>VZTA01020150.1:533707-692351 GCA_013398855.1 Mohoua ochrocephala
GCGAGCTGGCAGCAGCTTGTTCCAGGGGTCCCTCTCTCAGAGGAGCCCCTGCAGTGCAGTTTAGCACCCGCTGGCTGACCACTTCTCGCCCGTGCGGTACAGCACAGCCAAACCCACGGAGGGTGACGGACTTAGGCACCACTAGAGATGGGAGATGGCCCTCAGCCAGGGAATCCCAAAGGTGTTTTATTGGGAGGAGTCCCGGTGCCAAGAGAGCCAGAGCCTCTTGGGACCAGTTGGAAAAGGGGGTCTCGAGGGGGTATGGTGACACAAAAATCAGCCAATAAGGAGAGAGAGGAACAGGGGATTATGTTACTCCCCTATAAGGGCTTACAAAACTTGATAAGAAGGGTCTTTATACCTGAGAGCTGACCCACCAGAGCAGCAACTCCACAGAGGGGTCTGTGCACCCCTCAGTGAGTCCCTCTGCTTGGTCAGCTAACGCAACACTGGATTTCCTTTTCTATGTCATTCCTCACAGTATCCAAGTGAGGAAGGCACTTCCAGCTAAGCTAAATGTAAGGGTGAAATTAATTTTAATGGCTACTATAAATATTTCTACAGAAAAACATAGCAGAAACTTCGGCCATTTTTGACTGGAGTTCAGTGCAATTTCTTCCACCTACACAATCTGAGAGTGTTAATGTATGTGCATGCTTGGGAGTGAAAAGATATTATCTACTATGTAGTAGTTAAAATTAGAAAGGGAAAAAGTCAAAAGGAAAAACCTTTGTCTGATAATCTCACTTTGTTTTATGCATCACTTCTGTAGCACGTTAATTCTGTCTTTACTCTCTGTTCCTGCATACTATCAGCCCTGATTTTAATCTGCCACTTTATCACCTTATCACTCTGTATTTTGAAGTCCTTTAATACTTTTCTGGGGCTGGACCTCCTCTCTGTATCCTGCATAACTTAGTACCTCAGCAAACTTAGTTATGACTATTTATAGTTTTCTACATCACCAAATTTAATTGTGAATATGAATGACTAAGCTCACATGAATAATCCAGTACATCAGCAAACTTAATTCACAACTCCCCCTGTTTCTCAAACTGCTGATGGCTACATTTTAAATCATGGTATTATTAAGGTTGGAAAAGACCTCTGGGACCACGGAGTCCAACTGTTAACACAACACCACTGTGTTCGCCCCTAAACCGTATCCCCAAGTGTCACATCCACATGCCTTTGGAATACTTACAGGGGTGGTGATCCCAGCACTTCCTTGTGCAGCCTATTCCAATACATGACCAACAGCACAGGCCCCAAGCAAGCCCTGTCATGACTGAACGCACTTAACTGCAGAAACCATTCGCTGATTCCTGCTCCTTTTTTCTTATATTTTAACCAATTGCATGTTTGTGTGAGGAGTTTTTTATCATGTAATAGCTCAACTTCTTTGATAGCTGTACAGTGACACTCATCAGGGATTCTTTTGAAGCTCAAAGACATGGTGGTATTTTGTCTGCCCCTTGTCTATATTCCCTGACTCTTCACTAAACTCTACTACAAACAAGAAGTGTGGTATATCATGTCACAAATGTCACAATATTTACTATTTCCTTTTGCACCACATTTATCCATGGGCCCGCTCTGTCTTGGTACTGTGCAGTAAGGATGTCAGTTTTACTGGTTTGCAGTTTTCTGGGATTCTCCTGAGGCCTTTTAGAAAATTAATATCCAAGAAGCCCACTTTGTGTATCCCTAGTGTAGGGGCAGACTCAAGAGTGGGTTGGATCCTGCATGCCTCAAAATCTGTAGTTCAGCTGTTTCACCCTTGAGTCCTTCAGGACTCCCAGGTGAGGGCTGTCAGCTCAAATCTGTCCTTGCCATCATCTTCCTCCACTAGTCTAGGAGTGACCATGGGATTATTTTTTTTGTCAGTAGTAAGCAGAAATAATAAAAAATGTCTAAAAAGGTCTGGAGGTGTAAAAACCCAAACTCGTCAGACAGGTGTGGGATTTCAGGCCAAAAATAGCTAATCATACAAACCCTCTCACCTCTTTGTTGTCTTGTGTGGGGCAGAGTGATAACGACAACTTCTGCAATGCATGGGATGTATGTAGGCTGCTGACGTAGGTGAGGAGAAGCACAATGGCCTTGCAACAGCAAAACTACTACTTCTGGGTGTCTTATCTAGCTGTTGGTCCTCAGGCAAGATAGCAAAATAAGGCCATCTGTCTTCCAGCTTCGTCTTTCGTTCTTTTATTTCCACAGTTCCCTTTCACAGTAAGCAGAGACTTCCTGCAATAGGCAAGCCATAAGGAAGATGTATGCCAAAAATCTACCTGCATAAAAAAGTAGAGTAGTTCCTTGATCCGTAGCAAAACCAGCTGTGTCTGTATGGTGGTCACATTATCCAGAGGGAAACTAGAATTGAAGAGGGCTCCATTCCCTATTGCACAAATGGTGAGTAACCTCCCGCACCACTCCGTGCTCACTGCTCTCACAGGCAAGCATGTCATTTGTGAGATTTCCCTCTACTTTATTGGTTAAAGATGACCTTGACCTTATAAAACAGAAAGAAAACCAGTCAGGTAAATCTGGTCTCTAAATCAACTTGGGTTGTGAGTTTAAGGGGAACAAATGACACTCAGTACTTCTTCGCAGTTTGGATCTATGTTATCAAAAAGATGCAATAAAACGTATCTCTGTGCATAAACATTTCCACAGAAAAGTGTTCTTGAAAAATATATCATCATGTACGATGAACCCAAAGCCAACGACACCGAAGGAAAGTCATTCCACAATTCATGATTCTATTTTATCCTAAGGCTGTTAAGGTCACCAGAGGTAAGGAAATTCCCCCCCACAGTCACCCTTATGATAGGTTCCTGAAGGTTAAAGGTGTTGCTGACTGGCAACTGTCCCTCTGGGGCACGCACAACTGTCCTCAGTCCACTTTCATGTCTTCCTGCATCATCATCCGGTGTCCTCCTCCACAGATTTCTGGTTGCATCCTTAGAAACTGAAGACATCAATGATTTATGATCTTATAAGGACAAATTTAGACTTCCCACTTTCACTGCATCATACAGTACCTCTCAGAGACTTCTAGAAAATACTTAAAATGCTGTCAACTGCCCTATGTCATTCATGTGCTTGTTCTCTTAGTTTGTTCATTAACAGAGCAGTTTAATAAAAATGATCTATGAATGAACAAATCGTTGTGATTTTTCATCTGACACAAACAAGCAATGAATCCAAAAGTCCAGCTGGTGAAATTCATGTTGTCTATCTAGTAACTGGGTTTTTTTTTTTCCATAGACTTTGTAAAAATCATTTGCTTCTTAGATGTTGAAAAAATTGATGTGGTTTTCAGATGGTGTTTATCACAAGTGGCTAGTGACATGGATATAAATGGAAAAAACTATTCATTTTAAAACCTTGAGCTGGTCTTAGTAAGCTAGCTCTTCATTTCAGAAAGTTCTTATGAATTCTAAAATTATGCGTAGACCAACCACGCAAATGCTACATGAACACACTGTAGGGAAAGAACAGCGATTAAAAGAAGAAATTTTCATGCATTTTTGCCTGTATCAAAAGTAAGCTACACAGAGATGGACAAAATAAGTATCTTAATCTGCACAGAGAAAAACAGAGTCTCAGATGAAAAGTAAAAGTCACTTCAGCTAAGTAGCTTCTGTTCAGTGATAGAAATTCCTTCTCAACAAGCCTTTCACGTGCCATTAAAAAAAAAAAAACCAACAATCCAAACAAAACCAACCTCAAACATAAATTTGCACATTTTTCAGAAATGGTGTTTGACTACCTGTGGAACCCACTTACTGAAAGCTCTGTCTCAAACCAAAGGTGCTCTTTGAGGGTATGAGAAGCACCTTCTAATCTTCTCTCTGTTCTTTATTCTGTTTTATCAAACCCACTTGCACCCTGGGTTTAAGAAATTTACTAGCACCTTGTAAGCTCCTATCAAATATTGGTAGCTAATTCAGTCGAGCTGATATTGTAGTGCTCTGTCCCTATCATCTTTTGTGGTATCCATTATTTGGAGAGATTCTTACTCATATAAGAAGTAATGAGTCTACCTTTTCAGTTTTACTTCTTGTCTGGCTATTTCTTACCTGTAGATAATCGGTTTAATCTTCAGAGGAAAGTCTGTGGGTTTTGTTCCTTTTTACTGTTATTGTTTTCTTCCTGGTAGTTATTCTCAGTTTGTCTGCGTTTGAGCTAGAAGAGACAATGCCTCTTCAGCCACAGGAATATGCAGAGACATGTACAACAAATTTAGCATCCAAGTAGCTTCTGCTATTCCAACGTATCAGAATAGCACTGTTACTGTTTTTCACCTCCAAGAAGGAGTGAGAGGGGATAGATGTTCTTGAGTTTAAAAATGCCTGACTGAGGGTTAGCTCAAGAAGAAAGATGAATTTCCTTTTCACTATCATCCTGCTTTGCCCCCCCAAAGTACTGACACACAAAATTTTATCTTACTGAGGGGTGCATACACTCGTGTAACTTGCTCCAAACCCAACTATTCTGCAGCAGGATTTGTTCATTTATACTTATCACCTGGCCTGCACACTTGAGTTAAACCATTAAATAATATTGTTGAAAAGGAAATGCTAACTTTCGTGTGCTTGAGAAGGCTGTGGTGAGTGGAAGGTCTGTAACAAAATTCAGGAGAAAAGGTCCCGGGCAGTACCACCATCTGATAGCCTGGTTTTGTATCACCACATCTGTCTCAGAGTGCCAGAGGCAAGCCAAATTTTCTTTCCTGCAGATGCACAGTTTTAAGAATTACTGAGCTGTGTGGGCTGAAATTCACCTCTGGGCTGAGTGGCAAAGCACCTGCCAGGAACGCCTCATGCAGTTCAGCTCCAACCCCCGCCTGCCTTTGGCTTGCACAGGTGGCTGAACCAACAGAAAACCAAACCATAGACCTTGTGAGATAGATGGTGATTGCTACACAGCTCACAGCAAGGAGGGCTCAAAGCAGCCCTGGATTCCCTGTGTGTGTCTAATACACAGCATTACATACTTGCTCTCGCTGGACCCCTTGCTAGCAGAGATGGTCTCGCCAACTGTATACATGTTGGGGTGAACAAACTTCTACTAAGAAGAGGAATGAATCCCACTGTGATCTTACTCAGTTGTGGTCAAAGCTAAGCAGTGAGCACAGTTTGCAGCAAAGGAGCAAAGACTTCAAATGCAACACATTAAAGTATCACCGGAGCGATCTTGCTTAGCTGCTCTTTGGTGCAGCTGTTTGTAGAAACAAGGGCACTATATTAGTCACAGTGCTATTAAACAAGTTGTCTGGCTGACTCATAACAGCAAAGTGACAATAGAGTAATTAAAAATGTGGGCAACAAAACACAGTTTATGGTTATTTTCCCAAGATAGTAAAGAAAACAGTGAAAAAGAGTGGCTAATGTCAAGGGTGGTTATTAGTATTACAAGGACATAGAGAGAGGTTGTGTCACCTAATAATTGATAATGCTTTACAAGAAAAAATCCATGGTTCATATTCTTTACAAATCAGATTTTATACTAATGGATTAAAATATCACCCTTATCAATTTAAAATTGCTCAGACACATCTGCATTGCAGATGCAGAAAGTCAGGGCAATCAAACATCGTGGAAACAGTTTTCTCACCTAAAGAATGAGAAGGCAAACGTGGCTGGAGTTAAATGGTTAAATGGTTAGGTTTACAGTGTTTGTGAGTGTTTGCCTCACAGCCATGATCTCCTTTAATGCTGCAGGGGAATCATCACCTCCACAGCCAAGGAGTAAAACAGCACAGCTTCAGGGGCTGCCACTAAGGGTGAGGGGTGTGTGTGTGCGTGTGTCTCTGTGTGTGTGTGTGTGTGTAGCGCCTCAGCATCCACACCGCTACCTTAAGAGAAGCTGAATTCATTGAGCATTTCCATCTAGCTCCTCAAGCCTTCCTCTCCTGGTCCCATCTGTTTTCCAAGGAAGGTAACATTTTTCTGTATGTGGAAACCTACTTGCATTGATTTACCCATGTTCAATATTTTACACTAATAAAGCAATTTAGTTCATTTATTCATTTCATTAATTCTATATTTTCTAGGCTTCTTTACTCATTTGCCATTAGGCTGGAACAGTATTTACGTGTATGACTTGAGGTGGAAATGACTCATATTCACATTCTTCAGTAATGGTCCCTGCAGTGCTGGGGTTGCCATCCCACTAAGCCTATTTGCTGAGCAAACGGGATTCCCAAGATATGGCAATCTGGACTGCAGAGGCTATGGGAATAATTCAATTACTTTCACAGAATTTTCAAATTTGTTAATTTACATTGTATAAATTCTAAATTTTGTGCCAGAGCTTACCTGGAAAGACTCATTTAATTTTGTTTAAGGTGGAATTTGGAGTTTCCCAGCTGGAGGCCTGTGTCACAATGTTTCATTGTGATCAGTTTTGAGAAGGATAAAAATAAAAAGGGAGCCTTTTTCTTACTTTCCTTCATTCCAAGTTGCTTATGCATTAGGGTTAGATATTTTTTTTTATGCTTACATTCCTCTTGAGATAGATAGTAAGGTAGATATCTTAAAGTGAAGATAACAAGGCTGTGCGATCATATACAAGTTCATAGCTACAACAAGAACCTTGGGAGGTTTGCATTTCATTTCTCCACTACCCTGCTAATGCAAAAGTTGTATAAAATAACCCAGATTCACTAAATTAGTTATTTCTGTTGGCTAAAAAGTGTCCACTTCTTTTTGGATTCCTGAGGCAGATGGGCTGGCCTCATGTTCTCCACTTCTAGACACAGGACCTTCCAGCTAGCAGCTGTTAAATCTTTTAGTATTTTGCCTCAGCTCTATGCTCTTTGGAAACATGAACAGGGTGTGCCATGTGAGGCTAACCAATTTTCCCATTGCAGAGGCTACAGTTCTGAGAGGGGTGTTTCTGCTACAAAAAATGTCTAGTGAAACCACAGGCTGCTCCTGAGTCTTGTGCATACAGTAGGCAGTGGGCTCAAAGCCACTCCCAGCTCGCCAGTGCTGACTTCATATTACGAGCACAGCTGCCTCAAGTAAGTGCTCATAACTCTTTACCCAGGGAGTTGCTACCAAAAAAGTCAAGAAAATACATAAATATTGGTAGGTCCAGTAGGTCTCACCAACTTGTGTACACAGATTTGTTTCATCAGCTTTTGACTGGAACATGGTACCACAGAGTTTAGAAGACAAATTTGGAGCAGACTTGGGGTCCTTTTATCCCAAAAATAAAAACATTCTTTACTGATAATTTATACCAAGCCAACAGACGTGTAGGAGAGTGAGGAATCTCCTGTCCACTTTGTCAAAGTGCTGGAAACTGAACACCATCAGGTGCTAAAACAGCCTGGATTTTTCACAAAAATTATGCATAACCATGATGCAGTTCAGTGTATGAAGCAGCAGAAAAATGGCCTTGGGATACAAGACATCTCTACAGCACTCAGAAGGTGAGAGGGAGGATAAAGAGCCCTACCAATGCATACAGGTAGATTTTGACACAAAGGAGAAAGGAAAACCTGCTGAGTGATGCAGTGGGAATGGGAACCTGGTTCATGTGGCACGCAGAGAATGCTTAGATTGCAATATCTTGAGCCAATATAAACAAGAAGAGTGCATTGCTGAAGGCCAGAAAAAGGGTGTTGAAACAGAGCAAGAATGAAAATGGAGAGATGATAAACGCCTGGCTGTTCATTTTTAGGAAGGTAGATTAAAACAGTGTTGTGTTTGGTAGCAGTGCATTTGTATATTCTGTAGAATTTACAAGACTCGGTGACAACTGGGATGCGACGACTCATAGACAGTCGTTCGAAAGAGATTCCTGACTTGCAGGCCTGAGGAAAGGTTGATAACCTGGACCCAGGAGGAAGCATGATTCCATTTGACACTGCTGAACTGAAGCTGGTGTTGGTCGTTCAGAGAAACCACAGGGACAAGTTGTGAAGGTGAAGACGATCGTCAGCCTAAACAACCAGATGAAGCTGCAGGTAAGGCAAGGGAAGTATCACAAAAGTCAGGATATTGAGACAAAAAATGGCAGTTAATTGTTGAATGAGTTTGGGATACTGACAATGAGCCTGGTCAGGGAGAAGTCTGGAAAGACTGAGAACATCTACTCCAGTGGAGTACAAGAAGCAAAAGACATACTTATCATTTGGAAAGGTGGACATTTTCAAGGCAGTGGTTTTATATGCAGATAGGATCATCCCTTTCCATGTCTTTTCATGATGAACTGAGGCCAGGCTTATCAATCCTCAATGAATATAGCTGATATGGCATGAAAAAACATGAAAAGTATGAAGACAATTCAGATAAAGAGAGTCTAAGAATGGATTAAAAGCGTCAACTGAGGGCAATGAAAATGCAAGCTAAATCAGGAAGGATAAAGTCATTGAATTTCAGAACGGGTGAAATCAGATTTCACACTCAGTAATTCCACAGAAGAGTCAGTCTAAAATTGCTCATTAAGCCCAAGGCACAAGGACCCTGCTAGATCTTGGATCAAGTTCTTCTAAATTGTAGCTCTACATGCAAACTATAGAGCTGTTCTTTCCAATTTAACACCAAATACTAAATTATATTTAGTGGGAATTTTTGGTGTGATATAAAAGCATTTGTATGTTTCTTTGAAACTTGATGAAGTGCAATGCAAATCACTCATGCACACCAGCCTTCACTAAGTTCTTTTTACATTTCTGTACCAAATGCTGGAGAAGAGACCACTGAATTCTTCCTATAAAATGTTCTGTGGCCTCCACCAGCTTTGGGGGCCAATGGGCAGCTATCACCTCTGCCTACAGATCATCCTGCCACTCTGCTTTAATGGTGCAGCATCTTCTACTTCACCTGCTGAGGTCAGATCTCCCTGCTGTGCTGTCATGTCAGGCGCCTCCTCCCTCCTCCCAAATCAAAATAAAAGTCTGCTTTTCAAGCTAATTATACACTGAGAAGTAACACCTTGTGATGAGGAAAGCAAAGAGCCTGCATCTGAGACAGACCTTGGAGGCAGATCTGCTGTTGCCCAAGCCAGTTTACAGCTTTGAACGGCTCTTGTCCATTACTACTACTGGAACAAAGCACAGTCAGGAATTTTGAGACTGCATCCCAAAATCTCCTGCTTGCAGAGTCTGATATGAGTCTGGGCTATCCGTATGTGCCCATATGCGCATGGATATTCAAATGATGACTTTGTGAATTTAGTCCAACAGCTATGCTATATAAGGCTCCTACCATAAAAGTCTCTTTGTTATGTACAGTTTCTGTGACACTGCTGTGAAGAAATCCACTTTCTTGGAAAGCTTTTTCCCCTGTGCATGAGGAGGGCAGATGCTGTGGGAACTGCACTGACAGATCTGTGTGACTAAATTAAAAATACTATGGCACCAATTAACACCGTGCCTTTCCATGCACCCCTTTATGAATCTGTTCCCTGTAAAATACAACTATAGCAACATGCAGCCATAAATTCCTCACTTATCAGGAATCAAGCTAGTGAAACTGTCTCTCCTATTGATTTCCATACAGTCAGGATGCAGAAAATGGCTATGAAAAGGAACATACTCCAGGTCGTCTTGGGGGAAAGGCTTGCAGTGCCATGCATCAGGGAGGAGGTCTGCTGGGCTGTCTCACAGCCCCCTCATCCTGGCACAGCTGCTCCCCATATGCTGCCCTTGATGGCAAAGAGCCCTTTGATGACCGATCTAACCCAGGCCAGGGGACACTGAGATGTCATACATAACAGCTGGGAACTTGTGGGAGATGACGAAGTCGTTTGTCATCGAACAAATCCAAAACGTAGTCCCACACAAGTCATTGTGAAGAAAATTAACTCTACCTCAGCCAAAACCAGCACATGTGGTCACAGCCTCTACACTAGCCCCAACGAGGGTGCAGAAGCCCCCACCACATTCCCGGCCTGGGTCGGCCCCTGGCACACGTCTGGGCAGAGGGTGGCATGGTGTGAGTGCGATGGCTACACACCACTCAGCTCTGCATACCTAGTCCATCCCTCGCTGCCTCAGGCTGCGTGTGGGCTGTGTAAACAGATTCAAAAGGTCACGTTGGAAAGATATCTAAAACACGAGCAAGTACACCCAAGAGAAAAGGTCTGAAAAGTGGTTTTTCTTTCTCTTCACTTCTGTCGGCCTGTTCAAAGTGTTGCCAGTGCCTTTGCTGCACAACTTTCTGCTGTCCTAGCCCAAAACACATTGCCCTTTGAAGAAAACATGCAGTGTTCCCCGGTGCCTCTGCACTGCAGAAGCAATTTCCTCCAAACAAAGCGAACCGTTCAGCAGAGATGTGGGACTATATAGCACCATGCATCTTGTTTCTATCCCCACTTACCCAATTCCCAGAGAAAGCTCACACATGTGATTATTGAATCATCATGTACCACACAGTTTGGCACAAAGAACCGCTCAGGATTGAATGGCAAGTCCTCAGATCTCTTTACGTCAGCCAGCCTGGGCACAAACTGAGTCAAGGGAGTGCTGACCGGATTCAGCCTTCCAGGTAGGCAAAGTGCTCAGCCCAACCGGTGGCTGCACGGTGCAGTAGTGTCTGACTCCATCCTGGATCAGCACAGTGCCGGATTATGAGAGATCGACTTGAGGAAAGCTTGTCAGCTGAGAAAAAAATTTTGCACTTTTGTTGGTGTCTGCAGTAACTGGAGGACAAAAAGTTGAACAAACTGAATTCTCCTCTCTTCTGGATGGTGAACATGGTGACATAGGAAAAAATTTTACATAGAAACAACCAAGAAATACGGATGCTGCTACTTCTGATCACCTTCCTTTTTCTCTCTGAAAGGACAAAACCCACAATTTTCATTACCAGCATTATTCATTATTCTCAGTCAGAAATCTCCAGTCACGGCTGCAGCCCTACAGAATAAAGTTTCAGCTGCATATACTATTTAATACTTATTGATACCTTATACTACATATACCTAATGGCACCAGTCAATTCAGTTTAACTCGAATAAAGCAAACCCCACTGGCCTTGGGGACTACGCCTTCATATATTAATGTGAGATAGCAAGTAAGAAATGATGATGTTCTTATGCACAGCTTAGAACACTGCAGAGTAAAACAGACCTTTTGCAAGGTCCTTCAGAATTGACTGTTCACCAGAAGCATCCCCACCCATAAGCCTGTGCAGAGTATCAGGGTTTATTGTGACAGAGGACAATGTCTGCAAATATCTTGAAAATTATTTTTTGCTGCATGCTTTTTTCATGCCTGTCACAAGTCGTGGTAGGACAGCAGTCAGGCAACATACTGTAATGAAAAGAAACAAACAAACAAAAATAAAATAAAGTAATATTTCTCATTTTTCAGACCATGCTTGCTTAGTTTCATTTTATATTTCTAGCCCACAGAGGGCTTACAGGAAATTTCAGCTGGTAAAATGTAAATTTACCGTAATTGTGTAGTAGTACCAGATGCAGCTGACCACAAGTTATGTGCTTTAGAAAAAAAAATGTGTTTGTTCTAACAGGGTAATAAATGACAGGAAACAAAATCACCTGATGCTAGCACAGGTTTTTGAGCCTGTGAGTCTCAGAAAAAAATGTATACCATACCTCCAAAGGACACCACGCATTCTGATGAAATTCCCACAAGGAAGAAGACATATAGTAGAAAAAGTTAAAACTGCAGAGGAAGATTAAGCTTTTGTTTTGTTACCCTACAGCATGCCTCTCTGAGGGCTGGTGGGACTACTGGCACACAGAGCAAGAAGTTCAACCAGGGGCCTTCCTTCTTTCTGGTAGGGCAAAGAGGTGCTTTTCTGTGTGAGCCTCTTAGAGCTGGAAAAGCTCCATTTCCTTCTTTAGGCTCAGACACCAACCCTGGGTGCAGGTATTACAGAGAGCTCCTCTTTGCTCTTTGGGACAGGCATAAGCTTTGAGCAGCCCAGGTTGTCACTGAGGCTGAAGATCTCATTGCTCTGCTGTAGAAACACTGCCATGGCTGGCTGGTGTCCTCCTCCAAGCGGCAGAGGACAAGCTGCACTGTTGAGTCATCATGACTCTGCTTTCCCGATTCCCTCTTTTGGTGTTAATTACGCTGCCCTTGGCCTCTCTGATGGCTCTTTGTGCTACTTTTTCCCCCTCCCACACATCATCTTCTGTGTCTAAAATTATCTGTCTTCATAGTGCCAAGTGCTCAGTATGCTCTCATACGCTCCTCAAATTAATTTCCCTCTTTACTTTCTTTGTTGCTGGCCTCTCTCCAGTCACACCCTGCTGCAAACCCCTGGCGTAAAGTGTGTCTTTTATAACAGACTGGTCAATAATTTCTTCATGACTACTGTCCACTTCCACCTGCCTGACAATTTCTCCCTTTTCTGGCTCACCCATCCCTTACTCCTTTCTCAGCCCTTTCTCATTTGTGCCACACCGTGCCCAGGCTGTGTTTCCACAGGCATAGGAAGCCCACAGTGAGCAAAGCCCATTAGCACATCAGCCAGGTGACTCCTGGGGCCTTCTGCTTGCCACAAGGAAATGACCCTGTGAGACTAATTTAGCGGGAAATCAGCTCACTTAGCTCCAAGTGCCTCTGTAGGAGATACAAACACTGTGACGTCCCACTTGCATATACATATACAAAGACACGCAGTTCTCAGTGTTCCAGGTCATGTTGTCCATATGTGCCTACTTTGCTGTTTGGTTACGTCCATTCTCGAGTGCTTTTCCCAGCTTTATGCTACAGGAAAGTCTTTGGGGCTGAGAGGTTTTTTTTTTTGGCAAGATGGCCTTAGCTATTTGAATAGTACAAACTGCTATTATAAACAGAGCCAGGAAAGAGAGGGAGGCAGACCAGATGCATACAAAAGTAAAAGTCACCCAAATCAGCTATTACTCATCCTTAAAAATTGCTAGTTTGCTTACTTCTGCAGTCTTGGCCTTCAGGACCTCAGTAAATACTACCTTGGGATTTAATTATATTTGTGAAGGCAAATATTATTATTTCAGTTTGCAGTGTAAAAATAACCCAACAGACCCGCATCACACAAACACCCATCTGAGTTAGTCCCAAATGAAATTGATAGTAGATGTCGCAAGACTGACCCAAGCAGCTGCATTTGGGGACTGGCCTGTCCCTGCCCTTCCACACCCATCTTTGAAGGGACAGCAATTTGTGTGGCTAAGTGCAACAGGAGAAGACCAGGGAATTCAGTCACTATCATGCAGGAGATAAGTCCCTTCAAATGACTTCCAAACTAATCATACAGGGAAGGAGCGTGAAAGGTTTCATCTCAGATTCTTGGTCAGGCAGAACACCTGATCCAACTGGATGACACCTGCAACCATGGAGATGAGGGATTTGGGAATGAACTACCACAAAGTCTTCAGCCAAAGGCAACCACAAGGTGCCAGCAGCTGCCTCATGCAGACCCATGGCAGACCACAAGAATCTAAACTCTCAAAAAAATCCCAGGAGTCTGTTTTGGTTACTTGTAAGGTACCAGTAGTCCATCACCTTCTGGAAAACAGGATTTCTTGACAATCATATCTTTGCCTTTCCAGGTGGCATCCAGCTCACCTGCTTACCAACTTTTCTGAAGCATTGGAGCATTTTTCCCCTGGCTTCGTGGAAAACATAGCTTCGATTAGCTGAGGAACAACAGCAAGCTTGACCTTGGCAAAACATGAAGATGAATGACATGATGGTTCTAAGGACTTGACGTCTGATCAGCCGAGCCAGCACACGATGCATGTGACAGATTGAGATATATAGGGCCTGCAGGAGCTCAGAACACACTAGACAAAGTGCAGCAGCAGGTGATAATTTTTCTAGCTTGGTAAAACTGCTTATATTGAAGTTATTCCTCAGGAAAACATACCAAAAAAATGGTATAAATGTGAGAGTACCAGCTACCACCTGATCACAGGTTTTGCCAGCCAAAGGGGATGAGTAATGCTAAGGGTGACATTTTCTCCTCCTTTGCAAACGAGCTCAGGATTCCTGTCTCCTAAATACCTGAAGATATCTAAATGTAAATATATAAAACCCCCTAAGTGTAAAAAATAAAAAAACCCCAAAAACCTTCTGAGACAGCTCATATACGCATAAAGAACTGGAATGCAATTACTTGGCTTTTGCTTTTTCAAATGGTCAAATAGTGATACCAGCAACTGAGCTTATTCCTTGCTATTTACTAGTATGTGGTAGGCATCGTACCACATAATATAATGTGTATACACATAGAATGTTTATGCTTCATCGGAGCAAAGAAGTTCAGCTGCAAAGGAGGAATAATTTTTCAACCACAGGAGGAAACTTCCTGTGTTCTTTGGCTGCTTTAGATGGGCAAGTAAACTGCACAAGGAAAACCTCATTCAGTATCTTCAAGCAGAGTTTCAAGTTACAATGTAGGAACTCGTTTGTCAAAGAGAGAAATAAACCCCAAGACTTTGTCTCCAGTAACCTCTGTGGCAGCAAGCATGTGTGCTAATTAACCACGAAAAGGCACATACAACAGCTACTTAGGTTTGCTGAACATTATATAAAAGTTTGGTGTCTCTGTTAAATGTACCAGGGACCAATCCAGTATCTCCAGATTTCAACAGATAGCATTCCCTTCACTTCTGTAAACTCTGAATCGTGGTCAGAGTGAAGATGCAACAGGGACTTTAAGATAGTAGAATGGAAAAGAAACTGACTCCTTATGTTTAAATTTAAAAGGTGTGTTATTTGTGTCACAGGCATAGGATATCATAAACTCCATGCCTAGACTCAGAAATTGCTTCTCTCCAGTCAAGTAAAGCAATACCTTTTGGGGCAACCTGTTTTTTTCTTGTTAGAGTTTCACTTTTATGAGAGAAATATCCTCTGTAGTGAATCAAATGTAAATAAAATCTTAACAGCACAAACCCAGCCAGACAAATCAAGACTTCAAGTATATTTCTCAGATTATTGCCAGTGTTTAGTAATACTTTTTCAATAATTTTCCATAACGAGATTATTGAGAGAAATGTGTAACATATGCAAATATCACTTTTGTCAGGCACTCAACTCCTTCATCCTCCTTTCAAACCCGTTTTAAAACTCCCCAGCTGATTTTGCAGCATGCAAAACCACAACAGACTAATAGGAAATTGTCTAGAAGTCATTGTGGATGACTATAGGCTGGATCAACTCTTGTATAAATCAGGCGATTTCAACAGGAAAGATAAGCATTTGAAGCCTATCTTTTTTTAAAGAAAGGTGTGAAGATTCTCATAGAGAGTATAATAAGTTCATAGTTCATCCCTGAAAGAGGAAGTGTTTGACTGTCTTATTCAAGAAATCTAAAAGTGTGGTTGATTTTACTGCCAATTCTTTCAAGGTGAACCACAACAAAATTCCACAGACTTTTGGCCATTCTTTACTAGCTATTAGATCTTCAGTACCTTACACGTGGGATTTTCTTTAACAGACATGCTCTAGGAAATAAAAACTTCTCATTCAGGTGCTGCAGTTTGATTTGCCAGGTTCCACATCATTTTACAGGGGGTGGTAGGGATTATTACCTCTATCTTTAACAGAAATGGAAAGAGAAAAGTATAAAATAATTGGCAAAAGGCATAGAGGAAAACACAGAACAGGTCATCAGGCTTGCTGATGTTAACCACCATCAAAAAAAATCTTGAAAATATTTTTATTAGCCTTTTTATTATTCTTCGGTTTTTCCTCAGTCACATATCTATATTAATGAAAACCAGAATGTCCACCAGAATAGCAGAAGAAAATTAATTGCCCCAGGATACAGATGTGTAATACTAGTAAACAAAGTTGCTTCATATTATATGTAATAAACTCAATTTCAAATTAAGTGAAGAACCTTCCATACAAAAAGTCTGTTGATTCCAGTCCCCTTGCCATGGGCAGGGACACATTTCACTAGATCAGGTTGCTCAGAGGCCTGTCCAACCTGTCTTGGACACTTTCAGGGGTGGAATACCCATGACTTGGCTGGGCAACCTGTTCCAGTGCCTCACCACCCTCACAGTAAAGAATTTTTTCCCAATATCTAATCTAAATCTATTCTTTTTCAGTTTGAAGCCATTCCCCCTTGTCCTGTCACTACAAGCCCTTGTAAGAAGTCTCTCTCCATCCTTCTTGTGGGCTCCCTTCAGGTACTGGAAGGCCACAATTAGGTCTCCCCAAAACCTTCTCTTTTTCCAGATGAACAAACCCAACTCTCTCAGCCTTCCCTCATAGGAGAGGTGCTCCATCCCTCTAATCATCTTGGTGGCCTCCTCTGGACTCGATCCAACAGGTCGATGTCCTTCCTGTGCTGGGCACCCCAGAGCTGGGTGCAGCTCTCCGGGTGGGGTCTCACCAGAGCAGAGGGGCAGAATCCCCTCCCCGGCCCTGCTGCCCACGCTGCTTTGGATGCAGCCCGGGACACGTTTGGCTCTCTGGGCTGTGAGTGCCCGTGGCTGGGTCATGTCCAGCCTCTCCTCCACCAGCACCCCCGAGTCCTTCTCAGCAGGGCTGCTCTCGGTCTGTTCATCCCCAGCCTGTGCTCGTACCAGGGCTTGCCCCGACCCAGGTGCAGCACCTTGCACTTGGCCTTGTTAAACCTCATGAGATTCCCACAGGCCCATTTCTCGAGCTTGTCCAGGTCCCTCTGGATGGCATCCTGTCCTTCAGGTGTGTCAACTGCACCACTCGGCTCAGTGTCACCTGCCAGTTTGCTGAGGGTGCACTCGATCCCTTCGTCTGTGTCATTAATGAAGATATTAAATAGCACAGGTCCCCTAAGGGACACCACTTGTCACTGATGCCCATTGGGACTCTGAGCTGTTGAAAACTGGATGTGACTGTCTGACCACTGGATGCAACTCTCCAACCACTTTCTTATCTGTCTAACAACAGTCCACCCATCGAATCCATCTCTCTCCAATCTAGAGAGAAGGATGTTGTGGGAGACCTTGTCAAAGGCTTTACAGAAGTCCAGATAAATGACAGCTGTAACCCTTCCCTTGTCCACTCATGCAGTCACTCCATCATAGAAGGCCAACAGGTTCTTCCGTTTCAATATGCCTTTTTCAGGATTGCATGATATGAAATGTCTATAATGTTCAGGACAAGAGGACACAATTATTTTCATTTTTCTGGCAATAAGATGACACCTCAGAGACTGGGAGTCATTGAGGTGTGGGCAAACAGGGTTGTCACTGCAGAAACACAGCATCTGACCTCCAGTGTTCCTGTGGGAATATTGGTGTGGCACTTAAGAAAAGGTATTTTGTTTCTATTTAATATTTGTAAGAGGTAAAATGCATAAAAATACATTAAAAAGAGCTACAGTAAACCACGTATGCCACATTTAAGCCAAGCCTGGAGATGAATCAAACCTCTATTAATCAGGTTTTTTCCAGTAGCATTTTGCCACTCAGGTTTTTTTCTGACAACCTAAAACTTGGCTAAAGAAACCACTGGATTGAAGTGGTTTCTTTTAAGGAAATAATAGAAAATTAATGGAATTAATAGGTTAGTTGAAAAAACCCCCTAAACCTCAACATAAAGAACCCAATAAAACCCCCCCATCCAGCTTTCTAGCTCCCTCTTTAGGAGAGAAAGGGAAAGCTGGAAAAGTATCCCACCTGCTACTTTCATTTTAAGCTCTCTGGCTCCTCCAGAAGGAAAACGAGTGAAGAGATGTTTTCCTACTGCCAGGTGTAATGTATTTCCATCTGTAAAATTTCACAAAGCTTTGGGGGGACATTTTCTCATATGACTTTATACAGGACAACTTAGGGAAAGAGAACACAGATGAAAAGCTGCATTTGAATTGCTAAAGACATGTGCAGAGGCAAATTCATCTAGCAACGCGTGAAAAAGCTTTGAAGGAACAGTTTCAAAACCATTGCGGTGTCCTGCAGGTTCAGAGCTTGGGTGTGCAGAGAGGGCCAAGCACGGGCAGGCTTGAAATGAACGACCATATTTTCCTTTAAAAATCCAACCTTTGTGCAAAACTGTGGAGATTAAAAATAATTTCATTCTGCAACTTTCCCGTGTTGCTACTTTGTGTATTGTCAAATGCTTTCACTTCTGTTCTAACAAGAGCGGAAGAGTAAGCAAGAAGTTGATCCAAGCTGAGGACTCAAAAGCAGAGGCTTTGCTTTCCGTGGCATTTCTGCTGGCTCGGGACTTCTTATTTCTTCTTTACTGTAACATAAAACCCACTGAAAAGTGTGAAAACCTTCTGGTTTTCCTTGGGTGTGCTTTCTTTGTAGAGCTGCTCAGGAGCAGAAAGAACATACTCTTAACATGAAATGGGGTGCTTGCTTCCTGTGGTTAAGTGTTTCTCTTTGTTGAGAAGCCCAGCAAAGTCATTTATACCTCTGTGGCTGCACCAGGTCGTGTTTGACTGAGGTGTTTCCTTGAAAATTGTCTTGTTTCAGCTTACTCATCATCTGTTTCACTGAAAACTAGCTCCTGCCTCATCATCATAATAAAATTATTCACCGTAAATTCAAAGGCTTTGGACCAAAGCTACCCCCAGGTTAGCAGACGCAGAAGTCATCTTTGCAGAAAGACAGTAGTTTATTGCAAAATACAAAAACACCTAGATAGTTCCCGTTGTTGTCGCCATCACCACCTTTATTGTCGTCATTTTTAGATGACTCTCCCCGAATTCTCCTATTTTACCTTTAATAGGGGCAGGATGCGTCCTGTAGACAGCACAGCTTTCTAAACTTTTGTACGACCTTTTATCTGTAGGCACAGGGAGGCATCTCGTGTGCAGGAGGTGCATTCATTGCCTGAACATTCCCTTCTGATTCTGATAGTGTTATTGCACCAAGAATCAAAAACTATGTATGTAAAGTCAGGTGAAATTAATGGCTGTTTGTCCTAATGACTTCATGGGGCCTCCAAGTGGACATGTGAGATGTGTGAAAATTGGACCTTCTCAGGCAAGGTTGCAATAGCAGAAAAGCTCTCAGTACATTCATGATTATATGGGGAAAGACTTTTGGACTGACTCAGTTACACAGACCCCTGTTTTAGTGGGGCCCTGCAGCCTTGTATATGCAGTATTTCCACTCCTACAAACACTCCTACACAGACTTTGCAGTGAGTTTACTAAGCCTCAGGCCTTGCTTTACCTGAATTTATCTTGACATGCCTGAAGCTTCATTTTCACTTGCTTAAACAGAACTTTTTTTTCTGATCGCAGGCTAACATGCACCCCAAGTTTTTATTTGCCTCAGTTTTCAATGGCAATTGCTCTTCAAAACACCTTAAACCTCTGAATCTCAAGGCATGAACTGGAACAATGAAGACTCGCCCATTGTAAGAGAAGATCAGGCTTGAGACCATCTGGGGAACCTGAAGAGTTGCATCCCAGCGTCCCGAGTGAACTGGCAGATGTAGCACCTAAGCTGCTTTTCACTGTATTTGAAAAGTCATGGCAGTCAGGTGAAGTCCACGCTCAGTGAAAAAAGGGAAACATCACATCCATGCTTTTGAAAGGGTAAAAATAACAAACCTGGGAAATACCAAACAGTCAGCCTCACCTCCGTGCTCAGCAGCATCATGGAACAGATACTCCTGGGAGGTATGTCAAGGCATATGGGTGACAAGGAGGCAATTAGACACAGCCAGGATGGCTTCACCAGAGGCAAACCGTGTCGTCAATGAACAAGGAAAGAGCTACTAATGTCATCTACGTGGACTGCTGTAAAACCCTTGGCATGATTCCACACAATATTCTTGCTGTTAAACTGGAGATATTTGGGTTTGAGGGATGAACTATTTGATGGATAAGAAATTGTCTGGATGGTCACATCCAAAGAGTTGTAGTGAACGGCTCAGTGTCCAGATGGAGACCCACAAGTGGTCTTCCTCAGGACAGTATATTGGGATGGTCACTGTTCAATATCTTTGTTTATGACAGAGACAGTGGCATTGAGCACAGCCTCAGCAAGTCTGCAGATGACACCATGACTGAGGAAGAAGAAGCCATTGACATCAGCATCGTATTTCTCTCTGCAACAGACTTGGGTGGTGGATAATTTGCCATATCCCTCCCCACTGCCCAGAGTGCAAACATGTCTGCCAAAACTGCTTGTTTCTATTTGTTTATTTCCAACAAACTCAGAGCATCAGCTGGGGGAACTTTTATTCTTGAGCTTTGTCCTATCTTGGAAGATCTGGAAACAATTGTACAGAAAAAATCCTGCTGCTATCTTTTGAGCTGCAACCAGGAGAAATCTGCCTAACTGCTCCATGAGGATGGTGCATCTCCAGTCCTGCCAGCTGCAAGAGTTGTGAGAAGATGCACGTATGGCTGGCTTAGAGCTGGAAGGAATTACTATTGCAGAATGCTTGGTGGGGAGAAAGGCCCAACAGAGCTTTTATCTACTAAAATGGAAGTCTCTTAAACTGAAAGAAACAGCACTTTCTTGACCATTTGTAAACCACAGTTTCTTTAAGTGTTTACACTATGGCTATAGTTTTTCTAGCTCTCAAATCAGCACGAGTAAGGAATCCTGACACACAGTGCACCCACTACCAGGTTTCATTTGGCAGAGAAGAATAAAAGCTGTCAGAAAGACCAAGAGGTTTTGTTAACACCAACAGAGCCAGTGCTTTTTTCTCTCTAACATTTCCTTGGAAATGATTAAATAGTTTCTGGTGAACTAAGAAAAAATAATCACCCTGGATTGGACTCCTAGCATGAAAGACCCGAATGTCTAACAGCGTTATAAACCATTAAAAAAAATCTTCCATTGGGAAGAGTCCAGCAGTGCAAACCTTAGGTAGTATCACCTGCTCTGCCTTAACTGTAACACATTTTTTGCACATGTTATTCCTGCGTTTTTAAATGGAAAAATGTAAAGAAAGTTTAATAATATTACTTTATTGGGAGTTGGAACTTCATGGCAACCAATCTGTTTGGCATCAAACTGACTTTTTAGTTTAAATAAAAAGTAATAATTCAGAACCTGCCAGCACTACCCTTGTATGCATGATAAAAAAATAAGTACAGGCCCCCTCGCAATAGCTGTTCTCTGTTCTTTGAAGACGTGAAAGTTTCGAACCTTAACTTGGGTTCTGCTTGATAGGAAGTTTCTTAAAGCTGGGGATTTTTGAACGGGTTACTCTGAGTATGTGTGTGCATTTGAGACAAAGGCCTCAACTTTGGTATAAAAGGTGCGAAATAAATTTAAAAATTAAAATCATTTAACTGGGGTTAAAAATACTGGGTTTAAGCTTTGGCACTTTGTATATATATGTTTTGTTTTAAACCTTCTAAAATATAGATTCCAAAGGTTTTGTAATATTTGTAAAGCAAAGGTTTACTTACATAGGAAATATTAAATCCTGAGATGATTAATATTGCAAACTACAGCCTGCTGTTTCCCAAAACCCCTTTTCATTTTCCATTTTGCTGGTGTGGTTTGTCCCTCTGCTGTAATTTTCAGTATGTTCCTTTTCTATGATGCTTTTTTCCCTGTCAGTTTGTTGGCCAATTACAATACTTGTGTAAGTGCTAGACATTATCTTATTTGCATCTATACACTGCATCAATGTTCAAAACCACTATTGTACAATTTAGACAGAGTAGTGAAAAAATATTTCTCTTTCACAGGTAAGAAATAAATCATTAAATCAGTAAAGTAAAACTGCTTAGGCAGCTTGCAGTGGCACCCGGTATCTCAAACAAAGCTGCTCTTTGTTCATTCAAAGTCTGTTCAAGCAGTTTGCAGGCAATATGGGATCCATAGGAATCCCAGCCAGAAAATTAGTATGGCCTATGCCTTCCTGTGCCAGGAAGGCTTGTACCACTATCTAATCCAGTTTTCTACGAAACCCAGGAAATTTTATGACTCCATGGAGACATGCAGAGCTATTTTTTTCCTGGGGCAAATTGGAGATGTGATGAGCTAAAACTACCCTTTGCAGCACTGATCTAAAAACCAGGTTACAATGTACTAGCAAGGGCCATTCTCAGATGCTTCCTCCATGCACAGAGAAGGAAGGTTCCTGCACCGTCCTGCTGCTGCCTGAGCAGGGAATACCGGTGCCAGTGTGCAGGCACCAGGAACACATTCAGCCTGCACAAACTCTGACTGCAGGGCTGTATCTAAGGGCAGAATTTGCCTGAGAAGGAATAAATCAGAATCACAGAATCACAGAATCATAGAATCAGCTAGGATGGATTGAGTCCAAGGAGAGAGATTGAAAGCCAGAATCACATGTGTGAGATTCAGTTCACCCACTAAAAAGAAAAAATCTTTGTCACTTGGAGAAAAGCATCTACGTGATCTGCCTAAATCTCTTAAATACTTAATCTCTCTCCTATTAGCTATGTCCAGCCTCATACCACAGAGAGGAGGCAGGAGTTTGCTATCCACACCTACCCCTGAGCTCAGTGTAAATGAGGTCACTTTTATCTCTGCCTCACCCTTCATGGATTATAGATTATAGGATTCAGTCATTGTTTGATATGGAAAAAGCAATATTTCTCTCTCCTATTGCTGTGTTCCAAGGAAATTAAACTCACCCCAGCATCATACCAATATACTTGCAAAAGCACTGAGATAAAACTGAGGCAGACTGCTTCCTGGAACAGTTTCCCTAGTAAAATAGTATCTCTGTTAGTTCAAGATATGGTATCAAGCAGCTGTCTTCCTATGATGCCGTTGGTCAGGTATTAACAGCATGCTTGACCACTAAACTCCAGTGTCTGTGTACTTGTAGCTGCTGCTTCCCTCAAAACACTTGGTTTCCTTGGAAGAAATATTTAAAAATGGGTCTGAGCTAAACATCTGACATGCAGATCGAGAGAATCAGCATCCTTTGCCTAGAAAAAAGGCCTGACCTCGAGATACTACAGGACTTTTACAACTCTGTCCTGTATTGCATGGCAATGCTGTTTATCATATTCATGTATTGTGCAATGACATCGGCACTGATTACATTGCAGGGTTAACCTCATAACACTTTACCCTAACAGCTTTTGATTTATAGTCTTTCTGATCTTGCTTTGTGGTCCACATGTGTTGAAACAACAGGCCTGGACTGAA
Source organism: Mohoua ochrocephala (assembly GCA_013398855.1). Taxonomy (NCBI): domain Eukaryota; kingdom Metazoa; phylum Chordata; class Aves; order Passeriformes; family Acanthizidae; genus Mohoua; species Mohoua ochrocephala. The sequence continues at coordinate 556,736 of VZTA01020150.1, forward strand.
GTGCTTTGCTTTTGTTATTTTGCCTTAGGAGGGAGATCTCAGCAAAATGTGTTTTGGACATGTTATTTTGCCTCTTCTAGAAAATCTGTAACAATCTTGGTGAAAACCAGCCAAATGGCCAAAGTATTGAGCTGGGATTGAAGCTGAGCAAAGGGCTGCTTCTCTGCCTGGTGGGCTCACTGGTGCTAGCTGGCTTGTGGTCTACAAAGGAGGATGGACTAACAAGTAGAGCTGTATTTCTCTCTGACCTTGTGCAGATGATGACTTCCCACATTGGAGGTGGTCCCTGACTATCAGAGTGGCTGTGAAAATTGTGAACAAGAGAACTGCCTCATATCCATGCAAACACTCCATGAATGCCCTGGCATTAAATACCTCTTCATCCATTATCCTGACTTTAAAGTAGGGTTAATATAATCTTCTTTTCCAATGGGGAAGTAAAAGTCCAGAAAGATGTTAGGAACAGGGTTTTTTTCTTAGAGCAGGACTTGACTAGCCTATCATACAAATGGCCTAAGGCTGTATTAAACACCAGAGAGACCACTGAGTACTTATCAGATGGACACTCTGATCTGGGCAGCCTAAATGGGGTGTGTGGCACACAAATGGTGTGATTGACTGGGCCACATTGATCATCCAGCAAGATTAGATTGCACGTGCAACTTTAATTCTGCCTTTTTCTAGCTTTTTAATGCTGGGCTTTCCAACTTAGCTAACACTCTTTTAATGTCATTTTCTTGTGTATCATTAGAGTGTAAATTCTCCAGCAGCATGAGTGGATGAGCATCCTCCAGGAAGAGTTAGAATCATAGGATCACAGAATGGTTTGGGTTGGAAGGGACCTTGAAGTTCATCCAGTTCCAACTCCCCTGCCACGGGCAGGGACACCTTCCACTAGACCAGGTTACTCAAAGCCCCACGAGTAATGCACACTTTCTTTGTTCAAATTGCATTCCACTCAACACAGGAAATTAAATCAATCTCACTTGGTACATCTGACATAAATTCTAGAATACTTTTGTTTCAACGTAATAATCTAATATCTGTGGCTACAGCTATAATTTGTAATTTATCTCCTACTATTTTTTTTATTAGTAACTTGTGGCTTTCTTGATACTTCTGTATTGCTTGGAACCTACAAAGCTTTATCTTCTCTGAATCTACGAAATCACTGTGCTCCATTACATTGCTGCTTGTGAACATTTTGTGGACAGTAAAAGAAAAAGCTCTGCTAATAAAACAGCCCAGGGTTCATCGCTACCCATAGAGGTCTCTGCTGATTTCCTGGCATCCAAATGGACCTGTCTAGTACGCTCAGTTCTTACAGGTAGTGTACTACAGCCTAAATTTCTCTTTATGAAACCTTTTTTTTCTCCATGTACTGCACATTTTCTGACTTTCATCACAAGGGAGGGAGAGCTCTTACAAGCAGGAGTGTCCACTACACAACTCAGGGTCTTCCTCTGCATATCACACTTCCTTTGCTTCACTGGACCTGGACTACTGTGGGAAGGAAGATTAAAATGGGCTATCATCTAATAAGATACTGTCATGGTTACGTCAAATCCTGTGTTCAGTTTTGGGCTCCACGTGGCAGGTCAGGCCTGGAGATGCTGGAGTGTGTCCAAAGAAGGGCAGTGTAATTGGTGAAGGCTCTGGAGCACAAATCTGGTGAGCAGCAGCTGAGAGAGCTGGGGGTATTTAGCCTGGAGAAAAGGAAGCTCAGGGGAGAACTTATAGCTCTCTACAACTAAAAAGACATAGGAGGTGGGGATCTGTCTCTTCTCTCAGGTAAGAAGTGAAAGGATGAGAGGACCCAGACTCAAGTTGTTTCAGGAGAACTTCTGATTGGATATTAGGAAAAATTACCAAGAGGTTTGTCAAAGACTGCAACAGGCTACCCATGGAACTGGTTGAGTCACCATCACTGTAGGTATTTAAAAAAGGGAAGATGTGGTCCTTAGGGACATGGTTTAGTGGTGAACATAGGAGTGTCGAGTTAATGATTGGACACAATGATTTTAGGGGTCTTTTCCAACCTAAATGATTCTGTGTTTCCATTATATGACATGTAGACAGCAGGCAGACAAATGATAGCTCCGCGGGTATCCTGAGCTGTAATGTTTCCTATGCTCAGCAACTCGTCTTTAATAAAAAATTAGCATTCTTCTAGTTAGGTAATTGCAATTTCCTAGCCTTTTAAGAAAATGAATTTATTTAAAGAAATCCCAGCTCAAGAGTGGCTCTTCTACAGCCTCTTCTAAGCTCTTTAGAGTGGTGTTGAGCAAGTTAAGGTCTTTGGATGCTGGCACACATTTCTGCCACATGAATCAATCCCCACAAAGGCTGGCCAGAAAGTAAGAATTCCACTTGACAAAAACCTAACAATGGGAAATAAGAATTTCTTTGGCTTCAGAACGGAAACCACACTTTTTGATATCCTTCAACCAAACTTCTAGCTGCCTTGCCTTTTTCATGAGACCAACAATAGCATCTGGAAAAATTTCCAGGGGAAAGAAAATAAGGATGGAAGAGGTAGAAGGAGAATTCAGGTTTAAACTACTTGACTGAGTAATTTATAGTTTTAAGATGCTTCAGCTCTGTTGCAACACGGATGAGAAATAACTTTGATGAATAAATGACAAATAATAAAATAAATACAAATATTACAATACAAAATATAATACCATAACACAGGCTGTAGATACCGTGTTGGCTTCCCACCTTTGACATCGAGCCTTGTGATAGCCATTTTCTGGTGAGGCAACTGGGAAAAGACTACTGTAGCTCCCCAAGTAGGAGGGAAAACAACCTAAAATTTGTTTACTGATATCAGAAATTGCCTGGAGATAAGTGCAGTGCAAATGATGGTCTCTCTGTAGCAAGAACTATGGCTGCATATAACTGGAAATGGTGGCTGAACTGAAAGGTTTATTCAAGTCAAACCCCTCCACACCTTAATAAATTCAGAGATGAGTTGCTTTCTTAGAAATCTGCAATATTGTACTTCAATGTAAAACTTTTCAGAAATGTTGAGGAATGTTTTCTATATCCCAACAAGCTGTAAATGAGGCTTTGTTTCTAGTCTGAGCTTCAACCATCTCCCTGACCACTATGAAACAGCTAGAGGCTATGAGCAGAATCTGGCTTAAAAAATCCTGACTGCTTCCTCTGCTCAGAATTTCAACTTGTTTTATTCAGAATACTAAAATTTTTTGGTCAAAAATTAAAGTTTGGTGTTTTATGGATTGCTTTAAAAGCATTTTTGCATATTCTTCAGTATTTCATTCTGTTACGGGATGCGTTTACCATCTAGAACGGTAGAGCTAAAATGTTTGATGAGGCAACATGTGCAGTCAGTCATCTAAAGAAATGTGGTGTTCATGCATAATACTTTCAAAATAGAAGTGTTTTACATAAACCAAAATACTGCCAGTCCTGGAGCACTTTTGTCTGATTAAAAATGTGTGGCTAATTCCCCCTGGGTGAAATGTTGTTTAGAGCTGGGGTTGCTGCTGAATGAAATACAGAAATTACAGCACAGTATGGAAGCAAAATGTTGGATTTGGTGCTGAGCAAATTTTAGGCAGCATTTTTAGCTTTAAGATCTTGCTAACGTTCTTCTCTCTGTGATATAAAACATCTTTCAGAGGTGACCTTTTGCTTCAGCAAATGCTCCCCAGCTGAAATCAACTTTCAGCTAACTAAAACCTAAACATTGATTTTTCATCCAGCCATTGAGAAAAATACATCGGGGAATTTTTAGACATTCATTTAGACAGATTCTTGAGATTCATTATAATGTGTTTGAAGAGATTAAAGGATTGCTTTGTTAATGTTCAAAACCTTCTTGACATTTCTATCTTGAAAAGCAGGACTGGGGACCAAGGACCTTCAACCACATCTTCTAGTGGGAGAGGAGTTTCTTTACCGGACTTTGTGTGGTGTGACAGTCTCCAAATCAGTAGTTCTTACGACTCCTCTACTCTGCAGTGAGCTGCCTAAGCGTTCTGTTCCACTGCAGATCCATTGAATTTATCCTTGTCCCTCTCCCCATCCCACTCCACATGTGCCACCACCCCATGACACAGGGACGAACAGTCCTGTGTAGTCATCCCTGAATTGGTCAGGTAATTGGACTAGATGATTGCTGTAGGTCCCTTCCAACTGAAATTATTCTGTTCTGTTCTAGTCTATTCCATTCTCCCAATGCAGGACAGCAGCGCACACGTGCAATGGGATGTGCAAGCGTGGAGCTTGCAGCGAGAGCTGTCTGTTGTTTCAATCAGAAATTGATTTGTGCATGCTCCGAGGGAGGAGGTGGAAGCCTTACTGTCCCTCTGACACTGCAGCACCCCCAGAGGAAGGGCCTCTGAGCTTAACAGACCTGAAGTTCTGAAGAACTGATTATTAATTACCTGATATTTTGGCAGACAGAAGTTAATCATCTCCCTGGAGCTTGCTCAAACTCACTGAGGGAGGGGAAAAGATCGCAAAAAAAAGTATTTGAAGGTAGAAGGGGGAAAAAAGGGTTAAAATTGCTTTTTACTTACAACCCAAAAGTCACTCACATGAAAAGTGTCCTGGTTAAGCTATTTGTTGCTCACAGATGGTCACAGGTTTGTTATGAATACACAGGCAAACAAAAGTGTAGTAACACCAGCCAAGATGGTCAAGAGTGGGGTCTTATTCATCGACAGGTGCAATATCACAAGAAAAGTGTGCTGCACCTAGGTAAAAGAGGAGAAAAGAAAATTAGGGAAAACCAAAACCTCTGTATGGTGATTGATACTGTTCAAGTCAAATTCACATGAGAAGGAGCAGCCAAGTTCAGCTTCATAAAATCAGAAGAAATTGATGAGAAATAGTTTTTCTTCTCGACTTAAATTCTCAGGGCAATGTGGAATATTTCAGACTTTTGCCCTCTGACAGTCTTACTACCAGCTGGAAAGGATTCTACCCACACCTCCTGCTTAAACAGTTTCCACCTGGTCTTTGACAGAAGCTGTCAAAGGACAAAACCCTTATAAAAAAGACAAATTTCATTATTGTCAACAAAATGAAAGTAAAAAACTTGGCAGTTAAGCAGTCCTGCCGTAAATATGTGTGGTGTTTGTACACACACATGCACATACATATACACACCTGCAGCAAGAACCACATGTACAAACATCCCAGCACACGAAGCATGTTTTTAAAAGAAATTTAGCAAAACCACAAAATCCCTAGCCCAGATATTTCTGTGTTTTTTAGCAAGGCCGAGGTAACTCCATCCTACCCTCACTCTGCCTCTACTCCTGCGGCCGCAAGCTCACTTTCTGGGTACTGATTTTAGAGCTGGCTTTCATGGTGGCACTAAACCCTCAACAGGTGTCCTCTGGGTGGATGTCACTTGTAAGGAACTCAAGGAAAGCAAGCATTGGAAAGCAAGCAATTTTGTTCCTGCAAGCTGGGGTGGTGGGTGAGTGAGCTGATTTTGGGAAGCACCATTACCCAGAGATGAGGGGAGGAGAAGGAGGTGGTTGTTGGGGCATAGAGGAGGGATGCACTGTTCAGTTTGGGCCCTGTAGTGAGTCAGTGGATGCCTTCCCTCAGAACAGGAGAAGCTTGAGGTGTTGCATGTCCTGGAAGGGCGTCAAGACCTGTAACAGGAACTCATTGTGTTAAGGTTTGTCCCATTTGAATTAAACTGGTCATTGAATGGTCCAGTCCTGTTTGACATCTTTATTAATGATCTGGACATGGGGATCGAGTGTACCCCCAGTAAATTTGCAGATGACATTAGGTTTGGTGGGAGTGTTGGTCTGCTGGAAGGTAGGAAGGTTCTGCAGAGAGACCTGGACAGACTCCATCCAAGGCTGAGGACAACTCCATGAAGCTCAACAAGGCCAACTGCCAGGTTCTGCCCTTGGGTCACAACAACCACCCGTATCACTGCAGGCTGGGGGAGGAGTGGCTTGAGAGCTGTTAAGTCCAAAGGGACTTGGGCGTACTGGTTGACAGCTGGCTCAATGGGAGCCAACCGCGTGCGTGGGTGGCCAAGAGTAGTGTGGCCAGCAACACTAGGGAAGGGATCATCCCCCCATACTCAACACTGATGAGGCCACACCTCAAGTGCTTTGTTCAGTTCTGGGCCCCCCACTTTTAAAAGGACAATGGGGTGCCAGAGCATGTCCAGCAAAGGGCAACAAGGCTTGTGAAAGGTCTAGAAAACGTGTCTTATGAGGAATGGCTGAGGGAGCTGGGTTTGTTTAGCCTCAAGAAGAGGAGGCTCAGAGGGACCTCATTTGTCTCTCCAGCTGCCTGAAAGGAGCTGGGGGCTGGTCTCTTCTGCTGTGCCTGTGCCTGCAATAAGAGGACCAGAGGAAATGGCCTTAAGCAGTGACAAGAGAGATTCAGATTAGATATTAGGAAAAATTTCTCACTGTTTTGGTAGTCAGGCATTGGAATAGGCTGCCCAGAGAGGTGGTGGAGTCACCACCCCTGGAGGTGTTTCAGGAGTGTCTGGATCCGGTGCTAGGTGATGGTTTAGTTGTTCAGGGTCACAGTGATAGTGCTGGGTGGATTGTTGGACCTAATGATCTTAAAGGTCACTTCCAACCTTGATGTTTCTGTGATTCTACATAACCAGAAGCTCTGTACAGCAAAGCCACAACTGCAGTTACCATCTTTACGCCTTTGCAAAGCATTACTGTCTTGTGACAAATAACATGTCTATTTGAGCTCCTAAAAATCATATGAAAATTTAAAAATAGCAGTCTAGTTAAATGCACCTAGTAGGGATTAAAAAGAAAAACAGAACATGCACAGATACAGAAACTGATACATGTGCAGACATCCTAGTGCTTCAGGTTTGTTAATAAACCTTAAAAAATGGAGAGGACAGTAAAACAAGTGGTGCATGAATGTCACTGGGAAGTGAATTGATTACAAACTAGAGTTTATTTAATACGACCAAAGACAACTATTCTCATCAGATTAATCAGATACGTATATGGTTCTACACCTTCCAAAACCTGCTGATTACAAACACACCTCACCCTCCGTTCTTTCAGTAGAGAGACACACAGGAAAGTGTTGTATGTGTCTGTGATTAGAATTAAACTTTCAGAAATTAGTAAGGGTTACTTTTGATCCAATACCAGCATGTATTCTGTGGCTGTCTTATCTCACTAAGGAGATTCTTATCTTGAAAGTGCATTTGGACTTCACCTTAAAAGAACTTTTCTCTTAAGCTTTATTAGTATACTGCAGACTTTGAGAAAAGCTTCTCATTCCACCCACATGTAGAGTAGGGTTTCAAATTGCATTTTCTATGGTAGATAAGAGATATGGCATTCTTGCTTATAGTGACAGGATCTCTGCTTAGTAACTGTGAAAGGGAAAATACAACTAGCACTAAGGAGACTCAATGGTTTGATGGAGGGTACAGAGTTAGTCTATAGTTATAAAAGAGCGACTCTAGGGAAGCAACTGACCAAGTCTTCTAAATTTAAAGATTCGGAATTAAGTGATACATGAAGGCATTCAGAGAAAGTGATGAATATGAGGCAGTAATCAACAGCCTTAAATTTTCAGAGAAAATGTCTGATGTGCTTGAAAGGGTCTTGCCATTTCTTCCTGCTCTTATTTGGGTGGACCTGACCACGAGCAAAAAGAAGCAGAGCTTTTTATTTCTTTTAGAAGCTCTCCCTGATCCTTCAAAGATTTCAGGAGGGTGATGGGAAGGGAGAAGACCTGAAGAGGGTCTTATTCTCTGGGGGAGCAAATCCCACCACCACAAAACAAATTCCTGGAGATTCATCATCTCATTGAACGTCCTTCAAAGAGCTAATACTGAAACTTCGATAACATTGCACCAGAACTCCGTGATGGAGCTTAAGTGTCAAGGCAAATTTAATTCATAAGAATTACCTCATAAAGTTCCATCAGACTAACATGAGAATGATGAGTTAGGCCTGGATGTTTTGTCCATAGCAACATACTTACAAATATTATATACCCTTAAGAGCCAATTATTTTTTATAAGATATGTTTAGGAGTTCCTGGTAAACACTAGTTTTGTTTTCTCAAAAGCCCTTAAAATTGCTATAATTTCAAGTTTACTGTTACATAAAATCCAAATAAAGTCAATTATTTTGAAATGTCTGCCAGGTAGGGAATTTTCCTTCTCATTGTGTGGCAATCTGTCCCATCAATAGCTCACTTTTTTCAGCTATTTTTCCTGTGCCAGTGTTAAATGACATGAGATTATGGGTATACAATTGTCAGTTGTGGCTTACTAACTTTTGGAAAAAAATAAATTAGTTTGTTAACTCTGACCTCAAAAGTCAGTGCTGAGGCATGGTGGAAGGTATGTAAGAACACAGAGAACAAGTCACTTAACATCCAGCCTATCCATTTGGTTGATCAGAACAGTTGTGTTTTGAGAACATTATTAAATACGAGATTGCTCCAAAAAGAAATAATAATAAAAAAAATCAGGACTCTGCAGATAAACTGAACTTGCTGCCACCCCAAGAGTAGCAAGTTGTTGAGTCAATATTCACAGGTAAATGGATCCAGAGAGCAGTGATTTTTTAAAAAAATGCACTGGCCAAATATTCACAGAAGTTTCCAGTGTCTGCCATAGCTGTGCCAACACATATGCTTTTCACCTTTTCTACTGCTCAGGAATGGAAATCCCTGGAGGAAAACATCTAAGTGATAGTAACAACCCTGTCAGGCTGTGGACCCAGTCGCTATTCACAAGCTTACCCAGTTATCCTCATTTATTTTTCCCAAATGGTTGCCTTGCCTGCATTATGTGGCCCTGTTGCCTACAAAGTCTGCGATGATCGGTGTTTGAAACAAAGGTCCTGTGACTTAGAGAAAGAAATAGTGCAGGTGTTATGAAATCTGGCCTTCCTCTGGTAATCAGTGCAGAGACAAGGAGAGCTGATCAGTAGTTAACAGCCAACTGGTGTGGCTTTAACAGGTTCAGAAGCATCCAAATATCCTTCCGTACTTTTCCAGTTCTCAGAGCCAAGACTCACTCTTAGGAAGGAAACAGCTCAAGAAGAGACTCATTTACTACTCTTCTTAATAAAGACCACCACAGCACCCTGTTGCTGCTTACAACTTCTAATCATTTCCAGCATGGAAACAGGTGTAGAGTTGTTGTTAGTTGACTCACACTGGCAATGATCAAAAAATGCTGGGTCTTCATTTTAGGGCTGTGTCTTGTGACCAGTAATAGGTAGATCCCATGGTGGAAGTCACTTGCACGTATTAGGATGTGTTCCCAAAGGACTTCATTAACTAAAGGTGTCAGCTAAAGCTGTACATAAGCATAAATTTAAGTTCAAGTTTAATAAAATAAAGATCTAAATCACCACTTTCTTTCACCAGCTACAAGTAGGTATGAAAGGAGAATTTACCCATGAAGAATGAAACCATGCTCAAATGCTACCTGCTTTATAGAGACATTAGCTCTCTTGGTATGAGCGACGTATAAATAAACACATTCTGGCTAAACTGCAGTATTAAACCACCTGCATTTTCAGCACTGCTACTTTTAGGGAAATGCAATACACATGTTTCAGTGGCTTAATCTATTCTATTACTTTGAGACACAGATGACAAAAATGATTGGTTTATAGTGGTTTTTTTTGAAGCGATATAATTTCTCAGTAGCCAATTCTCAAATGTTGAAGTACAACCCACGTTTAATTAAACTAGGTCAAGTATTATTTTTTTAGAAACAAAGAACCACACTTCACCAAACCATGTCCTGTGTAAGTACAGTATCTCTCTCTTCCATCTGTCTCAGGGTTTTATCCTCCACCCGATCGTGATGGTATCTGAATATTTTCAGATTGAAAATACATGGCAATAGCAAACACTTGGACACCCAACACATGGGATCTCTGCAACTTCAGTTTAGGAAATGTGTGCATGTGTGTGCAAAGGGGCACCAACTTTTTAAAAAAAGATTTTATGGCAACCCCTTCCTCCCCTGGTGCTTTTGGGTGTTTGGTTGTTTGTTTCCTTCCTAATCTCTTGATGTAAGTTTTAAAATTATGTCAACCCCCTTTTTCTAAAGTTATACAGATGTGTTCCATTTGCTCTGTAAGTTTTTATCCAAAATGCTTCTTTCATACCTTTCAGGCACTTCAGACTGGGGTTCTGTGTTCTGCTGTGGAGCAGAGCAACACAGATCTTGTGGCGGCACCTGCACTTTAATTCGGTCTTTGAGAAAGATGTGGCTTGACCTGAACATCACTTGGAAATTAGGGCTGTGTCATTCAGGTAGCCCTCAAAGATGACTAGGAATCTGTGAAGAGATTTTTCCCAGGGTCTCATGAGGAGCTCTAAAGCAGGGAGGACACCACAAGCCACATTTAGTGTTTCAAGATTGCTTGAGCTATAGCTGAATCCAACAACAGAGGGAAAATGGTCTGGTTCTCAGCAGGAAGAAAGACAAAGTTTCGTTCTGGAATTCAGATAAAAGACATCTTTTCGCTACGGTTGTCACCTTATCATTCGAGACAGAGTCCTGGTCTTAACAGTACTGAATAAAAAATGGAAAACCACTGATGGAAGGAAGCACAAATTAAGCTCATGCTCTTCATCTCATGTTTCTGTGAAAAGCATGGTACCACCACTTGTGAGAGCACTTGTGTAAGTTAGGTGACTATTCAAGCAAGAGGTGTAGGTGCTCACCTGGATGATTATTAGTAAATTCAAAAGAAAAGAAAAAATTCAAAAGAACAACGTCCTCTTTTTACTTTTAGTCAACATATAATTCAATCAGTTGCCAGTCTGCCAAGACTGAATGCTTAGTAATACAATTGGAGAACTTTCCTGGCTAGACAAATGTGGTGGTTTGACCCTGGCTGGATGCCAAGTGCCAAGCAGTTCTTTCGTGTCCCTGCTCAACTGGACAGGGGAGAAAAGATATAACAAAAGGTTCATGCGTTAAGAATCATAGAATCATCAAGGTTGGAAGAGACTTTTAAGATCATCAGGTCCAACAATCCACCCAGCACTATCACTGTGACCCTAAACAACTAAACCATCACCCAGTGCCAGATCCAGACACTCCTGAAACACCTCCAGGGGTGGTGACTCCACCACCTCTCTGGGCAGCCTATTCCAATGCCTGACCACTCAGACAGTGAAAAATTATTTTCTAGTATCTAATCTGAATCTCTCCTGTCACAGCTTAAGGCCATTTCCTCTGGTCCTCTTATTGCAGGCACAGGCACAGCAAAAGAGACCAGCCCCCAGCTCCTTTCAGGCAGCTGGAGAGACAAATGAGGTCCCTCTGAGCCTCCTCTTCTTGAGGCTAAACAAACCCAGCTCCCTCAGCCATTCCTCATAAGACATGTTTTCTAGACCTGCCCAAAGGCTGAGACATCTATAATCACCAATCATTTCAGAGATGTTCTTATGGTTTCTAAATAGGTAAAGATCGTCAACTCCGTGGCATCAGGATGTTCCATATACAGATATCTGGCTGCTCTGCCCCTGAGGGCTAGTCAGTCGTTCTGGTTGTGCCACCTTAGAAGAGATTTCCAAGTCCCACGGCACCGTTTGGAGACAGCCCTGCTCTATGCAGTGCCTGTCCTCCCGTGCTGCTGAAAGGCACGAGGCCACGATTCACCACACAAGCAGTGCTGGCCTTCCACAGTGTAGGTGAGTTTATGCTGAATCCACAATGAATCTGCCATGAAATGACAATGTTCTACATTGTAGAGCAACCTACAGTAGTGATTCATCCTATCCAACAGCAGATTTCTAAGAGGGGAAATTTCTACTCTGTTATGGATACTCAGCTACTAATTGCACAGGAATCTAAAGACGTAAGAGTAGACACGTAACTTGACAAGAAATAGCTGCAATGAAAAAGAATAGATTCTACCAGAGAAGATTGAAACTTATCTATTCAGAGGCTGTAAAGCAAGATAAACCATTGGTCTCTCTTGATTTTCCTGTGTGAGAAAGGCTTTAATTGTCCTTTTTTCCCCTGACAAGTTTCTTACTAATCTTTGTAGAGTCACTTCTCAATTTCGCTCTGAAAATCTAAGCAGATTTTGTATTCTGATTCTCTCACTGAAAGATGTTTGCTTAACATTTTGAGTATTTGTCATGATTCTTTTCACCTTATCAATACCAAAATTGCAGTCACCATATTAATTCTTATCAACACCTCATCTGGAAGTAAAACCACTTCCTTTCATTTTCTTGCTAATTTTATATTTAGAAAATCTGAGGACTGTGATTTGATTTCCTCTCCATATAATCACACTGGAAATTTATGCTGAACTTTCACTCTGAGGACTTTGTTGGCTTTAGTTATCCCTTTCCAACAATCAGTCATTTTTCTGTAGGTCTGAATTCCTTAACTTAGATGTAAAACTTTATGCTGGCTGTATTAAAATGTATCTGTCTTAAATGGGCCTCCATTATTAAAACCAGCTCTATTCATGGCTGCCTGTGTTATTTAGTCTGAATAGTAGGCTGGGCATAGGACTGCTTTTGCATCTCCTTGAGAAGAAAATTCCTTGTGGACAATCATATTTTAAGTCACTTCTCTTTCCACTCAGTGAGATTTATTAGTATATTATTGAGCTATTAAAAAAATTTTAAATAGCAAGTGATACTAAGTAAAAACCTATGGTTTGCTTAATTTTTTTATTTCTCCATAAACTGACTGGAATTAATCACATTCTCATTTTTAAGGCTATGTTTGTTGACTCCCTTATGAGCTTTTCAGTTATTCTGCTGAGGAAAAGTTACCAGCCAGTTGCCTCCTATGTCGTCCTCTGCTTTTTTTCAGTATTAGCACAATATCGACGCTTTACCGGCGTCCAATTGTAATTTGCTAGAGTATTACAGCATTTCTCAAAAAATGTTGTCAGTGGCACAGATGTTCAGACAACTTTTTCAGACAACTGCTTTTTGCTCCCATGGGGATTTATGGTCTGGAAAATGCTTCACCATATTCATATAGTCGAGTGCGCCGTCTCTTTCCTATTGAAATGTGTCAGAAATATTTGCTGAGATTTTCCTTTTCTTTCTGATTTCTAAAAACTTTACTATCTCCATCAACTACATTGCCTGGTTTCATATGAATACTTAGCCCTTTTTTGTGCTATAAACTTCTCTCTAGCTTCCCTTATTCTCTAAATTTTAATAGTTTTAGTTTTTATTGAGTGCTACCTGGTTTCCTTTCTCTGTTTGACAAATATATACTTTTTTTTAATGCTCCTTAGAGAAGAATTTCTGAATACTGAGCCTGTAAATACCTGAAAACGTTTTGAGATATGATTTAGACATGAATGGCATTGTCAGGAATGTCACTTTTAAAACAGAGTGCAGTAAAAGCTGTTTTAGCCCAGTGGAAGCCATGAGGAGCTTTTAGCTGGCTACACTGCAGCATGCAGCTGACACAGGCTGCTGTTCCCCAGGAGAGGACAATGTTATCCATCAGCCAGAAGCTGGCAGCACTGCATGGTCCCGTGGCACACAGAGTTACCTTTTAAGCCTTGATGCTAAACCGCCCTGTATGAGATTAAGAGAAGAGCCTCTGAATGGATGAATATATATGAGCTGGGCCTCTGGGATTTCACTTACACGACATTCTTTAGCAGAGACACTGTCTTTCTTAGGGTTGGGTTTGTATTTCTGTTTTCCTGTGGATAAACATAAGGGGAATTGATGTATTTGTTGCAAGTCTGTGGATTTTTCATGCTGGACTAAGCATATCACTTGGTACTGCACCCATCCTGTTTCACAGACAAATACAGAAAAACTCCAAAATACGACATCCGAGGGCTCTAATTGTCCTGCACAGCTGCAGGCTCTCAGGTCCCAGATGTGCTGGCAGAGGCACTGGGTGCATATCTTGTGATGGTGCCCTTCGTGTGAGTGTGAGAAATAGTGGCAACTTTTCACAGTAGCTCCCATCTTGAGCATTGAGTTCTTGGCTATAGAAGTTTGTTGCTCCTAGGCAAATACAGGTAACTGTCTGTAAAGGGTTAGTATAAACAGATGCTGGCAAAGGAACTCTATGGTTTTCTGTAGTTCCTTGAAAATCTGCTCTTCTCTCCCTAAAAACACTGTATGTATTTCCTCACACAAGAGATCTCACTTCTGAGCAGACACCACTTGGATGGTTCACAAGGTATCTGAAACATAAAGAGATAGTGTAGCACAAAAGAGGATGTATATCACCAGGAAAATCTAACTCGTGTTGCACATTTCAAATTTACGTAGTTGAGAAAGTGATCAAAGGGACAGAGGTGCAAAATTAATTTTTGATGTAACACAATTAATTATATTACACCATCTCCATTTCTTTCTTTGTTGCCACAATAAATACATCTGATGTGAGAGTGGTCGTTCTGCCAGTGTCACGATCCATGAGCAAAACAACTGGTGGTTCACCAGGCAGCATCACTGTCTGCCAGGGAAACAGGGAAATGGGGGTGACCAGTGGCTCCTGTGCCACCCAGAGCTGTCTCGCTTCTCTTAGAAAATCATGACACCCAGGAGCAGATTCCTTCAGTGCCAGTGTACAACAAACTTCACAAGGCATGGTTTGCTATTGCATGGAAAGCCTTTTCTGCCTTTTTTTCTTTTTCTTTTTTTAGCACTGACAGCAGAGCTTTTGGAAATTTTTAGAAGAAAGGGATTAGCCTCCTGTGAAACATGGATTATTTCCTCTCTTGTTAATATGCACTGCCCTCTTGTGATAAAATATATTTTTGGTGTTCTCCCAATGTTCTGTTCTTGTTTTCATTTTTTGTAGTTTCCTGCTTTTTTTTTTTTTTTGGGTTTGAGTTCCTCCTCCAGTCCTCAGAGCTTTCTTCAAGGCTTTTTTCCTATGGCAGAAATAATTTATCTTAACATTAGAAGGATAAAAGGAAAACAACACAAAGCTTGATCAAAATATTCTTGGCCAATATCTCACTCTTTCATACATTTAACATCTTCCCAGATTATTTTGCTGAATGTACAAGAATCAGACAGATACGTAGGCTGCAAATACTGTAGCAAAAAAGGTAGACTTGAAAGAAAGAGGAAAATACATAGCAGTTCATTTCAAAGGCAGTCTTGGAAGAAAGAGGTCCAGCGTGTGGCAGTGCTCTTGATTGCACGATCACCGTCCTAGCAACCTGAAGAAATGGCAAGGGAAAGCTACTTACTGCTGCAAACCCAATCTCTAAAACTAAACAGAGGAAAAAGTCACTTCCCAAAGCTTAGCAGGCAGGCAAAGCCACTCACTTGAATATGATGGATGAAAGGCCATCAATGCCTGGGAAGGGAGGGAGGAGGCAAATCCCCTTCAGAATCAAGAGAAAAGGTGGCATGACACGCCACCCCTGGAGCCGAGGGGATGGCACAGAGGAAAGCCCAAAGAGACACCTTTCAGTTAAGTGCTGGTTGGAAAAAGTTTCCTCCTCCCGTGTTTTGGACGACGGGCATGAAAGATACCCAACTGTAATCCTCTTGTCCTCTGCATGGAAAAAACACACAGGGACTGTGAATGATTCCTACCTGCTTACTCTGTTGTCTTAGACACACAAGCATAAATGAATTTGTAGAACTAGCTACCAGATCAGCGGGAAATTTCCCTAAGCAGCTCCACAGAGGAATGGGAAAAAAGTAGTACGCAGTACTGTGATTAAAGACAACACTATGTGCAATGTGCTGATGAGAGAAGAGGGAAGAGAATTTGAGGTCATAGAGCTGACAGAAAACTTAAACCCTAGCCTTTTCTAACATCTGATAGATGGACTTCACAACCTCGAAGTATTTCTGGGATTCTTTTAATGCAAAGACTACTTTTATATGAGAACTCTCCCTAGGCTGGTTCAAGCCACAAGCTCAATTTTCAGTCTCTGCTGCAAATCACAAGACAACAGAACTTGCCAAAGGAAAACGGATTCCTTACTTTACAATGGCAAAGCAGAGAATATTTTTCCTGACCTTCTTTTAATATGAACAAGTCATATTAACCAAAACATCTAAGAACACAGATCCCAAGGCGAGCATCACACCCAGGAAAATAACAGTGAAACTGTAACAGTAATTCTCTGAGGGGAAGTATCAGGTTATCACAAATGAAGATCCAGCTGGCTGCCATCAAGAATGAGCAAAGAATCCCATGAAAATCTCCATGTATCTGTGCTTGGAGACAGTGTGCTTGGCTGCTCACTTTAATCCAACTTCTCCAAAGCCAGGTGAATGTTACTGTCCAGCTCATGCCCTTAGATGCAGAAGGGCTCAAAATACATTGGTCAGTGCCAAGGAGTCTGGAAAGGAGCAGCAACCTTAAGCATGTCAGTGCTGTCTGTTCCCGATGTGTTCCGGCAACCAGCCTGCTGGGCTACAGGCTGGGAAGGGGAGCATGAACTTCTAGGAAAATGGCTGTGCACAGCCCTGCACTTTGACTCCAGGAGCACCTGGAGTTAGCTGACCACACTCAGTCAGTACTTTTCTTGTCAGGTTTTCTTACACTGAGGCATTTCTCCTGCCTGTTTTCTGTGTTTCTGGGACAATATCCTCTCAAGGTATTTGCAGGAGTCACTGTTTGGAAACTGCTTATCACGGATGCTGAGAAAAATATGGAAGAGACCTATTCAGCAAGGACTTGAGCATACCATACCCCATTGTCTGCATATTTCCATCCCTCCTACCAGCTGTAACCTTACGACCTGTTCAGGACCAGAGCATTCTAACTGTGCTGAGAAATGTACTTAAGATGAGCTCGGGAGATCTGCTATGTGCTTGGCCCCTTGAATGCCTGACGTTTTGGGACTTGATGTCCTTGTTAATGTGAACGTGGATCTAGGTTAAAGACATAAGGTGGGAAGGACTAAAGAACTAAGAGAAAGAGGCAGCCAACACCCCTGGTGCTATAAGGACCTAGCAGTGAGTAAATGACAAATGCTGTGGAGTTTCACTCCAATAAAACGTTACAGAAATACTTGAACTGTGTGTGAACTTCGTACTTTTGAATCTGTAGAGCTGCCCCAGAACGGTCACGAGAACAATCTCTCTCCAGAAATTCCTGTTACTTCCTGCTTTCATCAGTGCGGATAAACTTTCTGTGGTATTTTGGCACATCAGCAGCTTACTGTGAAGTGAATGACTACTACTGAAATCCCCAGCAAAACTGAGCTGAAGCAAGATGAAAATAGCTCTATGTGTTTTCCTCCCTAGTTTTCAAGGCACACTGCAAAATAAAACACTCAAACTGGTGAAAGCTCAAAGTCTCATTTCTGTGAGGTTCTCTAAGTGGGAGAAAAACAAAACGTAAACAAGAATTTCTCATTCAGAAAAACGCACATGTGGGCAGCTGGCCACCAGAAACAACAACAGTGCAAGGAGCACAAGAAGCAACCACCCCTTTCCTAGTTTTCTCAGCTTTTGCACTGCCACTGGCCTTGTTGCTGCCTCCCAAACTCATTGCAGGAGGGGCAGATTTGGCTGGCAACCAAATCTCCGTGTTGGGGACCTGAGCAGTGGGGCTGGCTTTCTCACAGACCCTGGGGTTTTCCACGTTCCCCCGCTCTGCCCAAACACAGCAAGCTGCTTTCTGTCCTCAAAGCCTGGGGATGACATGCTGTCATGGGGAAGAGAGCTTGGGAGAGGTCAGCCATGCCACCTCAGAAACGGCCCCCGGGTGTGCAGTGGAGCAGACGATGCTTCCAATTTAATTTCTCTGACAGCTTATAAAACAAAGCTGCATATTTGGGCAGAAAGAAATTCAAGAGAAAATTCCCAACTAGCCCCATCAGGGGCTGTTTGTGATGTAAATGCAGCCTGGAAACATAGAAGTAGGTCCAGGCATTTCCCTTAACACACCTGTTTGCAAGACCCTGGTAGCTTTTTTCAGTGCCAACATTAGCACTACCTTGGTATCCCTACAATCAGCAGAGAGTCTGATTTCATCAGTCCCAGACTGATGAAATGGGAAAATACCATTTCCTTCTCTAGAGTGAGCTAGGAAACACTAATTTCTTCCCCATTAATTCTTGATGGCTTTGTAGGAAAGCATGTCTCTTAAGAGCTCAGCTGAGTTCATTATCCTGAGCAGACCTGCAGTGAGGCAGGGCTGCCTAGTGCCAAGCACAGACCTGCCCTAATTACCCTGGCAGATGTCACCTCGCAAGAGGAGCTGGGCAGTGATTATGGCCCTGCAAAGGGCACAGGTGCTTTTGTGGGTCAGTTAGATTCACAAAGCACAGTTAAATAAGTGGGGCGGCAGGGTTGAGTAAATGAGACTCTCATGACAAAATCACCCAGTCCTTTGGCAGCTCAGTGAATAAAAATAGTGAAAAGTCCTCTTCCAAAAGCACAGAAAGAACATCCTGGCTTCAATTCAAGTTTAGGTTCTAGTTTCCGGAAACACTCTAGCTAACATATTTGGAGAGACATCTGGAAGTTGGGGGAGCTGGTGACTCTTTGTTGCTCTTTGCTGTTTTTGCTGGCGGGGCACAAGCCGGGCAACCTCGGGCACCTGCTTGTGTGCATTGGTGCCAGCCTTGGTGCTCAGAAAGGGCAGATCACATTTATTCCAACATCTGAACTACTTGGTCCTCTCTTAAATCTCACCCTCACTGAGCCGTGACACAAGCCTGGGGTTGGATATGGCCGTGACCGTGGGGTGGGGTGGACGGATGGCCTCCAGGGCCTGTTCCCACCTGTGTCCCAGAGTGCTGAATCTTGCTCCCCTGCCAGTGCTGGGTGCTTTTACAGAGCTCTTCCACTCAACATTTTCCTGCTGCTCTTGTGGTCTGTGCTTTCTGTTGCCCTCCGCACAAGGCGACAGATGCACCACACATGGGAGCATCCCATCTGTACAAGTGTCCTTTTTTTCCTCCACAAACACCATTTTCCCTCCTTGCTTTCTCTACAGCAAATACCTCGAGCACTGGTGCCTTTGAAGTGTAGCAGAGATTGCCATTAGGCAATTGGTGACATTGCAGCAGTCCATGTCTGAGCATCTGCCATGTGCAGCATAGATATTGGCTGAACATTAGCCCGCAGGCAGCTTCAGCCAAATGGGCAGGCAGGAGCTGACCCTGATGCAGGACAGGCAGATCAGATGCCAGCGGTGTGTCCAGGGGTCAGCTGTGCCTGTTGGGAATGCCAGTGTCCTGCCAGACTACGATGCCATGCCACGGGGGAGCGGGTGACAGCCGGCATCCTCGTGCCGTGAAGGGTGTCATGGAGGCAGCAGTGTGGTGGTGGTTCGCCTGCCCCGCTTGCTGTGCTGTGGCTGTTGACTTCCCACGCCACCTCAGCCCACTGCTTTCTGCCAGGGTGCACAGAATGTTCTGGTTCGACCCGCACGGGCTCCCCGTGCCGCCCACTGGCACACGGACAAAGAGCGTGTCAGGGGGTGAGTCACTGCATGGAGTTTCTAGCAAAACTTTTTTGTGGTTGGGGGAATGATGAGACTAACACAGCCCCTGGGGTTTTTCTGATGGAGTCCCCTCCCTGGATTTGTGGGTAGAGGGATGCACACATTTGCCACCACACCCTCCTCTCTGGCCCCCTCTGCCCTCCCTTGTCACAGGCTCCATGGCGTTTGCATCCGCCTTTCCACAAGCCCCAGGGCACAGAGAGTGAAGAATAATTCTTGAGACAGCCTTTCCTTCGTACATTGCAGTGAGCCCACTGGAGACACATGATCTTCTCTGAAGCATTTTTCTTCTCCCATGACGAGATGAGGCGGAGTGACGTGTGCGGTTGCTCACGCCTCTTCCGTCATCTTTCCATTTTTTAACACTGCATGTGTTTCCTGGGCTTGTCGGCATTTTCCTATGAGTAAGCTGTTACCACACACACCCAACACGTTTTCTGCTTGTGCCTAGAGTGGAAAAGGGGCGCTGAAGCATTTGGTAACACATGGGTGCAGTGGTAGGAAGGTGTGAGAGATGGTTTCTAAAAGCCGTGGTGAAAGAACTTGCAGGCACTTCGCACGCCCAAAACAAGAGGATTAAAGTGAGAAACCCCTGCTGGCCCCGCTTCAGTCTTACCAGTACTGCACCCCACTTGACGCTCTCTTCCTATAAAGCCCTGTGTCAAATTATGAGCTCAGCTTACCCCATCACTACCTATTATCTTCTACTCATTAACCACTTAAAATGTCACATGTTTTTTACACAGTAAAAAGCCATGAGCAATCTTTCTTAAAAATAGCTGCCCTAGGAGTACGTGTTGAGGACACTGTACAGCTTTTAGTGCCCACTTTCACATGGGCATAGTTTCCACTGTGATGACGACTTTGCTGCTTGTTCTGCTAGAAATCTATGGACTTCAACAAGGATAAACTAGCACCATCAATAAAAAGTGAAACGCGCAGAAGTGTTTTATTATCAACTATATTTACACATTTTATTGAAACCTGCAGGATTAAGAATTCTCCCCTTATACATTAGGGGAAGAAAAAAAGAATGATATACCTTTCAAATACAAAAGAGTGACAACCTATGAGCACCCTGCTATTATTTCAAATAGGCAAAAAAAAAAAGTCAAACAAAACCCAACAGCAACAATAAACTGGTTAAATAAGTAGATAACAATTTTTTCCACCAACAGCTGCTCTTACCAAGCAGTGATGATGACCCAAAGGTAGCTCAATTGCCGTCAAGGGTTGCCAGCATATATGCAATCAGCAAGAATTTCCTTGAAAAACCCTATTCAAGACCAGATTTGGCTAACACCAGGCACTGCCAGAGGCACACAGATTACCTGCTGAGCAAAAAACTGGCAGGTTCCAGCAGGAGCTAATGAACCTGGCTTTTGCACCCTGATGCATCAGGGCAGATTCTGCCCTAAGTGCTGAAGTGAAGGACTTCCACACTCTGTGAGTGTCAGGGTGTCTCCTGGTTCAGTTCTGGATAAAGACACCAATAACCATTAATCAGGATAGAAATGGGTTTCCATTAACTTTTAAATGAGGCAATGTAACAACAAAAACTATTTTAGGGAAAGTAGTACAGTCTCCTGCTGAGACTACATATGAAAGTCATCAAAGACTGCACTGCTACACCTTCATTCACACACTGCTACAGGCTTGTTGCCCCTCAAGACTGCAGGAGGAACAAGGAAAAAATCAGAACAGAAAGTCTTAGAGGCACAATATAATAATTTATATTCTCTTTAAACTTGAATTCTGGCCAGACAAGAGGCTTCTGTAATGGTTTTGCAAACAATGACTTTATCAACCACTTCCTAGATCATGAACAAATCATGGCCAATGAATCAGGTAGGTGTCTGATGAGTCCTTGAGGAAACAGGGTTATCTTCAGTGGCTACATTTAGGTTAAGAGAGCACGAGCAAGGTTTGTCTTTAGTCTCCTTAAACTTTATTAGGTTGCCTCTATATATCTTGACAACTTTCTCTGTCCAGATACACTCAATGCAAGAATGTGTAATGGAAGAAAAGACAGGTGAGGTCAGCTCAAGGGTCCCCCTGGAGAACATCTTGCTTGTGGAAATGGCTATCAGCAAAAGTAGAGTACAAAACCAAAATAGAGTACAAAAATAGGGAAAGGACAGAAAAACTGAATTTAACCTCCAGCAGTCAGGGGCACAGGCCCTCTCCAGAGATGGACCCTGGCAATCACACATGGAGTCAAAGCTCTGTGAAATTGTCTCACCCCAGAGTGGTATCTTTACACTCATGGCTCCTGCAGTGTTGCAGAGCAGAATGAGTTAAACGACATGAACAGCACGGCTGACTTGCTAAAGTTGGTCCTGCAGAAGCTATGAGAAAAACCATGAGAAAGATACGTGAGCAAAAACTATAGAAATCACATCCTTCTGCACAGAACAGAGCACCCTCCTGGAGATTGCAGAACATCCTGCAGCAAGATAAGCAAGTGCGTAAGAGAAAAAGCAACATTACAGCTTGCTGTGCATTAGCTAGCACGTAGACAGAACAAGTGGAAATTGTTATGCAGAAGCCAAAACAGTACAAATATCTGTGCCTTTTTTCAATAAACATCCTTGCATCATCGATGCTTGGTCTGCGTGTCTCGATCGCCGTTACTGCAGAATCCAGGGGCAGGGATAAAAACCCTATCCCTTGTTTTTTGCCCCTCATGCCCACAGGTTTCTGTCGTGGCTGTTGCTTTTCTGGACTGAGGAAGCTCTGAGGCTTTAGCTCTCCGTCAGTGGAAGTCACACCTTATCTTTGTGGAGGTTGCTTCCAGTCATCCTTCTTTTTTCTTCTTGGTGTGAGATGACATAACCAGAGCTGCACAAAGATTCTGAGGTACACGTACACCATGGACTTATTCACAGGTTAAATGATGAGACTCATTTTCTGCTCTGTACTTTCTTAACAAGTCCTACTATTCAATTTGCCTTTTAACAGCTTCTGAGTGTTGACAGATATTTTCAGAGAACTTTCCACAGTGATGACAAAGCTGCTTTCCTGAGCAGCAGCAATGAAGGCCTGTCATTTTGTACATCTTTTTTTGTCCTAAGCATGTCATTCAGGGCTTATCAGCCTTTTTCCTTTTATTGCTTATCAGCTTTTTCACTTATTGCCCTGTCACTCAACACCATGAAGTAGTTTTGCAGGTCTCCAAAGTCAGCTTCAGGTTTAAGTATCCTGGATAATTTAGTCTGCAATTTTTGTCACCTACTCGCCCTCCCGCCGCCCCGCCCCCCCGCCCCCATCCAGATCACTCCACCTTTCAGAAACAATGTAGTAAATATCTGTAGGGTCCCACAGATAGGACCATTTCCCAATGGTCTTTCCATTAGGAAAAATAACCACTCTACCTCCTGCCCCCAGTTTCCGAAATTCTGGGAGACCAATTTTTTAGTACTGGGTACGGGTTTTGAGGGCAGTGTCTGGGTTGCCTTTATCGTACGGTGTGACCCAGCTCAGAGGGGGTCCTGCAGGCGTGGTGAAATAGCTAACTTTGGTTTTTCAGGCAGCTCAAAAAGCCCCATGGCTCTGTTTGAACTGGGCGTGGTGAATAGGACTGCAGACACATGCCTTCAAAAAGCCAGAGTGCCTGCTGCACAGCTCTCCCGGGGCTGAGAGAAGCCCACCTACGATCCATCACGGAGACATCCGCACACACGTGCACGTGTTGGTACGAGCAGGGTCCAGAGTCATTGATTTGATTTCACACAGAGATCTTGAGCATTGGAAAAATACCTTATCTGAAGTGTCAGGCTGAGTGTTTAAGCAGCAGATTTGCCTGAGTCAGCACAGCAGGCTTGCGTCTTTCATGCACAGCTAAGCAGTTTCTTCTGGTTGCAAATCAATTCTGCTCACCTTCAACAGGAACTGGTGATTTCCATCATTTGTTCTCAGGGCCATGGAGAAATTGTAGGCTTTTTTTCTTCTGTTTGATTCAGCGTTTGTCTGTTTCTCAGGAAGATGCCTATAAAAATGAGGACTTGCATTTTGAGTTAGTAGCACTTCTGTTTGCCTTTCATTTTGCGAAAAAACAGACTTTCTTTGCAAAACACGGGGAAAACCTGTATGAAAAAACAGGAAGTGCCTTCAGACTGCTCACCAAAGCATCACCAGGCAGCGAGGTACCAAGGATCAGACCTTTTCTATCCATTCAAGGCTTTGCCTAACACTGTATGTCCAGTCTGGTTTTGGAAATCAGCTGAATAGTAAGAGTACCTTCTACAAAGTTGTTAACTGCCTGATGACAACAGTCAGAGGAGGCCTTAAGGCTGCCTTGGGTGCCCCTCTGCTGGCTGCTTTGCAAAGACAGAAGGGGTTGTGTCCTGCCCCGATGGGTCTGCAGGAGAGGAGACCCATGAGAGGGACAGGTACAAGGTGGCAGAAGGTCCCCACAGAGCTCCAAGAGTGGCCTCAATATTCAAATGGTTCTTCAAATGTGGCATAAAGCAAAGCTGCCCTCAGGGATCACAGCACGTACAATGCTGGAGGCCAGTTGTGGATTTAGTGCCCTGTTAGGACACTGGGGCAGAGCACAGCACATCCTGGTGGGGTGCATCCTGCTGGTGGTCCACAGGTGGCTGCAAGGTCTCCATGCAGGCAGGGAGCTGAGGACACAAGCATGTGCTGCTAATTCGAGACTCTGAGGGCTTTGTGGACACACTTAGTCTGGGCTGGATGGGAAGCAGCCCTCCCACGGCACCTTGGAAACAACACAGGGTGCTGTTTTGCACAGGGCTGGAAGATGGTTAGTGCTGGGTGGCAGCTCCCGGGCTCCCTGCAGTTTATCGCCTCGCTCAGTGTGTGCACAGATGCCTTCTCTGTAATGATGCCCTTTGGGCCTCATTTGGTGAGGTGCTTTCACCTCCTCTGACTTCAGTGCCGAGTACCTCTGGAACAACAAATCATGCATAATTCTTTGGCTGTCTTACAGCTGATGTAAAACGTGCTTTTACTTCATCATGTGGAAGACTTCACTCCTGTTCTCCCTCTTTCCTCATTGACTTGCCCTGACCACCATACCCTGAGAGAAGAGCTCGTGTACCCCTGGGAGTAGGGGAGGAGAAAGGGAGGAGAAAGCATCTCACAGAGCACAGGTCTGCTACACTGCTTATACTTCCTTTAGGAGAAAAAAAATACTGTTGCTGGAGACCCCCTTCAGCTTTTGTTTTATGCTTTCATTTTGATAAAGGAGTTGAGAATAATATATGCAGCCACTGGCAGATAAGTTAAAGCATGAGATAAAACATTAGCTGAGATTAGGTTCCACTGATAGGCAACTGAAAATAAGCATCCTGACAGATGGCGCCAATTGATTTAACTGCAGCTGCGATGCTTAACAGAGTAGAAAATGCAAGTAAAAATCTAATGGGAGGCCTGCCCTAGTTAAATCAGCCTCTTATTTAACTTACCAGTAGTAATCACTGTTAATAAATTCCAGTTAAAACAACGGTAGAAAGAATTGTCTGTTTTGTTAAGCCTTCCAAGCAAAGCTAGTAAAGCTGTGGGCCTTAAAAAAATATAAGCATATATATACATATATATATATATATATAAAAAAATATGTGCACACACATCTATATACACCTAGAATACATATGCTGATATGTAATATATATCAGTATGTTATATATTTAACATACATATAGCATGTACCATGCACATCTTACACAACATACAAATACTACGATTATTGTCTTATCAATATGCATTGATGCATAGAGATAGGTTTAATTTATATTGATTTAAATGTACATAAAGGTCCATCAAAAAATGCAAGAGAAAGCAACACTGCTGTTTCAACCCATATGGATGAAAAGAACAGGAAGGATGGTGGAGGAAAGGAGAAAAGGTGGGAAGAGGCAAGAGAGAGCCGAGGTGAAAGCCTGGCATAGATTCTTGCAGCTTCTCTTCAGCCTCTGGAAATGATAACACAAAGCTGTTTTCCTCTCTATGCTTCCCTGCCAAAGTCCTCTTTCTGTTGAGGCATGAGTTCAGATCTTTCTGGTCAGATTTAAGGTCCCTGTTGGAGGTTCCCAAAGCTTCATGTGCTGCAGCAGCCACTCCAATGTCAGACACTGCCTCTCCAAGCTGCCCTTCTGTCCCACTCACAAGTAACTGTGCTTGGGTGCATCCTTGAAGGTTGTAGATGGATCATGGTCCAGAGGTGCTGTGAAAGCAAGTTAGCTTCAGTGTGGTGCCACAAAGGGTTTTCATCCCCTTGTGCCACAGTGCCAGTGCTGGGCCTCCACTGCCCTTCTGGGCACAAGCCCAGAGAGGACGGAGCCGTGGCTCTTCAGCAGCCCCTATGTCTCCATCATGTAGTGCCAGGCAAGAAGATCTCCCACAGCATCACGTTGTTTTGCATCGGGATGCGTCTAGCCTCGATGATCCCCCTACAGACCATCTTATGGCAGTTTCATGTAGGTTAGCAAGCTCACACGTGTAGCCCTTTGAAAGCCTGATTCATTTATCCAACTCATTCAAGAATGCTCTTTGCTGGAAGGTTATATGTTAGCAGCTTTCTCAAATTAGCCCAACTTGGCCAGCCACTAATTCACTCTTAATATCAAGCTCCCAGGTTAGAGGAACTAAGAACATTTTTCCTTTCAGGCAGCTTTGCCCTTCTACACACAGAGCTATTTATCTCTTTGAGCCTAAGATCATGCAAGAAAGATTTCTGATTACCTGTGAAAATCATATAAATAGAGTAAACTGGGGGAAAAACTATCTTCTTGCCATGTCATTGGCTTCAATATTTACACACTACTGTTGCCAAATAGCAAGACTCATAAAAGCACAGAGCACGGAGAAGAAAACCCACACATGATTGCTCTGGCTTATGGCATTTCCATAGGAGTACCGCAAGAGGTGATCTGAAAAGCAAGCAATGAGAGCAGAGTCCAGCTCGCATGTGTTTCTGCATGGAGCACACTGGTCTCCTGTGAACAGCCATCCAGTGCCTCTGCTTTGAGTTTTCAGGGGCAAAGCTCCCCAGCCACTCATAATGTCAGGAAGCTGCAATGAAAGTCCAGGGAAAAAATAACTGTTGTTATTAATTGACTGATTTCCACAGCACCCGAAGGGGATCTAATCACTGTGTGTCCAGCAGCACTCGTCCCAAGCAGGTGTATTTCAGAGGAAAAAAAACCTGCAGCATATCACAGAGTTTGCTTTAATCTACATCCACCACTGCTATCACTTAAAATAGGAACCTATTTAAAAAGAATAAAAGACAGAACTTTCTCTCTGCCTAACCGTGCAGTGTGCTTTTACCCTTAGAAAAACACCACCTGCTGCACACTTGCTTCCCCCTGCGGTGAGAGAACACGGGGTCCTGATGAGGTGCCGTGACCTAAGGGTTAGTGCAGAGAGCGTGACCACGGGGTTATAGGGTTTCACAGCACTCGAGGACATGGAGGCCTTTTTCTCCTAATCACTCTACTTAGTTACAGATTACCACAAATACCACAAAAATCACCACCAGCAAATATACCTATGATTAATAAAGCAAAAATGAATGAATATATATAGATATATGTCTCAACCTATTACATATTACTAGCATCAATCAATTACAGCCTCAATCAATAGTATGGTATCAATCAATGATAGCACCAATTAGTATTGCAGTACAATCAATAGCAAGCACAACCAAGTGGTTGTGTATTCTTACCTATTACCACAACTAGTCACTGGCAAAACATTGAGTATATATAATGCTAATACGAAGCAAATTAGATTTCAGAAGGAAATCTCAAAAGGGGAGGGACAAACCAATCTGAGGTGGGGACTACACACCCAGTCGTCCCCAAAAGAGGGGATGACAGACTGAACTGAAAGGATAACAGAGATGCTGGCTTCCTGGGGTCAGCCAGGGGTCAGCAAGACATCTGTGGTGACAGTCCAAGATCCTGTAGAAAGTTTGTGTGGGATTCAACCAGAAAGCTCTGAGTGAAATGGGGCTCAGTTTTGGATAAAAAATACACTTTTTTTTATAACATATGGACATAAGGGGGCGTAGGACATCCTACTGCAAGCAGTCAAAAGATGCTGTTAATGCCTGGTTTCACCTGTAACAGCCAATACATTATAATGTTTTCTGTTCTTTCAGAGCAATTTTATTTTCCCAGACTGTTTTCCACTGTTTTTTCCGAGATTGTTTTTCTCAGATGATAAGTTGCTCTTACAGTCCCTCATTTTTCTGCTTTTTTACAGTATTTCAGGATGTCTTCAGTTTCTAGGTACCCTGGCTGCACTTTTCAAGGATGCTTCTAGTTTACAAGCCCCATCCTCGAGGGTATCCCACTCATCAGCAGTCCCAGGCTGGCTGTCCTTTCTCTGTCAGTCCTTTTCAGCAGGTGATTTCTTTTCTTCGGTAATTTTCCCCTTCTGACCAGGCCACCTTTATGATTGCTCACATTACAGTGCTGGACCAGGAGAAGACTGAAATGCTTGCCAGGCTGTGAGGCACCTACCAAGCAAGCTGGATGTGGGATAAGAAATACCCTGAGCCATTTCACACCAGCAGCACTACCAGTGAAGCCTGGTGGCCAGCATGGCTCTCCCTGATACCAAACTCCCCTTCAGTGGGGCCTCATAGTGTTTCTGCTCTCTTCCAAGCCCCCGTGTTTCACAAAGGTCCTGCCCTCCCTTCAAATCTGGATAAAATTGACCATGAGTGCTAAAATTACTGTGAGACCAAAAAGGAGAAACTGACCAATGGGATAGATGTAAGCTTTGTTTCCCTAGGAAAGTGAACTTAGGACTAGAGCAGGAGCTGTGCCTGACATGCTTAATGGTGGGAAACAGTCTTTAATTTTAAAGTTACAATGATGACAAAAATACAGCACTCTGTAATTGAGGCTTCCCTGAATTTCAACAAACCACATCAGCGTTTTGTTCTGTGCCTTTTTCTCATGACTTAAATGGTTCCTGGTGGAATGTTGTGAGCTCTGTGTGCTGCAAGAAGCCAAAAGAGAGAAGAACTTGGGGCTCTGGGCAAAGAGCTCCATCTTTCATTCCTGGGGTCATATTTATCCTCTATGTGTCCCCTCTGTGCTTCTCTGAGCTCAAAATCGTCACCAGACCTGATGCCCAGTGCAAGTAAACCACATTTCTCTATAAGAGATTTGTGTAGGGACCAGGAAAGGCTCTGTGCACACTGCCTGAAATGGGGAGCATGGGAATGTGTTGCTTTCTCAGCTTACCCGCAAATGCATCCAGGCTTTGTGTGAGAAGATCATAACCAACCGTTGGATACAGATTAGGAGGAAAAGAGCTCCTTTCAAAACAAGGGGACATCAGGAATCAAGAGTCAGGGAGGGATATCCTGGGCAAAATGCACCCAAATGAGCCTTAGGCAATGCAAGTTATGCACATCTCTCATCTGAGGAGCTGAAGATTAGCCTATAGAGATGGTAAATTCATGTTTAGTCAATAAATAATTGCAATGATAAATAATCTTTTGTTATTAATTCCATAAACAAAGTCTTCTCCGTCTGCAGACTGACATGCTGGCACATCTTAAGCAACCATGGTGTTTATCTCAAGCAGCCAGAGGGAGTGAGCTGGGTTTTCTTGTCGTTGTCTTTATCCCAAACCACTTCCCATGTTCTCAAACACGTCTGGCCAGAGCTGCTGAGGCTAAGCAAGAGGCCAGCACTCACACAGGGCAGACCGCAGAAGCACACACTGGCCCAGGTTTGGGTAAAATCTATGGCGAATGCAAACATCTGCAAATTGCCTGTGGGCTAGGCAGCCCAAATGGTGGGGACAAACCCACATTTTGCACGTGAACAGGGTGAACTGGACATGGAAGTCCATGAGTCTGAACACCCAAGGCACTCAGGCTGTTCTTCTCACAGTCACCCCAGTGCTGCAGGGCAGGGGGTCGTGAAGCCAGAGCCTGCATAATATGCAGCATTTTAATTTCAAGTAAGGCTGTGTTTAGTGTGCACAGAGGATACCGTGTTCAGGCAAATTTTGGGGATTGTAGGTGCTGGGGAACAGCTGGAAAACCAGTGATTTACAGTAACTGGACATGGTAGCTCTCAAAGGAAAACATACCTCTCTTCTGAGTATGTGCTAGGGATTTCTGTAAATTAAAAAGCAACACCTGTCTTGCAGACCACCCAGTCTCCCACAACCAGCATTGAAGAAAACTGCATCCCACAGAGCCCATCTCCACACTGGTGCCTATGCAGGTTTTAGGGTACCGTTTTATGTTTTGGGCTGTTCAGGCTTGGGCTGTCAGATGTGCAGCCCTTATCAAAATTTTGTGGTGCCCTTGGCAGGGCTTTCAAAAGACTGACACGCAGAAAACCTTACAAATATTTAGAGACTGACTTGAAGTGATTTTTATGGGGTTTCCAGTTCCTAAAAATATTTTGTAGGGGTTTGCTATAAATGACTTGGGGGGATTTACTCTGAGAGCTTCCAGTGAGATTTATTCTTTGCAAAGGGCAGACCAAAAAATTTCCCGCAAAAGCATTATTTTTTGAAGATAAACTGGAACTTTATTTAAATGAAAATCTTCAAAAAAATACATCTTTTCTTTGAACATTGCTGTTTTTCCTTGAAACAGTGATGCTAGAAAGCCCCCAAATTTTCAGCAGTTTTTGATGAGGGAGAGTCGTTACCAGCTGCTAAAAAACCAAATAGCTTTTCAACATTTTGAATGGAGCTTCTCATCAAAAGGCAATGTTTCCTATAGAAAATTCTAATTAAAGTGATGCTCATTTTTTGTCAGACCCGTCTGCAGAAACCCTCTCTTTCCTATATGTCGCAATCTCTATATTCCCCAGCTGGGAGAGCGTGTTAGAAAACCCCAGTCAGCACTTTGCAGAGACCCAGCCTTCACATGGGATTATTCAAGGTGAAGCCTGGCACAGACCTGACAGTTTGTGGTTTTCATGTGAGTTAGCAGCCTCACAAAATGACACCTGCGATTTCGACAATCTGCCTCATCTCCTTGAAGGCGTTTCTGCTAAATGGAACTGTTATCAGGCTTATCCTACCCCTCTGGTCAACTCCAAGCCAAGGACTTCGGCCCTGGTACATTCAATAGTCAGGCAGCTCTACTTGTGCCATCTCTGCTTCAATCACTTAACAAAATTAGGAACAATCAATTAATGTGGATAAAACAACCACAGAAACGAACTTCTGCAAATATACAGAGCACCATTTCCTTTCATTTCTTTATTATATGTTATTGCAATTTGCATGCATTTTGTCTCAAAAATTAATTTGATATTACTGTCACATGTTGCTCATATTTAACAACAATGCATCCATTGCCATCTAGCTGTGTCCGGCTCAGCAGACTTCCAAATTGCTGCCATAAATTAACTGGATGGTAGAATGTATTTTGCAGCTTACAAGGTGAAGATATTTCCCTAGGCATTCATTGGCATGAGTCATCGTTCTCATGGAAAAGCACAGTGTATAGGAAATAATGAAGAAATGAGGATTCAATTAATATTGAATTTTTAAAAATGCCACTGCTAATGTTAATACAAACAGTACCATTAAGGTCTGGTAGGATCAAAAGGAGACCTGCCTCCTGGAAACGCTCCCAACCCCAGCACTGTTAGGGAGTTAATACTCTATAATAGAATCTATTCATGCTCCTAGATTAGTCTGTCAAAGACAATTAGTCAAAATACAATAAGCTTTTCTTCCCAAAATAATAATGTATACACAGTTAATGTGACAGTTGTATCACTGAAATTTCACAGGAGTTTTTTCAGGAATTGTGCTGAAGTTACAGGTCGAGGCCTGGGACATAAGGCCTGGACAGGCAAATTTATGAAGTGTGAAAGGCCACTTGAAGGAAAAAGCCAGAAATCCACTTTTGTATGAACTTATTCAAAACTGTATACAACCATTCAGTAAAAATACCGATACTTACAGAGGCTGCATTTATTTATACACTTTTTATCCTTTGGAATGTGTTTGACAAATGCAATAAACACGCAGGACTGTATTCTGCCATCGTTCAAACACGGGTAATCTCACTGACTTTAATGGCACTGTATCAACATCGTTGAAGGCAGAGTTTTCACCATCCAGGAATCTCATTTTTGAAGATAATGGAAGCATCTCTGAATAGAAGGAAAGGGGAGTTTTCACTAGAATCTATTTTTGATACAAAAGTATTACTTCATAGTCCGTAGATGGTTTTGCTATTGCTTCCTTTCTTATGCAAAGCAAATTTATAGGCTCTTTTCATAAAAAGGAACCAGAAATTGAGTCGATTTTGTAGCAAGAAATAATAGAGATAAATATTTATTTCAGTGCTGACTCAGAGACAGTATTACCCCATTGGTAGTTAACTTGCACAAATTTGATAAAGAGAGTTTTACTTCACCCTCTCTCAAAAGATCGGGTGAATATGAATCATTTATTTGATCACATTTACTCCTGATCGTGCTTGATTCGTTTAACTGGAAAAGACCCCAAGGGCAGGAGTCAGGCTGTGGGATGGCGCAGCATGGCTGTGCTTTCCTCTCTGGCACTGAGTTTGCAGTTCCATCCTCCTTAGGGTCCCTGGCACGGTGGCAGTGCCTGACGTTTGGCTTGGAGCTGGAGGCAAGCGCTGCTTCACGCCCCACAGGCAGCTCCATTTCCCGACACCGGCATTGCCTCCTCCACCTTCTGCTGCTGTCCAACCGTGATCTTCTATGGGGGACACCCTGAAAGCCTGAACTTTTCTTTTTGATTTGGTAGTGAAAATGAATGTTGAAATGTCAGGAACACCTTTGGACTGAAAATCATAGATCCTGGCTCTCTGTGGCAGAGAAGTTGGACTATGAACATAGAATGGGCCACGTGCCAGTTTCTACACTGACGCACATGCAAATAAATTATATGACTGGAGCATGCTTTTGCAGATGATTTCCCATTTAGTTATAGTCCCAGAAGTTCACATTCATTGTCTGAGGGTTTTGGGACGTAAAGAGAGGACTATAATAGAGGGTTTGATCCTGCCAAATTTTTAAGTGCGCCTTCTCCTTTTCAAAGCTGCTGCCTTTCCACAGGCTTAACATTTTTTTGGTGCTGGTTCTTTGGTGACAGGAAGTCTTACTGCCTCTGAATGCCTGTCACTGGCATGCAAAGCCATTTGCCACGCAGTTAAATCTCCCCTCTGCCTTTTCTTACCTAGCAGGGAAGCACAATGGGAGAGACTTGGAGACAGTACAAAATTGTAGCCGAGGCATTTGTTTCTTATTATATTCGCCCTTCCCAGGAACATAAGTGGCAGCTTGCCATGAATTAGGTCTGCTCAATAATTCAGCCCCCTAGTAATCAGAAGACAGCAGTCAGAGCTATGATGGATAACAGCTGGATGTCAGTGTTGGGTCTCCCCAGTCTATCATCAGCCATTGTGATCATCAATCATGATATTCAGCACACCTGCCCACCTCCACTGACCAGCCGTAAGGGGCTTGCATTAAACTGATGGTTAATTTCCTGTCGGTAGATCCTCCGTGACCCGGGTTCTGCAGAGATGCGCCGTCCGGCTCTTCTTACGCAAGAGCTGACCAAAGGCAATGTGGGAGTGTTGGGTCACGCTTTCCCAGTTGCAGAAAATGCAACTTCCTTGGAAATGTAAACTGAGAAATTTGGCTAAAACTTAACAAGGCTCTGTTGTTTTGATAATAGATAAAGCTGTTGTATTTTCTGAAAATATCACTGTGTTTGTGAGAGTCAGACTTATTCTCCAGTGGTCTTCAAAATCCATACCACCCTAGTCACAGCACTTCCTAAGTCAGGATTCCCAGTCTGGGAAAAGAGATTTGTCAGATCATGAATCTACAAGTAACTGGCTTAAGTATTATAGACGTTTTTGGTATCTTAAACCTCCTGCTTTTGTTGTGAATGCTGTCTCATTTTATTTCTTTAGGAAGAGAGAATACAACCCACAAAGCTAATGAGGGAAGATGCACAGTCAAGCGTATCCCTGAACTCTTTTAAAATGAGCATGGTGGTGGTGGCATGGCTTTTCACGGGTGGTGGGATGCCTTTCGGTGCTAAGGGCGCCAGGCTCTGGTGGCTGGATGTTCAATGCCCAGCTCCCATCAGTGGTGCTTTCTTCCTAGGATCAGGAAGATCCCCTTGAGTTTGCTTGCTAACAACTTGTGCGCTACAGTGGATACTTCCTGACTCCCAAGTCTGGTATATTCCATACCTGAATGCCCTGAAGAGATTATCTGCCCAAAACCACCACTGGGGAACTACTTGATGAAGGTCAGTTTTGGACATTTCCAAAAACAAAGGATGACAATGTTTAGCCACTCTGAGCCACGCAGTGTTTCAAGAACCTATCTTGTTGTTCTCTGTGCTAATTTCTTCAGTGCAGGCTTTTATTTTAATCTCTCACAGGCTTAAAGCTTTCTGGAATGGGAGTTGAACAGGTGTCCCAAGAACACTCATACATTTGGCTGTTAGTTGGACTAGCTGGAAATGAGAATTCTAGCTCGCAAAACATTTTGAGATGTTAACAGTTATTTTAGTTACACTGATGATCAAAAGGCTGTTGAAATTTTTCAGAAAAAAAAAATCAGGGAAAAGAGAGAAAGTGTTTGTTAAGGCAGTGATGTATTTACTCACCTGGTGAGGGGAATCAAACTCAGGTGATGCTGAGTCTTGTGCACTAAGATTATCAGTCTGTTTGTCTCTTTCTCCATTTAATCAGAAATATAAATCTGAACCCCAAGATGTTACTAACAAAAGCTTCAAGTGCTGTTATATTTCCTTGAATAGTTTTGGTTTCAATGAAACAGCATTTTTTGGTGCAAAACATTTAATTGAAAAGTTCCCATCCAGCTCTTGTGTTTACATCCTCTTCAAGCACTACAGGCTTCTGAGCAGTCAATTGGAAAAAAACAATGCAAGCAAGCGTTTTATTTTGTCTTTGATTTTATTCAAGTCACAAAACCCAGTTACATATGACACTAATTATATCTTTTATATATTTGGTCTCATTCTGAACAACAAGCCATAGCTTAGTTATTTAAATTGATTTTATTTTTTAAAAGCTTGTTTCATCTGGACTGTTGCTGAGCAAAAATCTACTTTGCTTTCCCTTTTCTGCATTTTAAATAAATGAAAAGAAAACCAAACAGAAAATAATCTGAGAAGCACTGTGATGAAATAAAATAGAAGAAGGTGCTGTTAATGCAGGGCATTTGTGTGCGACAGCGGAGGAGGAATTCCTGCCTGTGCTGCTTCATGCAGAGGGCACAAGTGCCAGGTGTCACGACTCACACGGGTGCAACATCTGCCTGGACATTTTGGCCCTGCCTGGCTCAGCAGCGCGGAGGGAGGAGTGACACTGCCCCACAGCTTCACTCTTCCCAGTGCTCACCTCCTGTGCTGGCACTGTGGGTTACTTGCACCAGCGTGGGATGTCGGTGCTGAGACATCCTCACATCAGCCACCTGCAGGGACCGAGCTTGCTGGCACTGCTGGCTCGTGAGCCACAGCCCACTTACTGCCTGAGGAACTACAAGAGGCGCTGGCAGCACATCCTTGGAAACGTGTTTGCACTAGACTTTTAATAAGATTGCCAGGAAAAAAAAGAGGTACCGTGCTGAGGCTGCATGGTGGTTGGCAGAAGCCTGGAGGTGATGGTTGTCCACTGATCCATCACTTTTATAAATGTGTTAAAAAGAGGGTAACTTGACTCAGACTCACCAATCCCATTCATGTTTACACCCACTCTCTGGTGCTGGAGTTTTACCTAGCATTTAGCCGAAATCTTTCAGGAATGCAATTATTCAACAGGTTCCTTACTCTAAATTGGCCATTTCCTTATCTTCTTGACCATTTCTTTTTCTTCTAAAATATTCCGACTGCAACACTTTCTTCCTAATGTTTCATTGAATGAAACAGTGTGAATACGTAGAATGAGGGAAGAGGAGATCCCAAGAATTATACCTACTTTCTTCTGACCAGCCCCGAGCAGATTCTCCTACTGTGGTTTCTTCTTCGTCTTGGGAAATTCCCTTTTTGAGGGGATGCTGGGTGTAGACATTTTCAGAAAATGCTGTCAGCACAACTCCTGCAGAGCTGCAGGAGGAAGGGAGGGGACCGGGGGAGTGTGGTAGGGGCCCAAGCATTTTTGGTAAAACAGTCAAAGCATAGAGTTGCGGTATCAGCAGTGAGACAATTATCAACTACAGGAAAAACATTTCCATTTCCTACCAAAGGTCACAACACTTAATAGCATCATCGATATGAACACCACTAAAGACCAAATCAGCCTAGTATGCAAGGCTAGCCTGGGGTGCTCTACAACAAACCCCACTCACCTGGACCAGCAGGAAGGCCCAGAACTCCATGGGCAAGATTCCTGCACAGAACAAAAGAGGGAGAACTTCCCTCTTGAGTAGAATGGATGCAGGGATCAAAATGCTGAGCTTCAGGCTGAGTGTAGTGCTCAGGGGATGGCTCTCCCACCACACACAGGTATGGGGAGGTGCAGCAAAGCCTTCTTGTGAAGACTTTGGCTGTGTTACCTGCCACACGGCTGCCTCATGTAAGATTCAGCTCAGGACTGGAGTACCTACGCTGAAGTGCTTGCACAGAGATGTCAACACCTGAGCTCAAAGGGTGACTCAATTACCTCCACAGAGACTTCTCATGTTGCTTGAGATGCTACAGGAAATCTGAGACATCTACAAGGAGTGGCAGATGCAACACAGGACCGACCTCCCAGTACAGCACACAGAGACCTGGAATAACATCCTGAAGCATCCAGTTTGGCACTCAGCACTGTCAGCAACCTGGCCACGTTCAAGGCTATTGAACTTCCCAATACAGTCAAAAGATTCTAGGAAATAATTTGATTTGCCAAGAACCAGACTCTTAATGTCATGGCCAGGCTGACTGTACTGATAAGATCTCCACTATGGGTACCTATGGTCCCCAGCTCACATGACGATGACTAAATGGAGATATTTCAGTCTTCCGGTCCTCAACCAAGAACAGAAAAAATACTGAAAAAAGAAAAATCTGCACATGTCAAAAGCACACTGCCACCTCAAGCTAAGCTGTTGCTAGTAGCCTCCTCTGCAGCAGCAAGGCCAAAAATGTCCTGAAGTTAACTAGGGTTGATGTTGACTCCATTGTGCCTCACAGGCAGGTTCTTACCAGGGCATTTAAAATTCAGATCAAAGGAATAATCAAGGGAAATTAACTTCCTGCAAACAATAGACCTGGGCCGGTCTTCTTGAATGTGCTGAACTAGTCTTTTTACAGCAGGCCCCAAGCGCTGCATGAGGAGATCGATAAAAGAGATTAATTTTGAGTGGCCACAGACCGCCTCCAGCAGGACCAGGTCCCAGTGAGCGATCCGAGTGTGTCACAAAGGGGCTCGGTACTGCTCCCAGTCCACTTCTTGTGCTGACTGAAGAAAGCACCTAATGGTCCGGGACTCTGTCCATGCCCTGTTGGCCAAAGCACATCTCACTCCAGAGGTTTTGTGCACACCAACTCTATCACTAAAGTATTTTCTGAAGGACTATTCCCTCCTCTTAGCCTAGGATTTCTGGACATGCTGACTTCCTTCCACCTTAGGAACTAGATTGTATCCTTCTGCTGCCCTCATTTTTGCTCAGCTACTTCTCACCTTTTCTCCTCTACATGCCTGCCTGGGTGCTGCAGTCTGAACAAGCACAGTGTTTTTTAAAACAAGTCTCTATTTTGGAAGCAGAAGACAGGATGGAATCCAAGCTGTTCCAGGAAGCATAGGCTTGTTTTGAGTCTGCAATGGCAAAAAGCTAGTGCCCTGTGAAGTAATGAAAGGGTATTTTAAAGAAACTCGTCTTGGCTGGACTGTAAGCTGATTAATGAAGGCAGGTGTCAAGTGACTGTGAAATTGTTGGAGCCATGGTAAAGCAAATTTTTATTGTTGCTTTTGTGTTTTGGTATCTTTTTCTAAAAATCCCCAAACCAGTCTAAGCAGAAGTGCTGTGCTAGTAGGGAGTTTAAAAGGATTTGAGAGGGAGTTCAGGATTTCTGTGTAATTCCAAGGCGTGACAAGCCAGAAGAGCTGCCAGTTTTACATACTGACTCTGAGAGCCAGTATAAAGTTCACCAAACAGCGAATATGCTCAGCAAAGGAGAAGAAAAATCCATTGTTAAGCAGTTGCTGCTGCACCTGCTGCAGTGACATCTTTTCCTTATAATGTTCTTATATTGGCTGGGCCTGTGATTTATGCACACGAAGAGGGGTCACGGTGCCTCTTTCTAAACATTTGCATGGGGTGATGGAGGTTCCTGTGATTCAGGCAGTGAAACCCGACTGTGTTACATTTCCAAATGAGGTCTGAGCCCCCTTTGCCAAGGTGAAAACAGTTCTGCAAGGAGTAGGGCAACACAGCAACCAGGCCTAATGTCAGCAATGCCACCTCGTTTATTTATCCCATATGGAGGTTGTTTACTGCATTTTATGCTTCTATAACACACATGCTTTCCTATAGGTGCTCTGCATGCACTGGGCAAAAATATGATGCTTTCGCCACAGATTCTGCATTCCATGGATGTGTTGTTTACAGCCACATCTGTGCCCTCCTCCAGCCAGGCCAGATGTGTGAGCCAGCTGCAGACAAGTAGAGCTGCTGTTAGCGCTCATTGGGGCTGTTCCCCGTGAGGCTCTGTGTCATGCCAAGGGGTGCATCCAGTCCTGTGCTGGCAGGCAGAGGTGCTCTGGCTGGGCTTGTGCCCACCCACAGGTAACATAACCTTGGGTGAAAAGCAATCTGGTCATATGTGCTATCCTTCCTTTACAGATCCCTCCCAGTTTCAAATTCCCCATGAACCAGCATGAGAAAATCAAATCTAAGGTGTATTTTGAGAATGGGGAGCCCTTGGAGGGGAGCTGTGTAGGCAGCTGATGGTCACCTGCCTTGTTCTGCACACACATGGAGTGCAGAGAGATCTGCAAGGAAACACTGCCCAGTGCAGGGTAGTTCAGCCTACCTGCTCGCTTAGGGGGAGTGAAGTGAGGGGGTGTGGGGTGAGGTGAGCTGACTTGCTGTAGGAGGACACTTCTGGCCTTGCTGCCATCCTGCTGTGCAGTTACAGGTTCTACCCACCACTGTGTCGGGAGGTAAAACTGGCAACTTGTGACTTTACAGGAGTATGTCTTAAAGAGGGCAGTTGCTCCTGCCTTAGCAAAACTCATCCTACCATTCCACTGGTCTTTCCAAAAAATCATCTGTAAGACAAGGCTATCAACTGTATAAACTGCTGGGCTACTTGCAAAATAAAAAAGCTCTACTTTTTCCTCAGCCCAAGCATAAGCTTTTCCTGCAATCTCTCCCTGCCCTGCAAACTGTCAGACACTCTTGCATTTTTTCATCAGGTCTGCAGCCTGCTTCTTAGATCTGCAAGATTAGCATCACTGGCATGAACATTCAGAAATAAACTAGGCAGGTGCTTGGTTTACGACAATCTCAGCTGCAAAATTTCTGGCCCTGTGGCAATAGAATGATCTCAATCCTCAAATCCTCACTATGTTCTGATTGCAGCATTAAATGTGCTCTTTTTTCTTTTTGCAATGGAGTCTTTTTCAAAGGCATGACTCCATAATAAATAATAAATATATAAATTTAAATATTGAGTGCATGCCTGAAAACCATAGCACAGAGCACTGAGAGGAAATATTCTGGGTTGGAAAATCTTTTGCTGCACGAGTCAGCTATGCAGATAATGGATCCTTAGAAGTATGTAGGACAAATAGCTCTATGAACCATCTGGGACTCACTCAGCAGTGGGAAAAAGACTGTTAGGCTTGCAAGATCAGCATGCAAGAGTGATTGCTGATCAGTCACTGCTGCTTTGCAGAGAAAACAAAGGCTTTAGAATTTAAGCTATTAATAGTTTTCACCTAGTCCAAGTGTTGCAAGATGCATTAATTTCCCCAGACCATAAATTCAAAATTTGTTAGATACTTTTCCAGATTGAGGTTTCATGATAGACTTAATTTTTATTCACTTGTTCCCATGTCTTTCATGTGCCAGCATTAAGTT
Source organism: Mohoua ochrocephala (assembly GCA_013398855.1). Taxonomy (NCBI): domain Eukaryota; kingdom Metazoa; phylum Chordata; class Aves; order Passeriformes; family Acanthizidae; genus Mohoua; species Mohoua ochrocephala. The sequence goes on from VZTA01020150.1 coordinate 596,219, forward strand.
CTGTGAAGTGCCTGGCTGAGCTACACCTCTTTGAGAACTAACCAGGTATAAAACACAACAAACCTTCTTTTCAGATCACAGTTTCCTGGCTCAACTCATCCCACAGCTAAAGGGACACTGCTGCAGGAACAAAAGGGCACAAGGGGCTGGAGTCAGGTTTTTCGGTGTCAGCATCCACTAAGGCCATTTTATGCTGATTGTGAGAGCTTAGACTAGTTGGGCTGGATGCTTTTCTTCAATTTTGTATTACAGTGGAATGAAAGAATAGTTAAAAACAGTTACGATTTTAATCAATTACCAATGTGCTATTTCGGTCTAAATCTAGTTTGTGATTGCTTCTAACTGGAAAAATGCCTATTACTTCCAGAGAAAAAACAAAGACGACAAAGAACAATAAAATAGTTAATGATTTTATAATCAGGCAGGTGAGATTTTGTACATTTCCCCCATAAGGTTGCAACTTTCAACTACGTACCGATATGTTTGACAAGGGCTATCCAAATGGCTAACTAGATGGCTAAAGGCACAGCTCCTCGCAGAGTCTCTTGTGCCCCATGCTAATTTGGCTCAATCTGAGAAGCAGACCAAAGGCATTAAGGTTTGGAAACACTTAACAGAACTCACCTCTGGTAAACTGGGAGTGGGATTCAACTCCAAGCAAAGGAACCTGTTTGTGGGTGTGAGTATGTAGGAGCCTGTCCGAGCACTGTGTGTCCAGGCTGTCTTCCACCTAGCAAAGGTGGATGGTTTGGCTGCAGGAAGGAGTTATCGTCTGGAATACACAGGGTGCAGTGACCTCCCAATGGGACCAGAGGCTCTGACAGAGGATCTTCAGAATCTATGCCCTCTGCCATGTGGGGATTGGGGTTTATACAGCAGAACTAGAAACCTCTGCTCACATTTCTAACCCTTCCAGCAGCACACAGCCAGCCTGGTTCAGCTGGCTGCCCACCAGAAGCAGGTTCAGCTGCCCATACACAGGTACCTAGTGCTATTCAAGGCACTTTCTAGCACCCAGAACACTGCATGAGGTTGGCAGATGTGACACAGGACTTCTAGGAAACCTCTCTCTACTCCTGGGGTAACAATATGAGGGTAGGTGAGATTTCACATGGCATTGAATGCCTGTTTTGAGGCAGTCAAGGCAACTCCCAGAACTGGCTTTCCCTCTATTCACAAGCTGTGATGAGAATACTGTCATGCTGGACTGGGTTTTGGCATTCATCTCAAATTCAAGAACCTCTGGCAATGCTTCTGTGGTGTAAGGTGCTTCTTGATGCCAGCCAGGGTATCACAATCAACTTGTTAGGAAATGGTGATGTTAATGACATGATAATGATCATCACATAAATTAGTTGCTGTTTTGTCAGGGTTCAAAATACCAGGCCTTGCTAGGCTCTGATTCTGCTGTCCTGCATGCCAGCGTAATGCCTGGACTTGAGTGGGATCATTAGATTGAGTAATGAGGTTCAGTGAGAGATGCCACAGAATTCCCCTCATAGCACCCTGCTGGCTGGGAGGGCCCAGTCCTTGAGCCAAACCACCCTCTTCCTGCAGAGGTCAGCGTCTGTCCCCAGTGACACACAGTTTCATCTTGAATGATGGTCCTTCCAAAAATATTTCAACAGCTGGAAAAGCTAACCATCTGGCCATGAAAACTGTCCTTCTGGAAGCAGTAAAGATGGACCTAAAGCAATGTGAGTGCTCTGCTCTCTTTAACGAGTTGCTTTTTCCAAATGATTGAGCCTGTTACTTGCCGTCTTCGTTTTAGAATGAGGTGGTTCCCGTTAAGGCCTACTTACGTAAGACACTGAAAGATGGAGAAAATCTCACTGATGTCAAATTTACAAATGCAGATGAACAGCTCTAGTGCAGTGGTGAAAAGGCTGTGCAGTGTGTGCCGTGCAGTGTAATCCACTGTGCTCTGAACTGCTCTCTCCAAGGAATGACACGAAAGCTCAGGTCACCTTTGGCAGGAGATGTAATTAGAAGTACATAGTATTGGAAAGAAAGGAGAGGGGATAGTTAGCAGAAATACGCCTTTAGCAGGGAAGGCTAATGATTAGCCCACAAATTATTCAAAGTATGTGTAAGTCAACCATGAACCAACAAACTAAGGTGAAAGCACCAAGCAGAGAAATTGGCTGAGCAGAACTGGTCAGCATGTGGGAGTAGGAGGTGCTTACAAGCCTAGGAAATCTCTTACAAAGCCAAGCCCTATGCTATAGAAATTTAGTTGGCACAGTCTTTTGATGCTTTCTGACCTTTGCAAAGTACCTTAAAGACCAATCATGGGATATTCACTTCACCTTAATATAAAAGAGAGATGTTTTTTCAGACCCTCTCTTCATGGAGTTGAGGCAGAAGGAGACAGAAAGCATGATATTGGTGCACAGCACAGGAGTAGGAGAGTAACCAGGAGGTCCTGTGCAGGGATACTCAATGTAGGAATGTGATACCCGAGCATCACCCACTCACTTAGCAGTAAGGCCACAAGGGAGCACTTGCACAGCAGCCTCATGTGGCAGCAAAGGAACTTGAGAACCAGTAATCGCCCCAGACACAGCTCTAAAGGAGCAGAACAAGCTGTGCTGAAAGCAAACCCAGTAATTGTGAGCCACAGTCACAAAGGCCATTTATTTGAGTGTATCACTATTTACATGACATGGGGGGCTCCAGCCAAGATCAGGGGACTGGGCTGCCACAGTGTCAACCCCAGCATGAGCTGTATCTTGCTTTTCTTCACTGACTTTTAATTGCAGGTGGTTTATTTGGGTGGTAGCAGAATTAACAATGGTTCCAATACTGTACTTAAATCCTGAATAATTCACTCCTCCTGTTATTTAGTTCTCATTCAACACACAAACATACCTTTTCCTCAAAATTAGGGACTTTAGAATCCACGGCCTTTTTTTTCCCCCTTTTTCCCGGTGAAATTTTTTTACACTTTTTTTTGGCTTTTTTTTTTTTTTTTTTTTTGCTGTACTAGTCCTGGTCTGTAGAAGACATGCATGCACAGTTTGCTCAACAGGGTCCAGACAGATTATTTTATTCTGGAGAAAAAAAGGTAGGCTCAATATATCAGGTAAAGAAAATGACCTTCATACCAAATGCTCTAGGAATTGGAGATCAGCTGATCTGAGATGACTTTATAAACATATTTTCCCAACTGCTCCAGTTTGATGGCTGCAGACTGACCTCTGCTTTGCACTTGTTCTTGTAGTATTGAAGCTAATGGGTAATACAATACATTATACAGGATGTATATGAATCCAGATGCTATGAAACCAGATTTCTGAATTCTCTCATGATAATGGGACACTGTCACTGTCAGATTTACTGAACCATAAAGAATAGGGAGGCAGACAGGCCAGGTACTCGTTGATGGAAAACAGTGCTGGAGCAATGCTGGGGAACACAAAGACCTGGCTTTGTTTTAGTACAGCCTGGCACACACTCAGTCTAGATCATGCCTACCTGGACCTTCATTAAAAGCTCTGATTTGGTTTTCATATTTTTCTGTGTCTGAAACTCCTGTTTTTCCTTTGGTGTTGGAAGTAAGATGCAAGCCAGCACCAATGGCATGTGACCAGTCAAGGGAAGTACAGAGCCACTGAAACACAGGCAGGACAGCCTGAAGTGCCTCCTTCAGGCTCTGCTTCCTCACAATTTGAGGAGGGAGAGGTTTATCCTGCCACTGGGATGTCTTGTCCTGCCACCAGCTGCAGTAAGCTCAGCAGTGAGGCTGAGATGCTCTTGGTAAGAACTGAACTGGTCTTAGTTGGGAATGATTGTTTCTCTGGCGGAGCATGAAAGGAAAGAAGAGGGATTTATATCTAATACTACCTTGGACTGATACAGATCATCTCCAGAACCGGCTCGATGCTTCTTGCTACTACTCACTATTTGTGCTGTGTGGTGAGCTGTGTAGTCACTCTGTGCTTTCCCTCCTGTGACTGGGTAACAAACATTTATTGGAAGAGAATAACAAATGGTGAATCATTTCATTTCAGGCATGAATTCTTAGATGAATGATCATTCATGCTAAAATTAGTAATGCTCACAAGGGCAAAACAAACGTGCAGAGATTGTTCAAATAGTTTCCAATAAGAAACATAATGAATTGGAATAGCTAAACTTTGCACTTTTATGGGTTAAAAATTTATATTAGGTAATTTTTTTTAATGTCATACAACATTACTACCCTAAAATGATTTATGTACTAAGTGATATATATTTCCCTCTTTCTTACAAAAATGATTTATGGTTTGTATGGCAACAGCAGCATTATTCCAGGTATTAAAATGTGGGGCTCAGCCTACATGTGCTTTTGATTTGGAATTCATAAATAGCATTTATTGCATCTAGGATAGCAGAATTACATTGTTTTGAAATCACCAGCACATTACATCAGGCAGAGGACAGTCTGGTAGTTCCTGGAGGCAATTCTTTGCTCCAGGCTGGCTCTGTTATGCACGCTCCCATTATTTTCAGTGGAGTGGCAGCTAAAGAAGACCATGCAGCGTGTCCCAAGACCACGTGAGGGTCATCACTTCACAGCACTAAAGTGGTTAACTATCTATTTATAGCCTACTTTAAACATAAGTATTCCCAGACCAGACATATAACATTTTTAGCAGGATACCGTATTCCTCTTCACAGATTACTCTCTTTGCTTTCAAATACCTTAGCCTGCATTTTCAGACAGGATCAAATTGTCCTGTAAAACTGTAAGGGTGTGAATACACTTACATCCACCACGCTGCACACCCACAGAAATACACATTTACACATTTTTTCTTGCGCAAGTGGGATGATATTTGCAAACAGGATCCTAACCAGCATCTAGTGGGTCTGCTCTCTCCTTGTCACAGAGGAACCCAAGGAAGATGTTGCTGCTGCATCAGGTACCTCAGCCAACTGCCAGAAGATACCAGGTGTTCAGTTTTCAAATCACATAAAAATAACTTGCACATAGAGAGCGGTGAATCTGGATCCTTGCAGAACAAGCACTTAGGTGGAACACCTTTGTAGGCTGCTGTGCAGAGGAGATAGGAGAGCTAGCCATGGCTTTTATTAATCAAGAATTTTCCTCCTAGATGTTTGACCCCTATGGAATACAACATGTTTGTCCAGAGGGTGTACAATTGCTGGGGGAAAATTCCTTGGCACCCGCTGCCATTTAAAGATAAAAAGGCTGTCCTGGATTTGGAAATGTATATGTGTGTAGATCATCCTGCTGGAGCACCAAGGAACCAAAGCTGCAGCATGTGCAACCCAATTCCTCTTGGCAATGGGCCTGACAGATTTTTGTAGCTCGAGAAGACCATACATTCAGAGATGATATTTTAAGAGTCAGTCTTTTCTAAGAACTGTGCTGACATTAACCTCTTGCCTGCAGACGACTCACCCAATCTTGTAGCTGAATTTAGACCAGTGGCTTGCTCACTCTGACATACTTGTTTCCATATTAACACTAGGAACTTGCCTGCATTAAAATATGCCTGCTTCTGTGTGACAGCCCATTTAATTAAAGCGATCCACAAAAGACACCTTACCAAGGAAGATCTGGCTCAAGTGTGTATGAGAGAGGCAGCCCTCTTTGCTTCAGCCGAACTTTTCTACCTCTGCTATGATCTGATAGAGCCAGCTCTTCCTTAGAGCATGCCTATCTCTTTAAATCCCAAATTTCACAGAAATCTAGCAGAAGTTCTTTGGCCATAGGTTGTGAAGACTTCTTTGCAAACTCTTGTGCAGCTTGACCAAAACCCTTCCCTTGTGTGGTCCTGCCTGGAGTTATAGAGCTCTTGACTCCCTCAGGCAAAAGGCTGTAGAGTTCCCAGTTCATGTAGGGATGGAAGGGATGTCCTGACACCCCAAAAGATCAATTCCATCGAGGAAATGGACGTGGGGCACTAAAGTCTGTGGCCAAATGGGAGAAAAGGATGGTAAAAGTATAAGCAGTAATGCAAAAATTGTGGTTACTTTGGCTAAAGGTATGTTTTATCTCACACTGATGGTACCTTTTGTCCAGATTAGACAGTATGTAAAGGATGGGGTTACAGCCTAGGTAAGACTGGAACATCTCGACTTGCATTTCAAGCCTACAGAAAGGAGGCTCTTTGAGTGCCTGCTCCACCATGATGCCTCACTTTGGGAAAAACATCAAGGCCATATTCTTGTGGCAAACCCTCTTCTGGTCTTGCAAGGTCTCTATAAATTACCATTTAAGTTAATGTCTTCATCTGTCCATTTTATATTTGTTTCACTATAGTGAAGAGCAGAGACAGGCAGAAGATAAATTGTAAAGACTGAACAAGACACCTCTTCTTCTGGCATCCAGTTTCCTCAGATAACTCTGCTGAATCATTTGCTCAGGATTTTTTCAGAGCAACATAGACTACTCAAAATAAATTAGACCTCATAAGCCCTTTAGCCCTTCGTATCTCTGCAAAGCTTTCACATGTCACTCATTTGATTTTCCTGCTTTCAGTTTCAGTGTAATTTATAATCACGAGGAATATACAAACGGGTTGACAGTGGTCATCAGGTTAATTAATGGCTGTTAAGATCTGCACTTCACTTTACTGTGCTACTGTGTATTAAGAACTTCCTGTTAAGAGGCAGAGCACACAAAATCTCCTGTGTCGTCTAAGGTAGAATACTGAGTTTAAACTCAGAAAAATCCATCTGACTATGGCAGAGTGTACACTCACAATGATATTGTTATGGTAGGGATGCCTACAACTTTCCATGAAAGCTTTACTTCCAAATCACCTCTCTGCCTGGAAAAGTTGCTCGGGAGATAAACATCCTATAGTCTGGGATTTTGTTAATTTACTTTTGGAGCAGGAAAATATTCAAGCACTTCTTCTTGCTCCCCCAAGAAGAAATGTGAGTAACATGTCTTCTTGTTGAGTTTAATTTTGAGCACAGAGCAATTGCCACAGGATGTCACTGTTAAAAGAACTCAGATGAAGTCGAAGAAGGAAGTTCATCAAGGTCACAATAAACTCAACAAGACTGGCTGAAGCTACTGATGACAGAGAGGTGACGACAGAACTTACAGAGGGGAGGCTGTACCCCTCTCCTCTCCCATTGCTGGCACGCTTCCTTACACAGCTCTAACTGGTCACTACTGGAGTCAGCGTTGCAGTCATGGGAAGCTTTTTTTTGTGCTGACGTGCTTTTCCCATGGGTTTTAGTCAGTGTGAAGGCAGAGCAAAAAGGAGGTAGGGAGAAAAACTGGAGTGATGCGAAGAAAATGTTCCTGAGAAAAGCTCTGTGTTTCTGCATGGGCAGAACTGGTGCTTGTGACTTGCAGACATGAGCCAGGACAAAGAAGCTGTCATCCCAGGACCATGCACAAATGAGCCTATGGCTCTCATTCCCCTGCAGATTTTTGAGGTTATTCACAATACACCATTTTGTTAGATTTCTAATAGCTACCAAAGAAGAGTGAGAATTGTATGACAGAGGAAATTACACTAGATGAAGAAAACACACCGTCTTCTTAGAGGTCTTAGAATTAGAGGCCTTTTGATCAAATTTGGAGTGTACTTAATGCATTTCGTTTGAATTACCTCGTCATGAGAACTCAGCCTGTTTCAAACCATCAAATGTGAGTTTCTTATAATTTTATATCAAAGCTATGAATGTTTCTTCATCAGCACACAAAATCGCTAATTGATTAGAGGCTTCACAGAAACTGAAAACATGTTTTGATAAAAGATGGCTTCATCTTTCATTTTTCTGGGGTTCATACTTCTCCTTAAAACATTGAATACCTTGCAAACAATGTGAGCTTGCTGATACTTTTCTCTTTTCTTCCATATAACAAAAAGGATTGCTACATAATTTATCTTTGCTTTTCATGCCTGTTTCCTAGAGCATCCTTCCCAGATGGGTTGAAGGGCATGAAGTTTGGCCCAGCATCACTTCAAACCTCTCCTGAAGTGACCTGTTCTGTGGAGTGTTCTGAACTCAACTTCATGACCAAGTTTGTTTTTCCGTTTCCATTTGTTTTATTACTTAGGTCTGACCAATGTTGTTTCTGTTTACATTTTCACAGGGTTTAGTGCCCAAAACATAGTGCCCCATATGCGTTGTAAGCCTGTAAGTCTTGTGTTCCCTTCTACCTCTATGCTGAAGACATATAAACAAGCACACACTTGCCCATGCATATACAAGTCCAGTGTATAGCCAGAATAATATCATCCGTAATTATGGCTGTAAGTGAAGCAAACTTCTCAAAGCTGGCCACTGTATTATTTTCTAATCAAATATTAAACAGCTTAATTTTGAAGAAGAGGGATCACATTTCAAAATTTGCCTTCTAGAAGTGACTCAATAAAATTTTTATAAGCTGTAGGCTTTTCAAGAGAACAGACTCCAAAGATGGGCGTGAATTTCATTTGTGTTTTTGCTGGGTCTGTTTTTCCTGCCAAGTGCAGGTGTCCAGCATTCACTTTCTATTTTGCTTTTATCTGCATTTTGTGCTCATTATCAACAAGACACCTTAGAGTCTTGCCAAATTTCTTTAAAGCCCCATCCTTTGGGTGTACCTACCGAGCCCTCCTCACTCTCTAATTTAGCTGTTTGTAGTGGTGTTCAGCTTGAAATGCAAGTAAATAAATTCTGGGCACCGATCCTATTTGGCGTCAGGAAAGACCCATAGGGCAAACACACACTGGAAATCTCACAGCTGCCACAAGCCGGGGTTTGCACAAGAGCAGCTCCAAGCGAGCTGGGGGTGCCCTGGGAGGAGAGGCCAGCAGCCTTCTTGGTGGCAGTGCCACCTCTGTCCATCTGTCCCTTGGCCACCGATGGACTGCAAGAATGGCAGCAAGGGTGTTACAAGAGCAGTTTGTGCCTTTTGGTGCTTGGCTCCCAAGGGCTCATCCACAGCACGCTGAGGTGCAGAGCCCCCAGCCACGTGGCACAAGTAGGATGCTCCCTGCAAGGCTCCCCACCGCCCTGTGGACATCCCCACTGCCAGGGAAACGTGCTGTCTGTAGCCCTTAATGATGAGTTGTGCATCCAGGGTCACACATCCAGGGCACAATTCAGAGCCCCAAAACTTGGCATCACAGGGAGCCCTGGGACTTTATCTCTGGGTTTACTCTGCCTCGGAGTAACTGTGGATAATTTGCAAAGTTCCCCTGGCACAGAAAGTCTTAAAAATAGTCTGTTCATTGTAAGGAGTGTCTCAGAAAAACTTAAAATTATATCAAATTGAAGTATTCCTTCTGAAAAGAACACACACACATACATATACACCTTTTAACCTTCTAATGAAATTTTTCTATGTTTAATAACTTGGAGATGGTTTATTAATGTGCAAGACTTTTTTAAAAAATCATTATGGATAATTTCTGGTTAGTTCTGAGTGAAATAATTTATTTTATTTTCTATGTTAAATGTTTCATGCATATTATAGCTGAACTACATTTTAAAGAAAAAAATGCAAATAAGCCATCCTTATTTTGTTAGTCAAATTTTCATAGAATTTTCATGTTGTCTCTATGTATTGGAAAACACTATGCTATGTAAAGCAGGTTGTTTTATTCCATGTAAAACAGCAGCTGATTATAATAATTTTTAAATAACTGAAGTCAGTGGTAAATTATTCAGATATTTGGACTTAGTTATTATATTATAATAGAATATTGAATTATGCAGTAGTAATTCTGATATCAATAAGTAATATAGAAATAGCAATATAAAGTCTTACGTTTGGCTGGAATATGAGAAGGCACAACAACATAGAAATAGCTTGAACTTAAATTTCTTTTTTGTTTTCCTTTAAATATATTTATTCATTTAAACACCAAATGCTTTCATGGAATATCTTTCAAGATAGGTATCATTTTGTGAATAAAACAATAAACAATGTTTTTGTCAAAAGGGCTTTTTCCCAGAGAGCAGCAATGTTGGCAGAACCAGTCAGTCAGGATTCCCCTGAGGTGCCCAGGAGGGCTGGAGCACCACCAGGCTCAGCTGGTGGTCCTGGCTAGTGACCGCTGCCGAGAAGCAGTCCCATTACTCACCGTGCTCCATCACAACCCATACATGCCTCGCAGTGCACAGAAATCCCCCCTGAGGTAGAACCTTCTTCTGTAAAGATGTCAAAGGCAATGGGTGGACAGTCCAGAACCTGTCAGAAGATCATAAGTTTGGGGAGAGAAGTGGAAGGGTGAACAGATATTTGTGGGTTTCAACTACAATAAAAGTAAGACATAATATAAGGATATTAAAAGCTAACACGGGTCAGTCATCCCCCTTTGCTGAGCCATTTATCTGTGTGTGCATTAAAGTCAAGGAATTTATTTCAGATGGGCACGTTTCCCCCTGTGCTGAGTGCCTGGTACTGGCACTGCAGCACCACACACGACTGTGCCCAGTGACCCGTTGTGGGCTGGTACTGGCCAGGCAAATGCACGCTGTGGAGCGCACGCACCACGGGGCCTTCTTAACACACATCCTTCGGTGCCCGCCATCAGAAAATGTGCAAGGAGTGTAGTAGTCAAAGCCCAACAGGTTGGGTTGGGTTCCATCCACGTTCCTCAGCTGTAGTGACGTTGCTGCGATGGCCGCGCTTGTGTTCCCAGCTGCTGAAAGCCCTGACACTTGCCAGACTTCAGACAGCTCCCACGGCAGACACTGACAGCGTGCTTTGGCTCCGGCCCTGCTGGCACACTCAAAGTCCTCCTTCCAAAACGGACCCTAGGGATGGCAGCCACAAGCTGGAGATAGCCACAGGTTATTTTTAATACAAGGATCAGATCAGCCTGAGTTCTGGCAACCCGAGGTGAACTGACAGCCTCCTCCTCCCATCTTTGGCCTTGCGTGAACCGCAGGTCAGCAAAGACAAACCCCAGGAACATGAGTGACAGGATGCACCAGTGACTGATACTTACAGATGCACATTCCTTCCCAGTATGAACAGCTTTTAAAGAGTTTTTGCTAGCTGTGAGAACACAGGCACCGAGCACACTGGGGTAGAGAACTCTGCTGAGCAGCACAATATCAACACAGGATTTATTTTACATTTCTGTCTCCAATACACCCACACTGTACATTGTTAATACTCCTTTCCACAGACATTTGTGCTTATCAGTAGCTAAACGATCTTTCTAATTTCTACCATTCTAAAATTGTTAGTATTCATTAATAATTCAGTTCACTGAAAAAAAAAAGTATATTGTCCTTACCTCTTATTTCTTGAAATTACAGGATCATAGAGCTAATATTCTGGACTTGTTGTGTTTCTAACTTGGTAGACATTGAGAAAGTGAAGGTCTCCTTTCTACCACAGAACTTTTTCTAATTCTGAGAAACTGTGAAATAACAGCCTGGCAATGTCATGTCATGCACATACCCAGCAAGACAGACCTTTAATCTTAGGTCATCATGCATTTACTCTGCAGCATCCACAGTATAAAAGTAGCATCAGAGAAGATGTGATATATGGTCCTCACCTCGAAGGTAGAGATGAGCTGTGCAATGGTTGTCCATCACAAGTGGAAAGCCTGTTCTCAGGCCTACATGAGATGCTCTTTGGACAGCTCTCCTCCAGGACATCCTCCCAGACATCTCTCCCAGATGTGCCGACCCAGTGGTGAAGAGCAGGGCAGCAGCATCTGCAGCTCTCCAGCTCCCCCGGCTCCTACCTCCCAACACCACTGGGAGAAGGGGGCAGCAGAGAGAGCTACTATAATTGGACCCTAAGAAATAAAACCATTTTGAAAGCACTGATAGCTAACAGCAATCAGGAGAGGAACATATATTTAGCAGACATAATATCAGCCGTCCACTCAAGGCAGCCAGCACTTCCAGTCTCACGGACACTTGTAGCCAGGCTGTAATTTTCTTTTCTATTGCGGTCAGCAGTGAAGGAAAATACAAAACACAAATACTCCTCTGCAAGTGATGTGCTCGATTCTCATTGGAATGAGAAGAATAATGTGGAACCTGTGGCCATTCATGACTTCAGGGGTCTAATTAACCCCAGTGATTAACTGGTTTGCTTTGACACCTAGGCTGCTTTTCTTTGCCGCAGTCATCCAGCATAACATGTAAAATTTTTAAGGTCTGCTTAGAAATGCCCTCTTTTTGCTACAGTCAAGAGAGGAAGGATGCTTATTGACACTTTGCCAAGCAAAAGAGTTTTTAGAGACTTTTGTCTGCAGCACGGGAAATGCCAGACCTCTCCATTTCTCTCCCAGCTGAATTAACTGGCCATTTCTTCTCAATTAGGGAGAAGGAATCAGTTGGCATTGTCTGTTCCCTGTGCAATGGACTGAGAAATATCACATTATTTATTCTGTACTAGCTGAATGAGGCAGGAAAGATTCATTTCTTCTCAGTCTGCTTTGACAATGTAATTTGTTACATGGCATTTAATTCTATGAGCTAGAATTAAGCTAGGAAAATGCAGGGTATCAGAAATTGTCTGCAAGACAGTTCAGTGCCCGAGAAGGAGTCGGTGCCCCAGAGCCCCATGAGGCCTGTGCCAGCCATGTGCACAGCACCAGTGAATGGATGAACCAGTAAGCCTGGGGCTCAACGAGATGTGAGCTGCATCCCCTTATCTTGTGAGTGGAAGTGAATTATTCCTATATGATAATTTGATGGGTCTTTCTGTGGTTGCTGCCACTTGTAGTACCAGTTAGCAGAGATTTCAGTGGTGCAGGCTCCTGCCTACCAAGTGTGCACTGAATTCAGTGACAGCCTACACCTCCATTAGTCCAAAGCAACCCATCAGTGGGTGAAGCAATAGACTAAAGGTCTGGAGACCTGGCTGATGTTTTGGGCCTTGCCCTCAGGCAGGCTCATTTTCATACTTGTCTGCTTGTCCCCATCTTCTGCATCAACTCTAACAGGTTAGGGGCAGGATTATCCCTAGGAAGGGTGTGTACAGCACCTGGGACACTCTTCTCCTCTCCCCAGTCTCAGTTGTGCAAGTGTTTGTCCTTCCACCATGAATAATGAGAGTAGTCCTTCATATATTTTAGGTGCAGCAGAGGAGACAATTTGGTAAATTTTTTTCTCTGACTTTACTTGCCCAATCTACTTTTATGATATAGAATTGTCAGGTTTGAAAAAGCAGAAAAGCAGAAAAGTCAAGTTTGTGACAGGGAACTGCCCTTTACATAGCCGTACTTAAATAGTTTCCTAATTCCTTCATGCTTTACTGGAATATATTGAGCAAAACTGTTTTATCTTTTGTTTTTTCTCTATACTTGGATTTCCTGTTGGCTAGTGCAGTTGGAGTTAATCCATGCTAAATGGGCCAAATTTTGTGTGGATTTACATGGCAAAAAACAAGTGACTTTCTAATGGTGCAGGATACACTTCACTGTCTCTCTTAAAATTTGCTCTATTTAGGCAATATTACTAGGTGTACTCAAAGAGATTGACTGCAGTTGCTAGGATCAGACACAGCTCAGGCAAGCACCACACTCTGCATACTGCTTTTCCATTTCCTTCGGTTTTTTTCCATCCAAAAATATCTTCTTACTGAAAAGAAGAACCTGTGCAGGACACTGGTACATCACCCAGACATCCCTGAAGGCCCCAATCAACTCACCTCTGCATGAAACATTGCTGGCACATGCTCATCTGACTTTACGCTTCTTATAGAATTGCGTCCTACTTTTCTAGACCATTTCTCCTATTTGTCACCATCGTATTAAAGTCCAAGGCTTGCCTTCCAATTGCTTGCAGCTCCTCCTCCACCAGCTACCTATTCGTAACTTTCTCCTTTTTACAGACTCTCAGATACTGTAGAAAATACTGATGTGCTCTGGACCTTGGACAGACCTCTGGGCCCTCATTTGATATGCTTTTCTGGCTTGACATCAAACCTTTGCCAATTATTTCTTGAGAGTGGATTTTCAATAATTCAAGCAGCAACCTTCCAGTTTCTCCAAGAACATGTTACTATAGTCTGCTTTTAAAAATATCAGAGGAAATACAGGGTCAAATCCCCTACTGCACTCATGGTATCAGACATCTTTTGCTTTTACCCTTTTCATCGGGTTTTTGTTACTGTCTGGGAAAAAATACGGTCACTTGGGTTGTTTAATTCTTTAAAAATAGATATTCATTGTGGCTTCTTTGTGCTTATAGGCAGTTTGTTTCTCCTTTTGCTCTAGAAGGTAAATCTAGGCTGGTAGAGCTATAGTTTGTGTAGATTTTCTTTCCTCCTTTAAGTGTAGAGAATAATTTTTCTGCTTTCCAGTTTCAGCAACCAATTCTGTCCGCCACAACTTTTCAACGATAACGTTAATTCCTCTGAAACCACCTTGCGCTTTACTGTGTCAGGTTTGGCAGAAAGTGGTGCGAGAAATTCCTGCCTCCCACCACCGCTGCACCTAATGCCTCCCCTATCTCTCTCCATCCTGTCTCTTCATCACTTTTCCTAGTCCTGAAACCACCACTTGCCCCTGGTCCCTACCTGTGTAAGTAAAATTGTACTGTAATTTTGTCAGTTAGAAAAGAATGCTCTCCCTCTTCATCTTTGACGGATTATTTCAACCCAAGGTATATCACCAGTCCAGTTTGTAGATCATACCTAAGGGGAGGCTGTACAGGGGGCAGAGGTGAGGATGAGTATGCAAGAGATTCTGTCAGTGGGCATCTTCAAAGCCAGACTAAGGTGGAAATACAGCCTCCTCCAAGCACTCTGAGGGCCCGGAGGTGAGCATGGTCAGGTCAACACAATCTCAAAGAAGCTAATTACACTAATCTTTTTAAATCCAAGTGCTTCCTCTTTTCTCTGATGGTTTTATTTGTCCTCAAATCATGATTAGTGAAGACTGTTAGATATTTTAATTATTTGCTTCATTCTTGGTCCTCTCTGCTGCAGACTATTGGCTTGTTGGGTGATGAACCCAATTTTCTCCTAACTGCCCTCTTGCCACCAAACAGCTTACAGACTGTTTTGTTCTTAACTTCTATTTCTCTTGCAAGATGAATTTTGGGACTTGATGTTTCTTGTTGTTCCTTGCCTTAATCCTTCTTAACTTGACTGAGTTTCCCCTTTCTGTGCAACTTCCCTGCCAAATATTCCCAGGGAAGCTCCGAAGGAGACCCAGGAAAACTAGTGGACAACATTCTCTATATAATAATCTAACAGATTAGGGTCGGAGTGTTGTCCTGGCTCCCCTGGATAAATGAACTTGGTGTACCCCTCTGCTAACCTGCTGAAGGACTGCAAAGGGGTCCAAATCTACCAGTGAACCTATCTCCAAATTTGCAACCCTACCTGTAATTACAGCTAAAAGCATTTTTAGGAGGAAGAGCGGGCTGCCTTTTAGACGAAAAACAGGATTTGGTGCTGGGAGGGAAGCATGTCAAGGAGAGAAAGGAGCTGTCTCTTCCTCCAGTCCTGGTCCCCTGTCCAGAAGAGCACCCGAATATCTAGCAAAGGTTGGCAGGTGGGAGGACAAGTGCTGGGCCACTATAGCCTGTCTGTGAGGCCATTAAAAAACAACTGTGTGTGAAAAGATAAACCTGTAATGCTGCCAAGTTAAGCGAGACCCGTGACATGATGAATTTCCTGGCCACTTATTTATAAATTATTTTAAAGCTGCCTGTGATGTGTCAGCTTTGCTCTCTTTTCCGGTGTAGTGAGCCATTACTGATGAGAATATGAATAACCAGCTTTTCTCTTTCTTACCCTTTCTTTCTTTCTAGGACCGGTGAAAACGTACGGAAGGTCTCGTGACATGGAGGCATTGTGCTCGTCCCTCTCTGGTGCAAACTGCTGCAGTGCGAGCTGGCGTCAGCTGTGCTGCCTCAGTTTACAGCAGCTGTCAGCTCCCCACTCTCCGGTGTCCGGGGATGGCACATCTCCTGCAGCGGGAGCCAGGAGTGCGCGCGGCCCGAGGGAGCAACGGTCCAGCACGGATGGCGAGGAGCCAGCAGCCCTGGCAGATACAGACTGCTTCCAGCAGCAGTGCTGGAGTGTGTCTGTGTTACAGACCCAGCAGAGCGAGCTCTGGCCCGGCTCGTTTGTTGGGGTGCAGAACCACACTGAGTACCGCCACTGCGCTGCGCTGTACCTGGGCTGATAACTCTCCCCAAGACTGATGTGCATGACACAGCAATAACCAGCTTGGAACACACAGAGTTTGACACAAGGCAGTTTGATAATGAATTTGATCTTCCTTCCAGATCTGAGCTGACTCCATGCAAAATCAGTTTGCAGAGCACAGTGGAATTACTGTGCAGAGATCCGTCCATTGGTGCTGCAAAAAGCTGCTTTAAGTCAGCTGAATGTATTAATCTGGGCTAGCATGCTTCCAGATAAGTCAAATACCAAATTGATCAGGCAAATATCCATACTGCTGGATCTATATCCAGTGTAGCTAGCTCATCCAGAGCAGATTGTAGACTGATTTCCGAGAAACCTGAATTAAATGGACCTTAAAAAAGCCAAAAACCCAGCAAAAGAAAAAATTCCCTAAGGTTTTTGGTCTTGTGAATAGCATAAATATTAGTTTGTTCATTTTAGCTGCATTTTGCTTGCAAGATAATCTCTTGCTCCTTAACTCAGAACTCAATTTTAAAAAGAGGATGAATAATGCATATTTTACATTGATGGAACATATTCCATTGGGAATCTCAAAATATTTTGCAAACACTAAAGGATAAATCTTTCCAATAGACCTCAGAAGGAGATAAATAATGAAATCATAGGCATTTTATAGATGGCAAACCAGAGGGATCAGTTTTGTTCAAGGACCCAAAGGACAATCTGCACAAAGCTGAAAATGCACACAAGGCTCCTCATATTTCTAGCATTTTCTGCCTTGCTTCACATTGACACACTACTTCTCTGACATATTTACATTGCCATACAATACTTGGTTTTTCCAGATGATAAAGAGCTAATTCTCATTTAAACAAACGACTTTTCCTGTAAATTAGGAAGCAGGCAGCATTTCCTCCAGCTGTCAGTCAGCAGTTACACCATTTGGAAATGGTACCCAGTGATTTGCAATAGTGTAAACCCTTTGGAGTATGAAAGTAGCTCCAGAGTCAGGCTTGATTAGAAATGCCCAGATGACTGCCAGGGACACATTTCAAACAGGCTTTTGCTGGATTGCTGATACAGTTGTACGCATGAATCGAACAGTCAAACACACAAATGACCCATTCTGCATTTGCAAAACTAAACTGTGCAGCTCTAAACCCATTTTCTGGCCTGAAGAGTGCCACATGTCAAGTACATAACCAGAAAAACAGTTCCTCATGTGCCTTCAGAACAGCGAGCAATATTAATCCATGGAGATCATCTATATTTGCAGACTGTCAGCTCTAAACTCAGGGCATTATGGTACCAGGAGCGCATCTCAAACATTTTGAAACTTACAGACATGAAGTGTTTTGCATATCCGCAACATAAACTCTTTCAGAGGACGAAACTAGTATTTAAAACCTGTGCCAGAGCACCTCAAAGTCTCTCCACTGACTTGAAATCAGGCTTTGAAGTACAGGGCTTTTTTTCTACCCTTGTTTAACATGAGACAAAGCCCAATCAGACCGAGAAAGTGACAACAGAAGAATCTCCTTATATTATCACTCAAAATATTATTTGTTATATAGCCATTTTCTTCTTAGAGGGAGAAACCTGAGAGGCATTTTTAAGGCTGAAATCAAAATTGTTGCACATGTGAGCAGCTGAGAAATGAAGCATATTCCTAGTCAGACAATTGGCCTGGGGACGCTGAACCTGGTGAGCGTGATTTCTCTCCTGAGTTGAACTCTGCTTTCCCAGGTGCTCTCCAGCAGAAAATCACACCAGGTGCCTTCCAAAAATCTGTGTGCAGCTGATGTAAAACCCTCTGGCCAGACACCAAAGAATGCAGCTTGCTGAAAAGTAAACCAATTATAAGCTGCTGCTCTATCCTGGCAAGCAGATACACTAGATACCCCTCTGCAGAGCTATAAAATTGATTGGATGTGTTTGGAAAGCTGGAGCAAGATGACAGTAAATGTCACCAAAATCTCACAGAACAGAACATGAGGGAGAGATGGATACAGAAATATGAATACAATGAAATGCAATTTAGAAATATGTGTTTATTCATTTTACTTGTGCAGACATTACCTTTCTAGCTCCATTAGAGGGATCAGTGCAACTGTGGAGCACAGGAGAAAGGAATGCTGGATGTCTGGGTCACGTGTGAAGTGTGGTTCTGTGCTGTCCAGCAGTGATGCTGAGCCAAGGAGCCTGAGCAGACTGTGCCAGTACTGAGACTCATCTTGATGCCCAGTGTGAGCCTTTCTGCACAGGAATACAGCTGATTTCAAATAACTCTACGGCAGAGCGCAGATATCCACAGGCCCTTTGGCTGTGGCACAGCTGTTGCTGCCCATGCTCTCGGATAACCAGGAAGGTCTGTGATCCCAGGGTCCCAATAGCTATTTTGTGGTGACAAGAAATGCCTTTTAAAAGCAGTGCAGCTCTGCAGCTCTGATAGCAAACTCAGTGGGGAAAAAAAGGAAGGACTTTGTTATACGTCATTTGATAAGAAGTGCAATGCATTACTGCTAATAATAATGTCTGGATCACATTGAATTATTACCTTATGCCTGGCTCTAATTTCCATTTCAAGTTTTCATTTATTTTTCGCTTCACTTAATCTACAATATTAACATGGCATCAGACACATCCATCAGAAAACAAATTCTGACTCTGAGGGGAAGCGTGACAGGACTTTTGGGAGGGGCAGGCTGAATCTCCTTAACCCTGGTCTACAGGTATGTGAGTACCCTGTCAACTTTGCCTTCAACAGCATTATATGCCTGATGAGCATCACGCTTGGAAATTGCCCCAGCTATCACACTGCCTACTCACACTAACTCATTTAGAGTAATTTCTTTGGAGAGCTGACTTCTGAGTTGGCAGATATTTCAAAGGGCTGCTTTGATTCAGTCCTCCCTCTTTAAAATGTTATTTTTGTTTAATCGTTCTTGGAGGTAGGAGGCAGAGGCAGGTTTTGCCCCTTGAAGGGTGTGTTGCATGTCTGACAGAGCAACACAAGGGCCCTGGGTTGAGTTATTCCAGGGCAAGTCAGGTTAATCAAAAAAGAAATTTCCATTTTGGAGGTGAAAGAGGTATTTTTAATCCCATTAGGATGCTGGTTATGATTACTATATGAAACAAGCAATCTCTTCTGACCGGGCTTCAAACAATGCGCCGGGCAGCCCAGACCTTAGTCTTGGTAAAGCTGGATGTATTTCTTCGCATGCAAATAAACTTTGTTTCTCTTTTGATGAAGCTCCTCATATTTTCCTCTCAAATCCCTTTTCAGAGATGCAATTATTCAGAGCCTTGTTTACCAGGTTCCTTACCTGAAACAAGCAACAGCTCTGCCAAGAGTGTTCTCCCTCTTGCCTCCACATCAGGAGGATTTGGTCTTCCCCTGCTGAGCCACAGCGAGTTTTCCAGGGGCTTTTCATGGAAGGTGGCACCGGTCCATCCCCAAGGGCATTTCTGTTGAAAATGTCTATTATGTACAACATGAAAGATGCTCATCTTTGAGGAATCCAGCCCAACCCAGCTTCCTCTCAGGCTGCTGTTTAGTGATGAACAAAGGTGAAGCTCAGACTTCTCTGCCCCACAGTGAGCAGTTCAGGACCACATACTGCTTCCAGTCCTGCTCGGGCTTGAAACTTGGAGCTGAATGCATTATGTGCACATGTCCCGAAACCATAATAGATAAACATCTTCCTGATACTGCACAACAGAGGCACTACACCAGGGGGGCCTTGAAACCTCTCAAACTGAAAAAGGGAGAGTGTATTCACTCAGGTTTCATGCACAGAAAGTGTCGGCCCTTTTGCCCACTCCACCTACAAACATATCTCAGCTTGAACCTGCCACTGGATGCAGCGGTATCGCAGCTGCAGGACTGATCTCTCACATCTCTCCGTGCAAACAAGAGATGTTATACTGCTTTTTTCCTACTGCTAAAATTTACAGCCCACTTGAACGGAAGAGATCATCTTCTGACGTGGACTGAACACAGATGAAATAAAGAAAGGAATTTTGCTTGTATGGCAGCTAATTTTTTTTTGTTCTGGTTTGCTTTTTTACTTATCTATTTATTCCTCCTTTACATTTTCATTCCATTTCTTTCCTTTTTCATGTGTTTCTCCTCACTCTTCCTTACCACTTTGGTAGCAGTTCCTTTCTGATAGATTTTCAGGTTAAGTTTCATTCCTTAAACACAAGTGACCATGGACTCCTCCCGGTCTTGATACTGCTTGAAGGGCAGGTAGGAGCTGTTGCTTGTGCCTCAGGGTTTCAGCTTCCCTCTACTTTGCTTGAGCAGGATGTTGGTGAGGAAGAGAAGAACCAGCAGCAGCTGGTGGTGGTACTGCTGTGGTCATGGCACACAGCTGAAACTATGTCGAAGTAGGGTCAACATGGGAACACTTTCTGGCATGTGCTTCGAGGTGTTTCTAAGTGCCATGTTCAATTAATCTAGCTTTGTTTATTCCTACTGCTCATTTTGCCTACAATATATTCTGATAAACCAATGAAATTACACAGGCAGATAAAATTATGACCCTAAATTAAACACAGCTGATCTTCCCACATACATCCACACAAAGTAACTTTCCCACTTTGCCCAGGTCTTGCTGAATATGGGCAGTAGCAATCCAAGGGAAAAGAGAAGAGCACACCTCTCTCAACTAAAACCTCTTTCTCCTGTGCCCTGGGGAGGGAACTGTAGAGCCACAGATAACTGCTCACTGCACAGCACACTGGTTTCCAGAGACTTGATGGTGGCAGTGAGCAAAAAGTTCAGGTACCAGGCACTTAGCTGGTACTCAGAGCAAGAAAAACCTCTTTTCCCTGTAACTCTGTTCCCAATGCCTAGCCCTCCAGCAAGACCAAAGTGCCACAGGTACACTGGGATGTGTCAGCACGAGGAAAAGGACATGCAGAGGAACAATACCAGCTTGGACACACTTTGCTTCAGGGCACATACAGCCAAATGGGAGCACTGGAGGGGACTGCAGACCCCAGCCTGTCCTAGGGCTTCACCCCTGCCTGCCTATCCTGTGCAGCTCCTAAAAGAGCTCCAAGAACAAGATGCTGGTGATGCTCGGGTTGTTTAACCCCTAGCATGGCACTCGAGATGTCAGAGCAACAGATCACTGGTGTAGCCCCCAGGTGTGAAGTTTGGTGACACCTGCTCTCCTGCCAGCACACCAGCCCTGTGCCAGACCAGACACCTCTCCCCCTCTCAGCTGGCAGGCAGCAGGGCACTGCAGTGCAGCCTGCCATCAGCACTCGGGTGCAGCTGAAACCTTTCTTGTTTCAGTTTACACACCTCACACCTCCAGAAATCTACTTGCCAGTTGGTATAGACTGTTTTTACAGCTTCAAAAAAAACCTCAAACTGCAACTGCTCTGAACCTATTGGCTTTGAAGGGTTACCTGATCTCATGTCAGAACCATGTGAAGGTGCTGAACTTTGTCAGGAAAAAAAAAGAAAAAGCATAACCCAAATTTCTAATTCATGACCAAACAGAGTTCAACCGAAGTTAATAAATTTTATTGTGAAACTTGAAACCAAGTGACTTCTGCATGGGTTCATTCAAAAATATCTGTACAGCGCCAATTACTTATAGCTGTTCTGTAAAGCACATCTTTATACTTTGGATTTATCCGCTGCTGAGTGAAGGGTATGTGAAATAAAAATGTACTATTAAGACTAGCTTTTTAAATATCTTCTTAGAAATTTAGCTACTCATTATGGATTTTTGGACAAGTAGGATAAGGAAGAACAACAACAGCAAAAGAGGCAGCTGGCAGCTGCCTGGGGAGGAGCTGCAAAGCTGAGAAGAGCATTAACGAAAGTTGGGGTGAACAGTGAAGGGACAGACTTTACCAGGAGAAGACATGGGAAGATGAAAATACAGGATGGTGTTATGCAGTAGCCTTTGACCAAAGAAAAGCCCAAACTCTTCTGCATCTAGCACAAAAGACAGGCTGGAAGATTTTCTTTCTGCTCTTCTAATTAAATCAGTGATTCCTTCATTCAATTGAAAGAAAAGAGACAGCAGGGTAAAGAGTGTAAATGAAATGTTATCCTGTGGAACCTCAGCAGCTTCATTATTCATGGTTTTAGACCCTGCTTTCCATGGAAAACATGGCCAGTGGCTCAATTTTTATTGAAACAACTCTGTAAATAGAGGCCAGCATGAAGAGGGAAATCTCCTGATGGAACCAGAAGCATTTAATATAACAGCATCTTCCTTCATTTTGAGTGAGAGGCATTGTAAAGTAGTGTAGGCTTTCTTCTGGCTCCAGTAATACCTGTTGATCCTGCGGTGGAGGGTATCTTGTGCAGCAGTACATCACCAAGGGGTACTATTCAGAGACACAACAGAAATAATTTGGGCAAAAAGCAGCAAGGGGTTTATGGTGCCTGCTCCTTTTCCTGGGCTGACCATGTGCCTCGTTGTGCCATGCTCAAGCTGCCTGGCAGAGAGGCTGCTGTGCAGCAAGGAACGAGGGAGGAGAGGGTGAGAAGGCATGACGCTGATGTGGAGACCGCTTTCCGAGTGGCAGAGCTGGAGCCTGGAGGCAGGGACCAGGACCATGTCCCCACAGGGAACTACGCTGGTGCCACCTGGTTACGCTGACATGAAAGGAGCCGTGCCACTGTGTGCAACTCCCTCTGTGGAGGCAACCCAGGAGAGTTCCCTCATGTGAGAATAGGCAGCAGCTTCACCTCAGCAGGCACAACCCTGTCTGTATGTGTTTCTGAGGCCTGAAGGCTGTGCCGGGCTCCCAGCTGTTTTTCCATGCCTTCACAGCCAGCTCCAACCAGCAGCTCCATTTACCCAGGTGGCATCTGCTGTGCCGCAGCCCTGCTAGCCAGATGTTGGCTTTTAGGAGGTGTCCTGGAAAACAGCCATGTTCTCTCTTGCACGCAGTGAGGGATCAACACGCCTTGCTACAAGCGTGCACAGGGAGTGTGATTTTGCAGGAGATCTGTGCCCTGCCAGCTTGCTCTCTGCCAGCAGCACTGTGCCATGGCCCTCCTCCACTCTGCCTCCAGGGGAAGGCAGGAGACACGAGAAACTCCCAGAGGATGGGCACAGAAATGCGGAATCCTTTCTGGCTTTATGATGGCACTGACCAGCAGAGGCCACAAGCAAGACACAGTGCTGGGCTCTGCAAAGAGTCCTACAGGTGGGGTAAAGTCAATCCCCAAATGCCTGGCAGTGATGCAGCTGAACTTTGGCCATGGTTTCCTGTATAAACTTGTGTTTTATCTCAGACACAGCCAGCAGATAAGAGAGCAAAATGGCAAGTATGTCTAACTCCAAGGAGGTGCGCTCCTCAGTTGAGACCTCACACAGACAGACAGACACTGACCTGTAGCCCCTGCTCCTCTGCCAGCATAGCTTGTGCCACCATGGGCACGGCATCTGCTGGGCCACTGCTAAGCATTAGAATTGTTCTTGCATGCATATAATACATCCATGCCACAGGTGTAGAAACCTCCCTCTGCCCTGCTCCCAGCTGCTGCAGAGCAGAAACATCCTGTGAGCACACAGGATCTGGCTCAGTACGTGCCAGGCAATGCAAAGCAGCTCTGTGGGCCCTCTGTCCATACCAGAAGTCACCACCAAGGTGGCTGGATCGGTGCTGACATGCTCTGCCTGTGGTCTCAAGCATATCCAGGCTTGCTGGACTTGGCGTCTTGGGACGCTACCACCTATGCAGCAGCAGGAGCCCATTAGGTTTCCTTTTGGAGGCAGTGGATCTCTGTCTCATTTATAGATGCTGTCCTGCACCCTTGATTGTTCAACAGTTAAACCAGGCTCTTCATTCAGCTACAAACACATGCACTCTGCCCCTGCTCCCCGATCTCCACTTCTTCTCTTAACTCATATCTTGCAAGTTTAAGGTACTTCTTATCCTCCTGAGCCCATATTTCTCACTCTTTACACTTTCTTACATTGCAGAGGGCATGAAGAAAACATCTGTCCCCTGTTTGCTGCCTGACTTGCCTGCCTGGCCAACTTTGACACGGTCTTAGAGTCATAGCATCATAGAACAGTTTGGGTTGGAAAGGACTTTAAAGATCATCTACTTTCAGCCCCCTGCCATGGGCAGAGTCACCTTCCACTAGACCAGGGTGCTCGCTCTTCTTACTGTCCTCCTGCACAACCACCATCCACGGCATTTGGGAAATACAAAAACAAGACTCATCTGGAATAACCTGGGAAGACTTTATATGGTTCAGCTGCTCCAAAAATAGAAGCTTTCTGGAATAAGCCGCTGCCTGAGCTCGATTGGCCATATTCAAGCCCTTCTAACTCATTAGCACTGAGCCGATTACGTGCTGAAGGCTAAGCATTAGCCACACAAGCCAGCATTCAAACTCACTGATTTCCACACCGAAACATCGAAGCTTTATGGTCTCTAATTGATGAGTGGGAGTTCGTGAAGGATGTCAAGAGTTACCTCTGTTTTAATGTGAGTCACTGTCAATGTTGGCAAGCATAACAAAAGCAGAGGAATGTATTAGGCACCAAATATTGTACTTGTAGCAAAAGACACTAATCACTGGGATTGAGATGTTCCACTGCCTGTGCAGACTGGTGTCCTGGCAATTTGATCCCTTCAGTGCTAAGTGCTGTATCTCATATGCCTCACTTGGTCATGCATTTCTGGGGGCAATATTTAGTATTATAAGTAAGAGAATCATATTGGGTTTTCCCCTTTTCCCTATATTTTGAAGTATCTATGTGATCAGAGGTACCTACCTCTCTGCTCTACAGTGAGCAAACTGTAGTGGTTTCCTTGTTACAACAGAAAGCCATTCGAGGAACTTACCTCCCTAAAATGTATGACACAACTGAATATGAGCCCTTTGCTACAGCAGTGTTTTGGTCTATGGCATAACTGGATTGGTGGTCTCTGGAGGGATACACAAGGCTTATGCCAAGCTCTCCCCTGTGTTCAATGTGACTGCAGCCATGCACAGCTGAACTGGCAGAACTCCTGCAGGTACAAGCCCTGGGCTCATTAGATGTCCTGATGACTGGGGGGTTAAATCCACATAACCACAAACAGCATTTCCTCCAAATATATTCCTTTTTTTCTTTCTCTGTGAGCTGAATTTGCCACACCCCTACTGACTCCAAAGAAGACTCCTTTGCATTCTTTTGCAAATCCTGCTTACAATGAACGTTCTTCTTCCAGGGAGCCTGACCCAATTGTCTCCCTCTGAATAGTCAGTGCTCATGCAAAAGGACTAATCGGTGATTCTGTGGGTGTTTTCTACTGAGTGTCAAAAGTCCTGAACAGCTGATTAAGTAGGTTCCGTTTGTAATAAATTTTTTCCTCACCAATGGAGAGTTTAATAAGTAATAAAGCACTGAAGATAAATCATCTTCACCCAGAGCATTAATATTTAAGTTAAACTTTTCTTTTAAAAAGGCAATGGAAGTAATCTAGAGGTCTGATGCTTTAAAACTGTTCATTTTTAAAGGAAGAGGAAGTTGCACTCAGAAAAAGAGGTGTTTTGATCAAATCATAGTCAGCTGTCAGGGGCACTTAGGGACATACAGAAGAGTTGAATTTTTTTTTACATAAGCTACAAAGATTTGACATGAATGAACGAGTTGATTAAAATCCCCACGCTCTCTTTGCACACACTAGCGCTGAGTTGCCAGTATAGTGATAGTAGTTAATCCCCAGTTACATCTATTTTAAAAGTCAATTTTAAACATATGTTCAGTGCTGATATATTTCTCTGTAGGTGGCTTTCTTTTAGCACAGTCTGTAGTTTACAGCATTTCAGCCAATTTCCCTCTGGGATATCAGTTTTCAAGCTTCTTATCTTGGTTGGGAAATTAAAACTCAAACGAACAGGCTGACATTCAGAAAACATGTCTGGATAATTTTTAGTATAACACAAGCCTACGTGAAAGCAGGAGCTAGACAAGGAAAAATCAGGTGCAGCTACATCCTACCTAGTTATAAATACCAGGGGAAAAAATTACTTCTATTCCAAATAAGTGCAAACAAGTCTGTCCTTTAGCTACATAGCAGGAGCCATATTTTTTGCAGATCTGGATCCCTTTGTAGTAGTAAATCTCTTTCTGGACGCAGGTAGCACCTACCTGGGGAAAGATGGGAGCTAGCAGCCAGCTGGTCTTTGACTGGCCCCTCCCCATCTTCCCTTCTCTCCCTGCACCCAATTCTCAGACATTTTGGCATTTGTGTGAGGGTAAGAAGGAGCAGGTCCTGGGCACAGCTCAAGTGCAAGGTCTTTTTAAGAGGGGTTGGAGTAGGGGACCAACACAGTAGTGTGGGAGTAGCTGGAGCTGGCTAAGAGATGGCAAAGAGCTCTTGTCCTGGCATGAATTGCTGAGTTTGCCAAGGCCAAAAAGGGTGGTGATTGCCAAATTGCAGAATGGACTTTGGAGGAGCTTAGGGGGCTGGAAGTGGGACCTATGTGCCCATGAACGGGCAACAAAGTGTTAAAACGGAAAGTACCAAAACCCATGGAGTGTTTCTTGAGAACCACCATCCTCATGGAGTCTCCTGCAGAATGAGAGCTGCAGACACCACAGATAAACTAAATATTTTGAGCCTCTGTTTCCTGACACTTAACCCAGACAGCAATAAGCAGAGCATTAAGCAAGTTCTTAAGTTCTGGATATCCTTAAAGATAGTGATATCAAGACCATGATTTTATCTGAGCATTTCTTAAGCAACCTTTTATCAAAGCAGCTCAGCACCCAGCCCAACTGAGCTGTGAACTACTGTTACCTAAAATAATCCTACCACCCATTTGCTATGGGTGTTATGGTTTCTACCACGCCTCTTCATTTTTACACCTTGCCTGTTTGTGTTTTACCCAGCACAACAGTTTTAGGCTGCTGCCATCTCTCTGATTAGGTTTTCATTCACATTATGTTTTGCCTAAGCAGGAGAAGTGTGATTTAATCTCCCATATATACAAGTAAATTAAATTAAAAGGAGGGAATAAATAAGACAACAACTGCAGATGATAAATCATGAATGACTCATGTTCTCAACTGTGCTCTTCAAGAAAGCCATCACAGAAGCTGTCCCATTGTACTTTCAAGTGAATGTACTCCAAAGCAGTAAACTGCTTTCCCATTAAAACACAGTCATTATAAATTGAAGCCTGGTGCATGAATGCTTTTCTTCACTACTATTATTCTCCCTTTAAGAAACAGGAATTATATTTTATGCAACCCACACCAAGACAGGGAGACAAGACTGGATAACTTTTTGCTCTTACTCAAGTTAATTTTTTTTTTTAAAGTTTATTTTGAATTAAGTCAGATGAAGATAAGGTAGAAATGAAGAAGAAATGCTGGTAAACCTGATTTTTTTGTAGTAAAACTACAGAAACAGGGAAGTACATTTCACTGGGCATGGCCCCAGAGTTGGGTCAGTGCACTTGCCCTGCAAAGGACCTGCCATGTTTGTGATGTTGAGCAAATCCTCCCCTGCCTGCTACGGTTTCCCTGACAGCATCACACTGTCTTGTCTATTTATTCTGTACATCCCCTGGAGCTGGGGCTCTCTCTTGTCATTTGTTTGTACATAGCAGGACATTTTTAAGTGCCAATAAGAGCCTTTACTTTTGCTTGAGTTCGGCATTGGATCTCTGCCTGTGAAAGCCTCGTGTCAAGGTATAAATTTGCTGCCAAAATTAAAAGATAGGTTTTGCTCATCTCAAAGTTAAGTTCTCTTATCAACCCATCCCTCTGTCTTCAGCAGGAAAAAGAGACGTATTACTAAAGCTCCTCTAAACTGCTTCTTTTCTTAGCTCTGCCAACAATTGTGTGTGTGACCCTTCCAGGGCTCTTTCCTGGTGTGAAGGGAGGGACGTGGATTCTGGTGGGGGAGTTTATCAGGACACAGTAAAGGACCATGTAGGTGTTGTATGCACTCTACTTTTATTGTCCCTCCAGGAATCAAGTCAGGGGAGGCAGGTCCCAGTGAATAGCTGTAGAACAACTTTTACCAATGAAACTGTTATCATTAATGGAATCCAAGCTCCTAGTTTTAATAGCAGGCACTTATTCAGGCAGTACACTCAATTTTTACACCCCCCAGGCTGGGGCCCGAGCGGGGAGGCACTAGCCCCAACACTTTACCCAGGAGTGGGCAATCATCCTGGCATGCCACAGCTTCTGGATGGGGGTTTGAGCAAACCCTCCAGGGCTGCCTACTCACATCATGTGTATATATGGTCTTTGCACCTTCATGGTGCTGTCCTGAGTGTGGGGTGGCCTTGGACACTGTCAGGCAGCTCTGGCTGTCCTGAGTTTCTCAGCTCTCAGGGATTAAGCAGGACCACCAGTGTCCAGTGTGTTCACACCTTCCCGAGCCCACATTTTTTCTCTCCTGGACCTGTTGTTTTCTGGTGACTATTTCCCCATACACACCCACAGGTACCTACAGGTTCCCCTCACACAAGCTCACACAGAAGAGGTGTTTAGGATGCTTTATCCTTCAGCACTTCCCCAGTTCATACAGCTGTTCAAAACTCTGAGGACCTCTAAAATGAAGTGACACATGCTTTTATTTGAAGAAACACTTCTAATTTTAACTCCTTTTCTAGAAGTAGAACATGTCCTAAGGTGGAATTTATAACATATTCATTATGGTATCTTTGCTTTACCTCCTCTGGGGAATGAGATTCTGCCTACAACAGAAAGATGGAGAGAAAAGAGGAACTCTTTTGCCATAGGAAACAAAAAAAAGAAATATTATGATTTTTCCAACCCTTTTGCAAAAAATACAGAATGAAATTTTATATGCAACAGAGAATATGTTGGGTATTTGCAAAAAAAAAAAGATTACATATACTTTGCTTAGTCACTTGTAATAAGTGTTACCAAATGCATTCATATGAGTGTAAATTTTTTTTAGAAAATACATTTTCCATTTGGAGTTTTCATTTAATTTCAATGAATCCAGTTTCTGAGTACCCTGGCAACCAGAACCCTAGAAATGTGCTATCTGTGTAAATCAAGGGTATGTGATTATAGTGACAAACTTACCACTTTATTACTTGTTTGTGATTTTTGACCTTCCCTGGACTGTGTCTGTGGTCTACTTGCCCTTGTCCGCTCTTTCCCCATCTTGGGCTCCTGGGCAGGTCAAGGAGGGCAGGGCTGTAATCTCTGCCCTGTTCCTGCAAGCCTTGGGTTTATTTAGGAAAGTACCAAGGCAACCAACACACGTCTCTTCTGAAGAACAGGTGGAACTGCAAAGCTCTAGCAAATGAAGGCTACATGCATGGCGCCAGTGCCAGCAACACACACACTCACCACCCATTTGTGTTAGAAAGAGAAGATACCCACACTGTCTCGATGTCACAGCGCGAGACCTCCACAGCACTGCTTAGTCCCCAGGTCTCTGCTTTCCTCTCTGCTTTTTCATTCCCCTGCACTGGCCCTTCTCAGAAGAGCCTCTGTCCACAGCCATGCAGGGAAGCGTAAAGGGGGTGGCAAAAAAGTATTTGTATCAGCCATCCTGACTCTTGTGTTTCATCACAGGCTTGTTATTCCAAAATGAGGAATGACTAGGAGTAGTATCACACAGGAATGGTCATAAGAAGAATAGAAAGACATGGAAAGTCTCATAGATGGACATTTTTTATGGTGGTGACTTCACAACAGGCACTTTTTTCCCCTTTCAGACCTAGTCATGGGGAAAAGAGATATGGCTAACAATAATGGGGAGTTTATTTGTCTCAGATTAATTTAGGAAATCATCAGTGACTTGAAAGTGTGACTCATGATGATGCCCAGGAACTACTGTCAACAGAAGACCATCATCTTCAAAAACAAGTGGGTCAAAAAGATATTTATTTTTGCTGGGCAATTTCCCCCAGGCTTTCCCATCTGAAATTTTGAAGTGTAAAAGTTTCTACTAAATAATTGAGGAGAAGAACATATGAAACTATATATGCTTATACAGCAAGAGAGAATATGTCACAATGAAAGCAAGAAAAAGGCTACCCGACTTCTCCTAAAAGCTGGAACAGGACTGTGAATTCAAGTGCTTGTTGAGTGTCAACAAAATAATTCATTAGGCTAACAAATTAGCAACAATTAGTGCATGGGAACATCCAGCTACAGAGGTCTTGGTTTCACAAAACTCTTGCTTACATTTAAGACATAGAGACTATGTAAAGAAAGTATACATAAAGAAAATATAGAAAATGTAAAGGAATTCTGCCAAGATGACTATTAATACTCAGATGTTTATGGGGCTTTCCAGTAGCATCATGTGTTGGGCTGAAGCTATTCATTTGCTTGAACTTAAGCACATGCTTAAGTCCTTGCCAAATGGAGGCCTAAATAGCATCGACTCAATTTTGCCTGGAGCTTAAAAACGGTTGTCTCTGTGGCACACAGAGGCACATTCCTGCACCTCTCTTTCTCCCTTTTCCCTTCTTGTAACCAGTGTTGGCTAGGGCTAGAGTGAGCCCTGAGTTGAAAAACCCATTGGCTGACCGCAATAAATAGGCTGTGTGGATCACTGGGTCTCCGCAGGTTTTTATTCAACCCCAGAAAGAGCTTTGCAGCTCAATTGCTATTGATAAGCAATCACCAGACTCACTGATAAATGGAAGGTGGATAGCTTTATAGCCACTGCGGAGCGTTACCGTACATAATCTTTCTATAAGCCATTATTTCCTTTTTAATAGCTTGCTCAATATTTTATCGCAGTGAAAAGGTTCACCACTCAGCAATAATAAGATCTAACTAACTCTTGTTACTAGTGTGGCACAGACTGTAAATATTATGTGGCGTCCAGGCGTTTCTAGACAACAAGCAGGTTTAGAGATTTGAGCTGAATGAAATACTGTTTCTACCTCTGATTGCATTAGTTTCAAGTCCTGGAAGATGTATCCCAGATTTGGTATGCTAATAAGGATTATTTTATAAAAGTGCAGACAGATTTTAGGAGCAACACTGATTAAGCAGCTTGCAGTCTCCATGAAGCTTTTTTAAAATTTCCATCTGAATTAATGGTTCTTTGGTCTTACATTAATTTCATCCAGTTGCCATAGATCACAAGAGAGTTATCATTTAGTGACAAGTGGCCATTTACTCTTTCAGATTTCCAGGTCTCCTTACGCTGATTCAAAGGAAGCATGATGAATGATTGAGGTGGAATCTTGGTACACTCAGCGAGGATTATTTATAAGTTAGCATGTCAAAAGTGCCCAATGCAGTTTGAAACTCCCAATTTTCACACACATGTCTACACATATACACAAGAAATAAATTTTTATATATTTGTGATTTATGCGTGCATGCATTTTTACAACTGTAAAGAACAGGGTAATATTAAAGATTCAGAATAAAGTTGAAGAGCGTAAAGGCTGACATTTCTTGTTTATACTTCATTTTAAAGCTGATGGCTGGATGAGCATGATTTTTCCTTTTAGTTTGTATTTATCCACACAGCAGATTAAAAGAGTTTGCCTTCATTTCTACTTTGAATGTATCTGGTGCCCTCAAGTGAAAGCACTGACTCATGCTCCTTCAAAAGCCCCCTGGTGATCATTAATTCAGGAAACTGGACATAAGAGAAAATACTTGGCATTGCTGTCTTGGAGCAAGTAAATATAAAAATCTTCAGCCGTTGGACTGTCTTCCAAGGACTGACTGACTTTCTTTATTGGTTGGCCTGTAACATGCTGTAGACAAATACCTTTCCCTACATCTACTTTGTGGAATTACGATGAAGCTGCTGTTTCTTGCCCACCACGTCAAGCACACCTCAGTGGTGGCTGCTGCAAAGCACTTCTGCAGGGAAGCCAGACAGACCACGTCTTCCAAGTCATACTTGCCTTCACAATCCAAGATTACTCTAAGAAAAAAATTTGACAGGAAGTTAAAAATCATAGAATCATAGAACATGCTGAATTAGAAGAGATCCATCAGGATCACTGAGTCCAACCCCTGGCCCTATACATGGCCCCCCCAAGAGTCACACCAGGTGCCCGAGAGCATTGTCCAAATGCTTCTTGGCCTCTCTCGGGCTTGGAGCTGTGACCACTTCCCTGGGGAGCCTGTTCCAGTGCCCAACCACCTTCTGGGTGAAAAACCCTTTCTGATATCTAACCAAACCCTCCCCTGACACAGCTTCATACTGTTTCCTTGGGTTCTATCCCTGGTCACAAGAGTGAAGAGATCAGTACCTGCCCCTCTGCTTCCTTTCATGAGGATGTCAAAGACCACAATGAGGTCTCCCCTCAGTCTCCTCTTCTTCTGGCTGAACAGACCAAGTGACCTCATCTGCTTCTCATACAGCTTCCCTTCAAGGCCCTTCACCATCCTCATGGCCCTCCTTTGGGAGCTCTCTAATAGTTTTATATCTTTTTGATATTGTGGCTCCCAAAACTGTCCCCAGGACTCGAGGTGAGGCCGCACCAGTGCAGAGCAGAGCGGGACAATCCCCTCCCTTGACCGGCTGCTAGGGCACACTGCTGACTCATATGGAAGTACAGTGAAATTAATTCATTGAATTACTATTTTTTATACTAGTCGCAATCACATGGTGGTCTAAGTGTTGCAGTGGCTCTCACAGTGACCTGTGGTTTTCAGTTTGTCCTGTCCTCCTGTACATGAAAAGAAGAGATTAACAAGGAACAACCAAGAATTATCCTTCAAAGTTTTTGCCCATCATTTTCACAAAAGACTTGCTTCAATGCCAGAACCAGAATTAGAAGAAGCTTTCCCACATAAATTCTGCACCAACTACTACTTACTGGTGACAGAAGCACCTTATCCTCTC
This sequence comes from Mohoua ochrocephala, assembly GCA_013398855.1. NCBI lineage: Eukaryota > Metazoa > Chordata > Aves > Passeriformes > Acanthizidae > Mohoua > Mohoua ochrocephala. The sequence continues at coordinate 629,073 of VZTA01020150.1, forward strand.
CTGCTTAGGCTAGCAATATAAAAGTGGCAATTCAGAATTCCCCTCTTAAAATAAAAATCCATGAATATCCCATCCTATGTACTACCACATGAAAGTTTGCTAAATAAAACCCAGAATAACTTGGATTTTAAAAAAGTTTCAAATTCTTCTTTTTTCTTTTTTTGGTTTTCCTTTTTTTTTTTAAATTGTGTGTATTTGCTGAACTTCAGTAGTTAGACAGTTATGCATATGTTGGCTGATCCTTCAGAGAGAGCTGGTAGAAAACAGCATTTTAGCTCATTATTTTGAATTCAATTAATACAAACCAGACATCAGGCTTGAATTATCCCTTCTGCCTTTCATCATGAAGACAAGTGTCTAAGACAGAGATGGGCCATTATATACTCTCTATGCATAGACCAGAATGCCAAAAAATACCTTGGATAGAAAATCATCATTGGAAAGCCTTATTTCTTTCAGGCTATGTTTGTTTATTGAATAACAACCCTCTCTGTAGAGTAGCTTGCTGGAATAAAATATACACACTTCATAAGCCCTAAAACAAGACCGATAAAAATGAACCTCTGTTGCTTGTCAGTGCATAGACACAGCAGTGTGCAGCAAAGCCTCCAAACCCTACGCCTTAAATATTTAAGACAAAGGATTTCAGAGAGTGTAAGTAGAATAACCAGCACAGTCATGGCAACAATGCTAATTTCAAAATTTTTTATGCATTTACTATTTTTACTCAAATAATATTCCGGTTTTCCGTCCTTTACTCCCTCCCTTGTGACAGAGCCCTGAGAAAACCTAAGGTTTTGTCTTAAAACACTGTGTGAGTGGGACTTAAGTTGCTTGACTTCAGACACTGATAATCAAGATGTGAACGGCTGACCTTCTCAACCCAGCACCTTCATGCTCCAGTGACAGAAAAAGGCACATTTTAGGGAGCTATTCATTAGCCCTATTTTAAGCATTAGCTTTAGGGTAGGTGAATCAAACATTCACATAGGTGGCAGTTTTTCTCCAGAGGGAACCTAAATGGCAAACTCTGATGGAAATGTCTATACTGGATGCAGTTATTTCTCCCTGTTGGCATCTGCTGCCATGAAAATCCCCAGTCTTGGGTAGGGTCCCCTTTGGTCTGATGCAGAAGGGACATTCCTATCTTTCGGGTGGCTCCTGGGCAGAGACCTCAAGCATGGACTCACGACAGAGACACAGCATGTGTTACTTGATCCGTTTTCTGCTAACCAGAAAAATGGTTTGGATGGAGAGAGGATTAGCTAAAATGAGAGGCAGGGGAGGTGGTGAGTGAAGGAGAAACAAGCTGATGGTGTCTACTTTATGTTTTTCCCTAGAAATTCAGACTTGTCATTTTTGTCTCCCCTTACCCTAGCCACATTAGGCTACCTTGATTGTTTTAGAAGAGATTACAAAATAAATAATGGAACAACTGGAACTATCCATGAAAACAGCTGCAATGACAACAGTGAGCTACTTCCCAAGGGCTGCTTGGGAATGGCAAAGGAAAACCTCGCATTGCACTGCCAAATTTAGGAGAACACTTCTGTGAGACTGAAGCCACGATAGCTCACCCCGGTCATATAATCACATCCTTCCCTTCACTTACTCTTATTACACTAGTGGTATGGATCTGATTATTCTGTCAGCAAATACCCTATATCCTTGAAACGGATGAGTATGACATGTTTGGAAATATGGAGTACCAGTAGGTTAAACATAATTCACATAAAGCTAATAAAAAGAACAAAAATAATTTACATATTAATCACAGAGTTCCAATCTTCCAGAATACAGTTGGAAAATTGATCTCTCACAAGTATAGACTGAGAAAGTAGGTTGAAGAGGGAATTAAGCTTAAAGACAGGACGTGGCATGACTTTCATCACATGCAGCCTGAATTTAAAAGCTACCAATTTGGTAGGGAGAAATCCATTATCCACAGTGCATCAGCTCACGCCGAGTACATGGAGATTCCATAGTTGCTGTGAAGAAATTCACATTGACGGGACAAAGAGCTGCTTATACCCTGGTAAGCATGAGAAATCCCATATAACCTTAGTGAGACAGACACACACTATGGTCATTTTAAAAATGACTAGACAAATTACAGAGTGAGAAGTTAAAGAGCAGCTCAGAAATACTAGTTGATCTTGTTCTTGAGCTCAATGGTTATTGTGTTCTGCTCTTAAAACAGTTGTCACCTCAGACACACAGTTCTGGCAGCTGAACATTTTGTTTGTGTATGTGTGTTTGCACATGTGTACATACACTGGAAAAGAGATGAGCTGAAATTACTAACTTTTCTTCCAGAATTAAGACTCCAGAGAGGCTAATTACAGCATACCACTGCTAGTAAGAAGGTATAGCACATCGAAGTAAGCACAGAAGTACAGTTAATACACCAACACAAACTGATATGTGCAGTGCATGACTCTGCAGATTATTTAGGCTTGATTGTGGAGAGATTCAGTCTATCAGTAGAATATTAATTCTACCATCATTTCAAGAAAAAAAAGGAGGAATCCTTCATTCACAAAAGACTGGAAGGTGGCCATGGAATCTGCCCCACACTAATTCCCCTAATGCCAACAAGTGTCCAGCAATTTGTCTTCTGAAACCTTAACTATTTCATCAGATCTTGCCCTTGAAAACTCATTACTACAGCATTAGACCATGTGCTCTTTCTAGTTTATGAACCTCCCCTGGGTTTTTAGCTGAAGTTTTCCATGTAGGTTTATGTCTCAAACCACACAGCCTCGTGTTTTACAACAACTGCTGAGAACAGTCTGGCTGTTTTTGAGAGGAGTGGTCAAAACAGGGACCTTTGCTTATTTCAGAGGGGAAGAAAAAAGAATAGAATGACTTTTTTAAAGTGGGTCTATGCCTTGTAGGAGACTGTGAAATTTAGCAAGGTGACACTTCCCTCCCAGATTTAAGAATATGTAATTTTAAAACTTAGGGCCTTTGTATGGTTGCCACTAAGATTTTTTTGACAGAAGTATGATTCCGGCCTATCACTGAAATGAAAATATCTAAATAAAACAAGGCAACAGTCAGCCAAGGAAAAATGAGTCTGCCTTTGTTTTCCTTTGTCCAAGCATGCACTGCACAAACAAGTGCTCTCTGGGTAGGAGCAGCCAGTACACCGGGAAGCAAAGAAGATGCTGAGAAGAGGGAAACCCTACAACAAATCCAACACCCTTAGTATAAACATGTAGATCCTCTGGTATAAGCAATGTACAAAGGTAGAAATTAGGGCTTTTATTTTGCATCGACTAACATAACCAATTATTTTTTTAGCCATCTCAGAGACTTGAGATGCCCAGAGAGCTGGCCTTTTCATGTGAAGACCAGCTATTTACAATCACAACCTATGATTCAGGCAATACACATTTTAATTTTTAGCAGACTTTTGAGGCACATCTACCATTGTCCCAGGCCTAGTCACAGTAACAAAGAGGCACTTTAAAACCATTTTTAAAGCCAATCCTGATGCCTCTTTCTTTCCTGGTATTTCTTTACCCGATCAAATAATAAGGAATGGGAGAAGGCAGTCTGGAAGGCTCACTTTCTAATTATCGCACACAGGAGTAGGCTGGGACCCCACACATAACGGAAGTGGGTTTTAGAAGGTCTACAGACACTGACACGTACAGATGGGGGCTCGAAAACACCATGTATTTCTTTTGTTGCCTGCACAATGCATAAGTAAGTACATGTACTGGCAGAGATCAAAGGAGACTATTACAGATCCACTTGCTCTGTAATGGGATGTCGTTTACAGGAAGAGGTTCAGTTAAAGATGTCCAGATTTATTCAGGCTTCCTTGTGCTAAAGAATGTCACACTATCAGGTTTTCTCCTGCCTCCTTCTGTGGTCTGTAATTTGGACCTACAATACAAGATAAGCCATGGTACTTCTAGTTACCATATTGAAAATAGGTGTTGCTTCAGGCACTGTTGACAGAGATAACTGTGGGGCAGCATGTGCTTTATTTAGTCAAATTAGGTCTGCCTGATGCTGCATAAAATCCCATTGAGACAGTTTATTCAGCATAAGGCAGGTCAGTGACTTTGGCTAAACATGCATAAGGAAGGTAATAGCAGAAAAGAGCAAAGTGCATCAAAACCCAGAGGTTATATCCAGAACTGGTTGTTTGTGGGCATTTAGAAAAAAGTCTAAAAACCAGCTTGGCCAAGGTGATCCTTTCCCTAAAATATCTTTCAGCCTAAGCAGTCAGCCACTTCTTGAGCCAATATGAGGCAGAAATTGCAGAAGCAAACTTTGCAACATTGCACTGCATTTGAGATGTCTAAGAGATCAATGTTCTTCCAAAAAGATGAACACAATTCTGCGGGTATGGATATATCTACATTTCACTACAATTTACTTAATTCATATTATGGTTGGGGCTATCACAGGGTTTTACACTACTCCCAAATTAAGCCCCTGAGGTAAATTTTGTTACCACTGAGATCAATTAAAAAGACATGTTCAAATACTTCCTAACTCTATGGTCCCAGTCTTTCAGAAGACCTGAAGGAGGGAAGAATTGTGGCTGACCCTAGGAAATATTTTATCTCCCAAAATGTAGACAAGTAGTTTGCGTCAACAGTGATGCAGCCTAGAAAGGGATGAGGACTGTCTTTTTATGCCTGTGGAGCACAAAAAGTGGAGTGTGAGGCTATTTAGCATCAAGGGGGCAGATGGTCCACCTCTTGAGGAGATCACATGATTTCAACACATCTCCAAGGCTAAGCACTGCAGACTGACTCCCCTGCCAGCAAGCTAGCCAGTGAAAGTCAGCAACGCCTCTCATCAGGTCTCTGAAACTCCCTGGGGAACAGGGAGGTTGTTCCAAAGGAAGAAAGTTCCACGGTGTTTGTGTTGACTCTGTGGGATCTAGTTACTCAGCTCCAGCGACATTGACTGGTGCTGAGTCTAGAAGAGCTGGTGGTGAGAAGGCAGGAAGATGGATGGACACACTTGACATGTCTCTTCAAAGAGCTGAACTAGAAAGAGACTTGGACCCACATCTTATCATAAGCAATCCTGTATATTTTTTTGCCATCTCTCTGAGCATTTGGCTTATAAACCAACGAAGCCCTCAGCCAGGGTCAGCCAAGGCAGGCTCTGTTTCTGGAAATGGGAAAGGCATGCTCTGCTTCTCCAAAGACTTCTCTACAGCTGTCACTCATATTGGACGGAAGGAGCCAACTTGCACCAGGCACTACAGATTTTTTGAATAGTTTTTGTACTGTCAACAGCTGGTGGTTTCTGTTCACAGTCAGGCTGCCAGAGCTGGTCTATTTCAGGTCTATATTTGCCCCTAGTCTGACTCTGGTGGACTCACAAACAGGGAGTTCAGTTCTGCCCACGTGTCTTTGAAGTCAGGAGAAACATGTTTCCAAGCCACCCAGGAAATGGAGCAAGTAGTCAAACAGAATAATCTTCCATGGGCACCGCTCTTCCCTGAAAACAACCACCTGGAGGTTCCCCAGCCTTGTCTCTGAGCCCTGTCCCGTTTTCGGGATCTGTACTTGGAGCTTGTTTGTTCATGTCTGAAAAGCTCAGCAGAACTTAAGCGATATAAATTTCACCTCAGAGGGTAAAACAGAAACAAGGCTTGACTGAACTTTCCCCTTCCTTTCCACCCTGGTCTGCAGGTGAAGGTCACTCCCTTCCTGTGATTTTATGTTGGCTTTAGCTGGCAGTAATGACACTGAGCAGACTCGGAGAAGAGATGTGGATGGAGCAGCACTGCAGCATATCCTGGATTATAAAATAGTAAGATTTTGTAGTAAGGTCACTTTGTCCATGGGAGAAGTATGGAAAACCTTCCTCCAGCCTCACACAATCATATAACTATGTTACCTTCTCAAGAACAAGAGACTTTCCTGTTTTGGACACCCAGAGACACACACCAAACAGAAGAGGCATGCCCCAGTACAGCCCACATGCTGCCATGCCATGGGAAAGCAGGGTTGATGCTCAATCCTGCAAAAAACAAGAACTATTCTGACATTTCTGAAAAAGATAAAGCACATTTCTGAGTAATTTTAAACTTGTTTAGTCGGAGACCTGTCTATTTGAAATCTGGTCTTCTCCTTTCAGCTCTGCATGTTTTGAACTCTTGCACCTTCAACAAGCCCTTGTACAGGCAGGAGTGAAGCCCAAGCCTGCCATTCGCACGGAATTACACACCAGACGTGAATTACATGCAGTGAGCTGCAGCTCACTTTGCCTTAAAATCTGAGAGGGGAACATGAAGTAAGTCTCAGGCAGCACACACAATTGTTCCAGTCTAAACTGGGGTGATTCATTTCCAGAGAGGAATAGGTTTGATTTAATTTGACAAGGCTCTTTTCAATACCAGTGGCTTTATCTTTTTAAACTGAACAGAATGAGACTGACAATGCCTGAACGAGGGTTTTCTGAGAACATCTGGGCCTTTATTTCTATCGTGCTTCCTTGCCAAACAAGAAGCTTTGTTCTGCAAGTAAATACAGGAGCTCTAGCCAAGGGGATACCAGGTGGGGAGTGGTCAAGCCTCAGCCCAGCTTTGTGGAGCTGCAGAGAAGCCAGATTTCAGCTCTAGCCAGCCATCCCACGTGCCAGGAGCATCCAGGGCTGTGGGGGATGATGGGACCTGCAGGACACAGGTCCTGTTCCTCTCCCCTCAGCTTCCATGGGGCCCTCAGGCAGTGCAGACCATGGCCATACTGGGGGCACAGACTTTCAGGTGACCCCTCCTCCCCTGTTCTGAGCAGGACTCAGCCACAGGCAGATGCTGGGCTTCGGGCCCAGGGACTGGCATGTGTGACATGGTATCAATTATATGTAAGATGCTCTAAGAAAGGCAGTCCCCTGTAGGAAGCTTCTCCCCTAGGGCAGGAACATTTCTGATTCTGTGTCTGTCTGGTTCACACCATGACACCTACATATTGTACTGGGTATAAGGCCATGGGGCATAATGGTTCCCATCTGCTCTGTTCCTGAGCCTCACCGCTTTCTCCCTGACCCTCACGTCTCAAGAGCGGATGCAGCTATGACAGCACAGCTGTGGCGTCCAAGCTCCTCCTCTGAAGATGACAACAGATGTACAGAAACATGCAGGCAAGGGGCTTAGGAAGGTGATAAAATGGCTGGTGTCTGCCTACTCTGCTAGCCTTTTTCTGTCTCCCTTTTGCTTGGACCGCTTAGATGGCATTGAATCACTTATTTGTTACTTCACAATTTTCCTGGCTATCAGTACCAAAGAACTGTCCCATGTCATGCTCTGCCAGGACTTCTGGGGATGCACACATCTGAAGATGGGACTTTAAGAAATGCAGGTGGGTGCTGCCATTGAGATTTCTAATCCACTCCTGCATAACAAGATGTAGAAAACTATATTTGTTATACCATAAAGACAGCGAGACAATTCCATCTTTGTGACCCCTGGGGGACAGGAGTCAGAAGCCCTGCCAGGTAGGGATGCAGAAGAGGCAAGAAGCTCCGGCGCCAGACCAGCAAATGCCAGGAAGGAGGTGTCTGAGGAACTGGAAATGGGATCGCCTCCTTTGGCAGCCTAGGAGGCCCAGGAATTGAGTTCAGCTGTTACCTTCTGTTGAGAAGAGGGGCAGGAAGCTGCTGGGCCTTCTCCAGCTGACCTAAGCCAGGCCCCTGTGCTAGGGTGGCAGTTTTAAAAACGAATCATTCTGATCAAGGACATAGTTTACAAAAAATTGTGCAAGACCTGGCAACATTGTGTGCATGTTTCTTATAAAACTCAAATAAAATCCCCAAGAGATCATCTGAGAAACCCATCTGGTACTTCAAAACAGCATGTCTGAGTACTTATGGCTGTGGGTCATTCTGCAGGAGCTCCCCTCCTGGCAGCATCCCACCTCGGGGCAGAAGGCAGAGCAGCACCACTTGCCATGTCCTCCGAGCAAGGCAGTGGTGCGGACAGGCAGCCATCCACCTCCTCATCTGTTGCTAAGGGAACATGGGGAGATGAGCTATAATTATACCAATAAAGCGTGAGAGACAGACAGAGAGAGGGAGACGTGAAATGGGCATTTGTGATGGTTCCCTCTTTAGTTTTATTCCATTTATTGCTTTGTAAATCACCAACAGAAGGCATCCAAAACATTTCATGTGTTGGCAGATGACTGAAATTTAAGCGGGGCCTTTTGACCAGTGCTGTCAGCATCTTCCTAAACACAATGGGATGAGCAAAAGTGGTAAACTGCAAAATTTAACCCAGTCACCAGCTCCTCCCCAACTGAAATTCACAGAATCAGAGCATTTAAATAAAAAGGGGGGAAGGTAGGGAAAGTTTATGGAATATGACATTATTTAAGGCTAAGCTGCACTTTGGGGAAGGGAAGTCCCCTACTCTGAATGTCAGCTTGTGCAGCTTTGCAACAGGAATCACGCCGTTTCAGCCAGGGGTTTCTTAGGGAGAAAAACTCTCAGAATGGCAAAGCAGCCTGGAGATGCTATGGCACTGCCCACCCCTCTGTGACAGTCCCCCCTTCAGTGAAGGCAGCCCGTCCTGCCCTGGCTATGGGAGCCTGGGACAGACTCACACCACAGCCCTGGCTGCTGCTCAGGCTTTAGGGGAAAGAGAGCAATTGCATCACGACACAGTGCCTCAGTCTGTTGCCAGGGAATCCAGCACAGCCTTCCACTTCATTGAATAAACAATTAATTTCCCGATGGTTTTAATTACTATTCAACGGTCTTTACAACAACATGCTTATCCTTTGACCTAAGCCACACCCTTTCTGGAAGAATACAGACTGTTACTGTGAGCCTTACACTTCTGAACCACTTAATGCAAGTTACAGGGAGATGCTCAATCCAGGAGCAAACCGAGTGACTCCCATGTGGGGAGGTGCCTGGATTAGTAGGACAGTAGCAGACAATGTACTAAAGGAAGGGGGGGAAAAGGAGGGAGGGAGAAGTTAGAAGGTAATTACAGATATTTAACAATAAGCAGGTTCAGTAGAAGCCACTGACTCAGAAGGCATTTCACCTCACAGAAATGATGGTGTGACCTGCACCTCAGGAGGGACAAGGAAGCACTTGCAGTGCTTTAAAGCCAAGCACAATCCCCTGCTGTGTTTGTAACTGCAAGGAAGGGACCGGACCACCACAATGCTTATTCCCTGTACCCAGAAGTGGGATAAGAGCCGGTTAATGCCACTCATATGGCCTGAGATCTGCTCCAGCCCTGAGTGTGTGCAAGGACAGCCTGGAACACCCAGTCTTCTCGGCGCAGGAAAGGGCAATGCCCACAGTCCGTCAAAATTATTGGCTGGCATGCACTTTTTTGCATACACTTTTTTGCATAAATTTTGTTTGGTTTGCATTGGTAAATTGGATATACTTTATCAGTACCCTTCTGATGCTGCTAGGGAGAGGGCAATGTCAGGGTACAGTTACAGTTTGGAAAACTTTAAAAATAAGTATATACACACACAGTCATGTTAATCTGAAGCATCTGTTGGATATCTGGCCAGATCGGATCTCAGATCAACAGACATCGCACTGCTGATTTCACCCAAATTGTAGATGGCTGTTCAATGTTGCAGTATGGCAGTGTGCTCAGTATAAGCATACATGTCTGCCATCACTGCAGGGAACAAAAAAGGGCATCTCTGCTCTAACTCTGCCAAAGCAGGCAGCACTGCAGTGAGGAATATGGCCCTACATGGCCACACACTCCTGGGAGCCAGGGCGCTTGCCACCATCCATTTCTCTTACTGTCTTACATGTATTAGTGCACACACATTACTTAATTACTGACCTTAATGTAACATGTCAGTACAATGCAGTTCTCTCAAATTCCTTTTAACTCACCCATGCTGAATGCTTGAGGTGAAGCTATTCTAAACAGTTTGCATAATTTCACATGTGCCGTTCCCAAGAAACACTATGCGTTTTAAACAATATGAACCGGGCCACAGCACTAATGAAGTTAAATGAGGCTGGCAAATGATAGTGAACTGGACATGATTTAGCAAATATGTCCTGAAAGGACAATATTTATGAAGGCAAAAATCTAGCTGTGTGCTGTAGGGAAGCTTTCTGCAAACAGATGACTGTGGTTCCCAGGATTTCAGTAATCAATCACACCTCTCAAAAAAAAAGACCTTTCCCCCTGGATGATCCCTCTACACTTGAAATCCTAAAATTTCCCATCTCAACATGCAGGGTATTGAAGACTCCCAGTGAAAACTTATGCAACCTCCACAGGAAACAACAAAATTTTTAGCCTCATTTGTCATCTCTGAGACGGAGCAGTTCACATCCACTCAAGTGCATGACACATAGAATCACCTCTTTTCTCTGGCAGAGAAGTCCTGTTTCTCTCCCCCTTGTCCCAAACCTCCATGTTTTTTACAGATCACTAGTTTCTCAAAGCCCTTAATTTTGGTAGCGAGTCCAGATCCCACCTTAATACTCGCCAGTTTGAATTTTTCACACCAATTTGACTTTTCAACCTGTTGCTGCTCAAAGCAAGACAAGCAGCCCACGGCTGAACAAATGAAAATCCAGTCTGGAGCCAGACCAAGTTCTGGGTGAGGCAGTTTTTGCTGGCAGCTGGAGAAAACTTTCGCTATGGTGGTTTTGTGAGCAGGTGCCTGTGCCATTCTGCACACCCCTGTTCAGAAAGGGGGGCAGTGGGGATCACTGGTCTCAAGGAAAGCCCATGGGAGGCTGTCAAAGAGATTATTTAACTTGACAGAAGACAAACACAGAAGAGCTATTGAGTGTTTCTCATACTTTCACATGCAAAACTTGTGAGCAGGCTTAATTTAAATGCAGTCGGGGATACAATGGAGTTGCAGGCTGCCTAATGAGATGTCTGTGGACTCCAGGGTTCAGGCCTGGCCTAGAAACCCTGGAACAGCTGGAATAGGACTGCAAGCAAAGAAGACTCTGTCAGGGTGCCAAGGCATGGTTAAATGCCAGTTGCAATGACTACATAAGTGCCATGCCAATCCAGGCATGAGGAAGACTGATGTAGAGGGGCACTAAGGTGAGGACATCCCTCCCTGCCACCCTAGAGAAGGGTGTTTGTTCAGGAATGGAGAACCCAACACAGGAAAAAAATTACAAATGTTTTTAGTGTTTTATCTAGACCTAAAGACTTCTTGTGCCTGCTAGAGCAGCTGGGTTTATTCGCTTTACTCTTCACACTCTCTGGGACTGATTATCAGAGGCATCATTCATCACTGAAACAAGGGATGATGAACCTTGAGTGCCCTCTTGGTTGCTGATGGAAGGTGTGTTTATTGTACCTCTCAGCTCAGATCAGTTCTGGATATAGAGGGGGAAACTCCCTTGTTTTCCAGTATAAAATTTACAGCTATATCTGAAGCCCACTGGAAATAATAACTTTCCCTCAGTCTCATAGTTTTTCTAAAATAAATGGCCAAGAATAGTATCTCAAAGGCTCCTATTTTCTCAGCAAGTATTTCCATTATCTACCTTCCCGGTCACAAGTACAATAAAATGTACTGAATGAAGACTGGTTTTAAGGATCCTAAGCCATTTTGAGCAAAGTAAGACTAACATCAATTGAGAAAAGTCAGAGGAGAACAGATCAGTGCTGTACAATTCTCTCAGAGCTAAGAAGCATCCCTCCCTGAAGTGGAAGCGAGCATTGCTCAGGATGGCCCTTTCCAACAGGTCTTCCAGTTGCAGTCATCGGACGAAGGGAGAAATTCTAGATTTTATTTCCTTGGGAGAGAAGCGGAGGTTGTGATTGCATTTGGTCATTTACAGTATGGATAATGTCAATGGAAGTGATACAGGAACCCAGACAGATGCAGATGGATACCTGCCACAAACAAATGCCTCTGAACAGTGCAATTCCTGATCTTTTGAGCCTATACTCTGAGGAACAAAGGACAGTTGAACCGTGACAAAGGAAGGAAACATTTCTAATACATGTGAAACATCCCTCCCTAACTTCTCTTTCATATCCCACTGACCAAGGCCTCTGAACTAGCAAATCACCCTGTGCCAACTTAAAGATTTTCCTGCTCAGGAAATTGTTGTGCCTCTGTTCAGTCAGGTAGATCAACACAGTTATTTTGAAAGCCAGCTTAACATGGTGGTTAGACTTTCCAGACTGCTAGAAGTGTTCATCATTCCATCAGTTTGTGTTTCCAGTTACAAGCAATCAACAGATACGGCACACCAACAATGAGCTAAGCAAAATGACCATGTCACAGGAAAACAGAAAGATGCTTATCCATAGTGATTTCCTTCACAAAGTGATTTGCTCCTTGCTTTCAGGTTATTTTAAGCATTTGTTCTTATAGTGCATAACAGCTGCATTCAGACACTGTTTTAAAATCACCTGTAGTACAGAGGAGTTGAAGAGAAGGGGCTGCACCTATCTATCTGCCTTTCACTGCACGGAATATAGCTGTACTAATCCTCTGTGTGGCACTGTGTTCTGCCAGAGACGGTTTACTCAGGATCCATCCGTCTCTCCAGATGTGTTGACTCCAAAGGGTGAGCCCCCATTGTGGGGAAGTGGCCCTTGAGCAGTAGTGAACCCTGCCACAGAGCGTGCAAGTGCATCTCTGTGATACACACCCATGGGCGAGAGCTGCTAATTATTCCTGGACCTCAAAGGCTCAGGATGTAAGCATGACTAACCCTCTGCATCCACCCACTTCCTACCCCTGCCGTACATTCATTCTCGAGGCCTGCCTATTAACAACTGTACTTGATAGTTGCTAAATTACCATAAGCCAAAGATAAACACCTGCTTACCTACCATGACGCACATATTGGAGACCCGTGGATGGAGAGGGCAGCGTTCACTGAGTGCTTTAGTGCATCACAGCCTCTATTTTGAGGCAGGGAGATCCAGAATCCCCAGATTCCTCATGTCGGTCAATGCTGTTCATATTCCAGACAGAGACACACTCGGCTGCCAACAGGATGAAAAATTTCAGGACACACTTTAGGTATACATTGCATATTTACAAACGGTACTAATGATTGTTTATCTGTACACACAATACACATCCGGTTATTCACAGAGTGCTGTGTGATTTGAAAAAAAAATCTAATTAATGGAAAAAAGCATAATTTTCTTTGCTGTTTTCCTCAGCAGCAGCTCAGACAAAAAGAAAGTGGATGACTTCTCATAAGGAAAACAAAACATTATGAAACTCCTTAGATACTGACTTATGCCAGGTCAAAGGCCAGCAACTGAAGTAACTCCCTTTGAAGCTGTGGTGTCTCCTCATTGTTTTGCTGTATTTACCTTCTGGTTTTTAGAAAAACCACATGCTGATATAGCAGTATGCACATGAAATGTCGGTCAGGTAGTGGAGGAAACCAGAGAAAGGAATTTACATTAGAAAAAAAACCAGTTTTCCACCATAAAGCTGGAGCATCTGTCATAACTACAGGGACAAAGAAAGTCCAATAAAAAAAGCAGGAACTTCTCCTGTGGTGGTTCTGGACCCAGGAGTTAATCATTGCACTTCCAAGAGTGGATGGGAAGTACCATCGTTCCCAGTAATTTCCAAATTACTGTAATTCTGTATGCCTCGGGAGGAGGCAGGTTTTCATGCATTACCTAACCCGGGCTGTACATTTCTGCCTGCACGAGGCTGAGCAGGAGTGCTTCGTGGCATTGCAGGCTTGGGTCACAAGGTCATCATGGAAATACTGCTCAGACAATATTGTTATCAAATCATACGCTCATTAAGAAGCGGTTTTTTTTAACGAAGAATGAAGAAAACACAAAAATAGGCAAATCTTATAAAAGATCACTAGTGGCTTTAAAGCAAGTACATATGTGGATGTGTGTGTATACTTTCAAAATATATACACATACAAATCTCTATGTATCCACCAAGTATATCTTGCATACCTGGAGGAGCTAGATAGCACTAGACAAATGCTAAACAAAGGCAGATAGTCTTTTTTTTGGAGAAAGAGTGGCCAGTCATATTCATGTGTGGAGAGAAGCTGACCAGCCCCAGAAGAAAAACAAGGAATAGTATCTGCCATGAGCTGCATCAGGTTTTCCAGCCTCTGCCGTGCTCGCTGCCTACAGGGCTGGAGAGTGGAGCTGTGGCAGAATGGGTGTAACACTGCAGTGCTGCAGAGAGCCAGGGCAATGGGTTCAGGCGTTCAAAACCCACAGCAGGATCACAGAGCTCTCTAAACTCTCCTTTTTAACTAGTTCAGGAAAAAAAAAAAAAAAAAATTCAACTCCTCCATGGGTCAGTTAGTGCCAAACTGCTACCCTTCCCTGGAGACATTAAGGAAATAAATTTCTACAAGGGGATTTAACTGAATTTCCTCCCTCAGCCTTCCTGATGGTGATTTGGCCCCACAAGCTTTTCCTAGAGATTATGGAGATGAGTGACTTGTAGATGAGTGGGAACTAGGGGAATCCTGGTTCCATGTTTAGCTATTGACTCAGTATCAGACTGTAGAGGAGTCACTTGACCTTCACAAGACAGCTCTCATCCTAGGTAGACAATGGAAAAAAACCCACAAAACACTGCTCTTTGCTGAAAACCCGGAAACCTGCTCTTCTGGGTGAAAAATAGCTGTATATTTCTGTTAAAGTGTGGTTCATCAGATGAATCAGACTGCTACCACATCAAATCCTGTATGAATTTAATATTTTAGGAGGGTGTCCCTTGTGCTGTGGTCACTAGATGTAAGGGGGTTCATTTACAGCGAGGAAATTGTGCTGATTGCAAATTAAAATCATCTTGCTTCTAACGGTACTATCTCACTTTCCTATTTGGGCATTTCAAACACAAGGCGCATCTTTTGCTCATCTTCATGATTACATGAAAATAAGAAAAAAGAAAAAATAAGCACTACAACTAAGTTGTTCACATTATAATGGCTGCCATAACTGCATTTAAATGCAATACACTTTTGCTGATTAGTTTGCATGCGAGTGAAACAAGAGGGTAAATAAACATTTAACCAGGGCTTTATTTTGCTCTGCTGTAATTGGTGTTCATCAGAACTATTGTAGTGGAGGTATGCGGCAGCTAAATTGCTTTTCTTTTTATTGAAAAAAAAAATAGAGAAATGTAATTTATTTCTGTACAAGACCCTCTAAAGATAGCAAAGTCTGACCATTTCCATCAAGAGTCAAGTGCATTCAAACACATTTCGGCATTCCAGCAGCCCCCTCCCAAATTTAAGCTGCTATTCCCATGCGCCTGTTACTAAATACAGCAGCAGCTCTTCAGATTGACAGGCGAGTTCCTGATCCAGGCTCCTGGGCTTTGCTCCATACACTCCTAATATGGTAGAGCGCTGCAGCAGAACGAACGGTCAGGAAGGACTCAAGAGGGTAAACTGGGACCACAGGATCATCCCTCCCCATGCCATGGGAAACTGAGCAGCAGCAGGCACAGAGAAGCTGTGACTTAACCTTTTGGTGTCTTGGCTGCAGAGCAGCTGTCAGCGAAGCCGGCTGACTTCTCACGAAAGGGCACGGCTGTGCAATAACGAGTGACGCCAACCTGCAGGTGACACCAGCACTGAGAATTCCCACTTGGCCCCTCCATCTCTCACAGCAGCCAACCACGTTACAGAAACATCTGGCTAGGGCAAGAAGGGACAAAATGCAGACAATGTTCGTTGTGAATATGTTTTAGGCTCATAAATGGACATGCAAAGCAACACGGGACTCATTGTAGCCACCCTTCCCACCCTAGTTTTATGATCAAGATAAAGCTCATATGCAGTGCTGGCGTGTGAGCCATCTCTGCAGGGCACTGTGCTGTGGAGGCTGTGGAGATAGAGCCTGAGAGATTATTACAGAGAGCAATAGTTGATTTCATCTACAACCATTTGCCAATGTTTGTATTACGAATTTAAAAACCTTTCCTGCACGATTGTATGAGTTTCGCAGGAGTCCCTGAAAACACAGATCCTGAAAATCAACCAGCAGAGCTACACGGAAGAAATCTGCCTCCCTGCAGAATGCCAGCAGGTTTGCATGATAAGAAGCTACAAATATGGCACAGGCCTTTTTCTGTCCCTCAACCTCACAATGACTATTTTTGCTCCAAAGTCTCAAGCATCTCTCTTATTAAACATCTCAGCTCATTTCACCATCATTCTGTAAACACCAGGATGCTCTGAGAATACACCATTTGAGCTGCAGACTGAGGTTTTCCAAACCATAAAAGCACCCTCTGGGCATGCAACAGAAGTGTTCATTTAGACACCTCCAGCTCTTTGGAGGTTTATAAAGAAATATACATTATAAATCAGTACTGCACGAAGGCCAGGTGAACCAGAATTCATTATGGAAAAGGCATGGTGAAGGAAACTTTAACGCAGCAACAAAGTGTAACCAGTGTAACCAGTACAAAAGTGGGGAGGAGAAGAAGGAAAAACTTCTTTGACACAAAATGTACTATTTAGAAATGTATAATTTATAGTACATTGCAGCCATTCTTAAATGGTTGTGAAAACCACTCCTTGATTTTACTGGTGGGAGGGAGAGGAAACAACGCACAGAAAATCCAATTAATTTATTAAGATTGCAAGATAGGAGACAAACATCCCAAATTCTAAAATCTTAGGATAAAGGACACGTCTAGCAGGGTCTAATGCTCAGGGAAGCTTTACATATTGAAAACATTTCTTTGTGGCTGCTGTGGGTGGATAAGCTCCTGTAACCCTGGTAGGTAAAGGCAGATGGAAAATCCCTGCAGGAACTTCTTGCAATATGTTAAAGCTCCACTGAAGCTTATAGGAGAGTTTTCATCTTTTTTTTTTTCCCCTCTGTGTTTCATTTCCACTATCAGTGATGCATGAAGGAAGCTAAAACTGCAAATAAATAGAGGCTCCTGTCGCTCAGGTTCCCTCAGTACTGAAAGTGACAACTGCATATTATTTATAGTCAGAACAAGCCAGTAGCTATTGTGTGTTTCTAGCACTATAAATTGAATAAATAGATTGTCCTACACCACCTTGTTAAGCCTCAATGCAGCAAACTCCTCCTTATACATTGATCTAACCTACCAGCTACTGTTCATCAAAAATAAATCAAAAGTTTGATCTAAAATACCTGTCTTCATAAGGTAAACAGTAGTGGGCCACCAGATTGGAGGTATTCCTCTGAAATGAAATACTCTACCAGTGGCTCTTGAAAATGCTCATTGAGGGAAAATTTTTTTCTTTCTATTCTCGATATACTTTAGGGATGCATTTAGGCAATTCAGAGCTAGAGAGTATGAACATCCCCTCACACTGGACATATCTGTTAATCACCATCTCAGCTGACTTGTGCTGTACATCATTAATCTTTTGATTCAAAGGCCTATTTACTCAGGAAAACCTTCATTTTGTATATGTATCAAAACTGTACATATAATACATAATTTCATCTAAAAAACCAGTTTGTTGGTTTCTGAATGCTTATCTTCTTCAGATAAGATCTCCACAAACACAAAAATCAATTCAACCTATTTTGGAAAGTTTAAACAGAAACTCTGGGTTTCCAAGCATTTCTTTTGATTCTTTCTTCCCCAAAACAAAAGTTAGGCAATTATATTTAAAAAAGAAAAAAAGTGGGAGGGAGGGTAGGGGCAAAAAATACTCAAACCTAAACAAACAAAAATGAGGAAATAAGGTGGTGGTGCCAAATCCAAGCTTTCTGCAGAAAAGTACAAAGTCTGCTATGATTGTTTCCATGTCCCAGACTTAGGTTGGTAAGCACTTCAAATTGCTGCTAGGAGCTGCCCAAATGCCATAACAAAGTTGAGGATGTAGACTAGGTAGAACAGATTCCAGAAGCAGCTAGAAATAAATGAGGTATTGCTGATGCCCTCATCATGGCCAGGCAGTCCCTAGATTCTCTCCTAGAGGAAGCCTCACCAGACTTGTCACAGGCAGCTGCCAGGGCAGCACCTTGCAATATTCTAACCTGAAAATGAGACCAAGAAAAATCAGGGTCCTCCTGTTGCTTGAGGTGTTGTGTAGGAAGATACTGCCTGGAAAGTTCATTAGCTGGGAATCTAAAAGCCAGCAGATTCTGGGAAATACTGAAAAATGGCCAAACTCATTGGCAAAGGTGGTCACAGTTGGGCTGTGACAGTGCAGTCACAACTTGCAACTGCATCTTGGGTTGTTCATCTTGCCCATCTCCTCACACCTTGCACCTCGCACCTCCTCTTGCCAGGTTGTCTGCCAGCTGATTCTTATCCAGACATCTGTCTTGGCCAGGTTCAGGGAAAAAAAAGGGAAATTATACCATCTGGATCTGCTTAAAAAAAGTCACGGAGCAGAATGTCACCAGCATACTGATGGCACAGCAGCCAAACCACAGCTGCCATGTGAGCACGCGGCAGGAGCTGTGGCAGAGCGGGTCTGGTGGGACGCACCTCCAAGTTTACTGACAACGGAAAAACTGAGCTAATGATCAATTCTTGCCAGATCCTGTCAGTAGAGGAATTGTGACTCTCTGATCAGCTTCATTCGAAGTTGTTGGCAGATGAACGCAAGTTAGCAAGGATATTTTGACTTAATCTATCATTTGTAGCAGAAGACCTGCTCAGGGAGCAGTAACACCTCTAAGTCTTCAATGTGATTGGGAGAGGACAGAAGCAGCAGCTGAGCCCTGAGCAGTGCTCTGGTTTCACAGCCTCTCTCAAGCAGGAAGCCTTGTGCTGAGGCAAGAGAGCAATTAGAGACTGATCAAGACATTTAAGGTGAGGTCAAGACATGGGTTGCTTAAGCATCCTTCTGTAGACATCTGCAGTTCTCACCCACAGCACGCCAAGGTGTTCACTGTTATCTCTCTCTCCTTCATGCACTCACCTACAGCCCCCAGTTCCCCTCACACATCCATATCCAACATAAAGCAGATCTTGGCACCAGCGTAGGCAGGGAAGCACACAGCTTGGCACAACCTAAGCACCTGATGTTTCACCCACCTTCCCAAGCTCTTCAGCCTGCTACATCAAGGTTGACTTGGGAAGCTCTCCATGAGGCCATTGCAAGAAAGATGAGCACTGGGCTGTTAGTGAAACTGATGAATATTTTGACCTTTTAATTCCATTTCATCTCTACATCTGAGACATAAAAGGCATCCTGCAGAGGAGTCCCTGGTGGAGAGAAGAATTGAATACACAAACTCCTACATTCGTGCATTTGGATGTACCGGCTGGCTTTTTCCACACCAGAGACATGCTGTCCTTGAAAATTACGGTGATTCATCTCAATTCAATCTACACTAAAACATTTTAAACCCACTCATTTGCCCTGCATCATACAGACACTTGCAATCACATTATTATTCTTCAAAACATAGGGTGCTCCTTGGTTCTTACTGGCCTCCTGGCTTACCTCCTAGAAATGTTATGTTCTTTAATATTAGGTGAACGGTGTATTTGGTCCATTTCTCTTTTAAATCCTGAACCTTCAATTACAATATAATCGAAGTAAAAAAAAATATTTGTATGGACTTTCTTACAACGACACAGAAAGCACGCCTTGGTCAGTGTTGGATGCAAGAAAGGGTCCTGCCACATGGATGTGGAGCTTGGCAGATAACTTTTACACATCGGAGACTTACAGAGAGTGCAAGGGCAAATGAGCCACATGAGCAATAAAGCCACCTGTGGTTCCTGACAAGAAGGATTCGACCATTACCAACCTGTATAATCTCTCAGGGATATATATTTAGGATGCCTTAGTCCCTCAGTTACTCCAAGTCTGAAAGATTTTAAATTTTTTTAAAAAATTCTTCTTCTACCCCTTCATATGATCTGAGACTTCTTACAACCATAAACAAGCATATCAATACTGAGTCTATCTATGAGTCAGGATACTGTGATCCTCATCCTCTCAGCTCTGTGCTGTCTGGAGGACCATGGAGCACAAAGCAAGCCATGGAACCTGTCCAAGGTGGTGGCCAAGCTCTTTCTGTGGCAGCCCTTGCAGGACACACCCCCTCAGGGTACGAGGCACATCTGGACATGCATGATGAGACCCCACACCAGTGCTGGCAATGTGGTGAAGGATGGGGCTTGGAGGGTCACTGGGAAGGTGGCACTAAGGCCCTCCAGTAAGAGCCAGGCTTTGCTGCTCTCACAATGAAAACATTTCATTTTGGGCAGAGATTACATCTTGCTCTCTCTAGAGCTGCCTCCCAAGATCTGCCTTCCTGAAATACAAAGGTTAAGAATACTTTTTAACAAAGAGGACAATTACACCAACTAAAGGAAATGCACATGCTGCCAGATGGCTCAAACATTGTGCAAACAAAGAGTGAAGCTTATCAATGCATTATTTATAATCTGCAGACTGTAATGAGAGGTTGCTCAGTCCAGCCAGTGAAAGGCATGGAGAAATCCAGTTAGAGTCCTGAAAAGATGAGTTCAGGTGGAGATTCATGAGGCAGCAAGAAAAGAGAAAGGAAATAGCATGGTGGCTAAGGAGGCTTTAAGGCTGCAGGTTTAGTTATGTGATGGCTGAGAGAGGAAAGGAAGTGCTCTAACCAGTTCTCAGCACTATTCCAACAGAGGTTTTACTTCCTTCCCCCAAACTCTTTGGACCAGAATGGATTTTCTATTAACTACAACATCTCTTGCTCCTTCCACTCTCAGATCCCTGAAGTTCGTTGACAGCCATGAATGTCACTTTGATTATCCCTCCATTTCTGAGCAATGCCTACCCTTGAATATGTGTGTTCCAGTGACTTTAGCTGCTCCACCATGTCTCTGCCCTCCCTGTAGTATCTGGTTTCACATCTTGACAAGCAGGTCAGGTTCCTCTGTTTTGTTTCCAAGGTGCCCGGTGTTTATATGTGCAAACATTTCCGTTGGTTCTTTGCGATCACCACTGAACTTGGGCAACAAAAACTCAGTTGACATGGAAAACTGTTAATTAGTTTACAAGTATGAGATGTGACTGATGAGGACAGATAATCCTGCAAGAAAAAAAAAAAGGTGCCAGTTGGTCTTGTTACCATCTTAGGGATAAGTAGTTTCCTCCACTTACAACTGGAGGCTGGCAGTCTCGCTTCTGGAATTCACAAATGGAGAGAAATCCAATGTATTTACTGCAAGGCTCAGCTGGGGGAGGCCGGGCTGACAAGCACAGAACCTTATATCCAATTACTCCAATTTCAGGCTTCAGGGCCACGAACGGAGTAGTTTGGGGAGTTGTGTTTAAAGTACACATATGAGGAACTGACCTGTGAGTGCACGTCTGAGGTCAGTGCTTCACTCTGTTACGACCTACAAACCTCTCAGAGGTTGAAGTCTGCCAATTTACACTTTGCTAAACAGAAATGGCAGCCTAAGCAGGTCCATTCTGGTCCGTCTTTATAGATAGCAACAAAAGGAAACCTTTCTCTCTTTCACATTCTCTCAGTAGTAAAACTCTACCATCACCAGGTATTTTTTATGCACGTGCTCATTTTACAGCTGTATGATGTTTTTATGAGAGGACTCAGGGACACTTACACGTTGATCCAGGGCAGGGAAAGCATGGCACCAAGCAGTGCACGTTTTCTTTCCCGTGCCTGCCAACAGGCTTCATTTTTGTAATAGAAAAACCAGGCATGGAGACCAGGAAGCAACAAGCTGACCTGCTCAGACTTTCACCCTCTGGACTCCAGCCCAAACTGTACGACTTTCATTACTCAGCTGGGGCAGGCCCCCTTCCCCCACACCCTCAGTGCCATCCATTCAAAGCCTTCCTGGTGGTGAAGTCTATCACAGCAGCTGGCTGGACAAGGCACCTTCCACACTGGAGTGACTTAAAATGTTATTTCGTGACAAAAAGCAGCAGATCAGGTTTGTCTCTCTCATGGATTTTGAAGCACACTGTCTTCAAATGGACCTGCTTTTTTACTAAAAGGAGTGCAGAACTGTATGCTTTTTGCTCTAAGAACTCCTTTCTGCATTCCTGTGGTTAGAGGGAACACAGGTAGCAGCTGTTATGTATGAGTGATATGATGCACTGTTATTTGTATAAGGAGCTGGGGCTCAGGGAAATTACTTACTGTTTGTTTGAGGATAGCAATTTTAAATTGTTCCCCTTCTGTAATCAAGCCAGTCACCTTTGACATCAAAAATTATAACAGGAGCTTGCTGCAAAAGTTTAGATTTGCATACATACATTACTTAAATCCAATCCCAGTGAAAACCTGTCATCTTGGTATGTTACACATGAACTTAAAGACTTAACCAGTTTGCCTCAGACCCATAAGCAAACAGTTCCTTCCTCTGAGCAGGTTTACTAGGGTCTTTACAACCAAGATATCAAAGGACTCCTCCAGCAAAGCCCACCTGGGTTGGCCCTGGCAGGGGAGCAGGGATGCTCTTCCTGGCTGAGAGGCTGGAAAGGCAGCCCAGCACTGGGAGCTCTGCAAACGTCTCTCTGATTTCCTCCAAAAAGCTCAGGGCTGTTCCCCAAATCCGGTATCAGACGCGTGCAAAGCCTTATGCAAACAGCACTCGAAGGGCAGTTAGGTACATAACCGAGGGCTGGCTCCGAGACAGGGCATGGCCGAGCTGGCCTGGTCTCAGCCGCCGCCCGGCGCTGTAAACCCGGCCGACCCCACTCCCTCTTGGCACGGGCAAATGCCCAGGAAGCCAGCACCACACCGTGCTCCTGCTGGGCTGCTGGAAAAGCAAAGAAACCGCTGTCCTTGGCGGCGCTGTGAAAACCTAGAAAGGTGCACCCTGGAGACTCATACCTGACAACAACAAAAAATCCTCCTGTCATCTGTAGAGCATTGCTGCATTGCACTGGTAATAGTGCAGCAGAGGAAAGAAAAGAGCTGGAAGAGGAAAAAAGCAGTGGCTGGAAAGATCTTTCCAACAAAGAAAGACAAGGACAAATGTTTTTCTTACTTATGGCAAGCTTTTTTGTGTGAAATTTAATTTTCAGACTTTTTAAAGTCCCCTCCAAAAGTAAACCTTATCATAGCTCTTCATATATATAAAAAAAGATAAATATATAAAATTTTGGCTTATGCTCCCAGACCTATACGACTTTCATGACCATCACAAGTAACTTTTACTTCAGAAGGAGAGTAAATAATGCAACTGACATTTATTAGGGTGAGCTTGAAAGTGACTTTAATAAAAGTGACTTTGAGATAAGCTTAAGGCGTTGGTATAAATACCAGTGATGCAACTGAATGAAAAATAAAGCAGTTTGGGATTTTTGCTTATATTATTCTTCTCCCTGAAAAGAACTTGTATGAATACGGAGCTCTTCTATATCAAGATACAGACATGATATGTATCAGATGCAATAATCATTTCGTCTTACCATAAGTCAAAAATCCCAAGACAACTAAGGCTGTAAGAACATTATTTTTAACCTGTGTTTTAATAGATTAATTAGTGTAAGTACATGGCAGCCAGAACAAAAAATAAAAATTGAGTAATTCGATGAAGATTGTCTCAGGAAGTGACAGGCAGAGTAGAAAAACTGTAGTGCAGGAGGCAACTTCTAGATAGCAAAAGGTCAACCTTAAATTAAAACCTAGTTAAACATAAACCAGAGTCCAGGATCAAATAGCAGCAGAAAAAGGAGAGTATTGGTCTAGAAGGTTTTAACTATATTTTAGCCAGGCCAAGACGACGTGAAGGTGAAAATGCAATGACTCATTGAGGAGATGGGTAACTGTGATAACTGTGGATATGAGATAGTATAAAACCAGGAACAGCCAATGAAGGATAACGGTATTCAAATATCCTTGAGAGTGTCACACAGCCAGCTGGAACACACGTGTCACACCTTAGCCCAGGACATCCGATGGGTCCCCACCAACCACTCAGTCCCCAGGCTCCTCAAGCCAGTGAGTCATACAGGTCTTTGGGGAGGGAGGATACGGACTCACGTGTACAAAAAGGATTCCTCTGTGAGTAAAATTCTCTTCTAGATTTTATAAACAGCATTTAAGCTGCTGTTAGAAATTGCTGAGACCCCAGAAAAGTGA
The DNA here is from genome assembly GCA_013398855.1 of Mohoua ochrocephala. Lineage (NCBI taxonomy): Eukaryota > Metazoa > Chordata > Aves > Passeriformes > Acanthizidae > Mohoua > Mohoua ochrocephala. Next base: position 653,059 of record VZTA01020150.1, read on the forward strand.
GCACATAGACACAGCGCTTTGAACCAGTCCTTTTTCTTGGACCAGTCCTTAACTTCTTGGACACCTGCTTTCCCTAAAATAATGCAGGGAAATAACCTTTCCTCTCTTTTTCAGGGTTGTCCTTTCAACAAACTGTTTTGTTGAAGATTTCAGGTACAGCAGCATGTATTGAAGACACATACACACACAAAACACACACAAAAACACACAAAAACACACACCAGCACTTTAAACCCAAACTGTTGCTATTCTTCTGATAGTAACAGCCCTGAAGAAAACAGTGCTTTGTTTGGTAAGTAGCAAATACCAGCACAAGGGTAGAGAGCTCTAGGCAAAAACACCCAAACTATCCCATTTTTGAATATTGTTATAGGACAATTTGAACACGCAGCAATTTTGAAGTATGATTTTTTCTCTTTGTGAGAATGAACTCTAACACATAGAGTCTTGTGCAGACAGTCCTTGAAATTTTTTCGCTCCCTAGATGCTTTTGCATCAAGGTAAAGGGAAAACCTCGAGGAGAAGCTTCTGAACACCTGCAGAAAGCCTAAAGTCATACAGTCACTCAGAGACAGGCTCCTCCTACCTGGCTCCCTCCATGCACCAAACATTGCCAGCAGTGCCAACCTCTTTTACTTACAGGGCTGTACATGGCAATTAAAATGATCTCTCCTTGCACATGGTCTGGAAACCTGCTTGCCCTGCAGACTTGTTATGCCCCCAGCCATCTTCTCCCAGTGCCTCTCCACAACCCCTGCTAGAATAGGGCAGATAAATTTGGCGCATCGAGAGGGCCTCACTAAGCAGGGAGGCGAAGGGCTGCTCCTGAGCACAGTGACACAGCTGGCACTGCGAAGAGCCCATAAAGCAAAAGGCAGGTCACCCACAGTGCTCAGGGCTTGGATTCTCATCACCTTGGTTTTTAAATCTCAGGGCAAAACTTGTGACTCCTGTCCCTTGCTAATGGATACATTACACTGGAATACGGTATTCTGTCTTCCTGTTTCTTTGCATCATGCTGCCATTCTCTGGGTGGAAAGAAAACGTAGTCCTCTTTACCACGAACAAAGCAGATTTAAAACAATTTAAAAGGAAATCACAATTATAAAACAAGAAAGAACTGATCTGTTCCTCTATACAGCCTGGGTTAATATGACTGAAAGGAGACATGGACACAGGTCTGGGAATCTTTTTAGCAGAAATACTTTCTAGGATGTCAAAACAGAATAGCCCAAAATGGCAAGTGTTTGGTGGCTTTTGTTTTGCTTTGTTTTGTTTTTTCCAAAGCGCTCCACTTACAATGAAAATGGTTTGAAAGAAAATCTGCAATTCCACCACTCAGCCTTTCAATTCTTGTCAGCTTTCTCACATACAACACAACTACTTTTTGTTGTTCATGTTCAGTAATTTTGGCTAACAAAGGAAGGCTCTAAAGCGAAGCAAGCTCAGGCCAAGCTACCTGCAGACAGCACCATCATGTCTTCAGTGATCTCGACCGTGACATGGATTTTCAGGCTTAAGTACTCACTTCAGCATTTATTTCACTCAACCTTTAGCAAGGTGCAGTTTTTAGCTGGTGTAGTGCTTACTTTCCAAGGCATGCAGTTGTAAAAGCCCGAGTATGACTGAGCTGGTAGCTTGTGCTCCCCAGAAACCGAACATCTCTTTTTGTGGCAGCATGCAAGTCACTTCAGTAATAATCAAAGCAGCAAAAAAATCAGCAGGAAATTCATGCTTGTGTTTCTCTTATCACTGATCCTCAGCATCCAAACTGGCCCCCCATTCATTTCTTTTAACCACTATTTCTACTTTGTTGCAGGCTGGTGCATTTGAGGACTGCTCATCACGGCTCTCCTTTCTTTCTCCTGTCTCCACAGTCTGCTGGTAATCCCGATGGCCTGTATTGGGAATGGTGATGCCCCTTTCACAAATCCATTTTCCCCTTCCCTCTGTTCTCTGTAGTGCCCCTCCAAAGGGTGTTGTACTCACAGCTGACAGGACTGGGAGGTGTTCAGACACATGATCTTTCATAGAATCATTGACTCATAGAATGGCTTGGATTGGAAATCTCCTTAAAGATTATTTAGTTCCAGTTCCCCTGTCATGGAAACCCATGGAGGTTTCCTCCTGCAACATCCCAAAAAGAAAGGCTGCAGAAATAGGAATCACTCCCATTTCCTCCCCTCACACTTTCCTGCATAGAACCATCACGAAAGAATAGAGAACAAGTCACTTGCATTTCTGTGCATGCACTGGGATAGCTTGGTTGGTGGCTGGCTGATAAGCGAGTATCTGCACTTCACCGAGTTCATGTGGATTCAATGATTAGTGGCAAACTTCAAGTTAAGAGTACAAATGCAAGATGAGACACCAGTCATTCTTTTAATGGGACAAATCACACAATATTCCTTTTTTGTCCCTTTATCCCTTAACACAAGATTAGTAGTAAAACAACACTCAGAAAGGCATTTAATTGGGCGGCTTTATTTTAGCGCTCACAGGAGGTGAACAACCACTAAACAAAAAGTTTGTGTCACTGTTCAGTGACAGCTGTCAGAAAGGAGGGGAAAACCCTTGAGACTCTTTCCCTGCAAGTTGCTATTTGTAGCCCACTCTCTGTATGGTCTTGCAAGCCTGCGATTAAATGTTGTGAAAGACAGGCAGTGCTAAGCAATGAAGAGGACAACACACAGGGAGCCAGCCCCCAGGTTGGAACAGACTTTGAGCTGTGAACTCAACATTTCCAGCTTTCGAGGAGCTTTGGATTTTCTCACACAAAGATTAGTAACCAAGCATGCTTCTTAAAATGGCTTAAAGCTAGCAAGGCTGAATCATGAAGGTCTTTGATGCCTAAACAGAGCTCTCCTTCCCATCCACAGCTGTGCATGCACAAGATGATAAATTAAATTAGCTATTGTTTCTCCAACTGTTTGCCCTGACTAAGAGTATGATTTTGAAAAAAAAAAAACCCTAAACCAAAACAACTCTGGAATTTAACAATTAAATAAAACCAGTCCCATTTTAATATTTGTATACATAAACTGAAGAGAAGAATTCTCTTCCATTTGCGCATTGTTCCCTCCCTACTCCCATAACAATTAATGAATATACATCAACTAGCTGAATGATCCGTAGTCCAAGATTTTGGATTTTTGGCTTAGTGCTGATGTACTTGGCACCAACTGCACTAATTTAGAAGTTATTTGGATGTTCTGGCTTGCCATTATTCCATTATTTTTTAAAGTGAAATCCCAAAAAATTATTAATGCTCCAAGGAGAGGCTCAGTTGCAAACAGTGAGACTGTCACTTTCTGAAGGGAATAGCTCACAATGCCCTTGCCCAGAAAAAACATGCAGATTGGAGCTGGATGGTTCATTCCTCCTTGCCAGATTCCTGGGCTACCGCTGGAAAGTACAAAGGAGGAAGCATCAGCTTTGCTATTTCTAAAGTAAGTAGCCCCAAGTCTCACCAAATTACTACTACAAGTCAAAGGGCTCTGCTGGGAGACAGAAGTGGAGCAAGAAAAGCACAGCGCAAAGGTTCCTTAGTGAGGACAAACAGCAAGGCAGCCAAAGGCTGCAGAAGGCAGGTGGTGATGGGTTCAGCGTTCACCACTCCAGCAACAACCCTCTGCAGAGGAAGGGCTGCAAAGCAGATGAAGGCTCCTCTGAATTGTGAGAAGGTGGAGGACAGTCCCTTCCCCAGGGCGCTGGCCATAGAGCTGCAATCCTCCACCCATCTCCAGGAGGATCTCACACCTCGCACCAACCTTAGATACATCTCCCAGACCAGTTTTCTCTTGCTGGGATACCAGCAGTCCTTCACTTATGTTCTTGGCAGGAAGGCTTGCTTCATTAACAAGTGTTTAAAAAGAAGCAGCAGATGTTCTCCTCCTTCAGCACATAACAACAGCAAATAGCATAATCAGGGACTGATTACAAGACTGATTTCCACTCTCTAGTTTAAGACATGGAGCAGGTACTGCACAACATGTGCCATAGCTTGTGTGCTGATCATTCCATGCCATAAACTCCTGCAAGGCAAAGCTTTTGCAACAGCATTTCTCATTTCTGAAAGGCTGTGAGAGAGACAAAATAATGTCCTTATTTTGCCTGCAACAAAATCCAAGTTCTGAACACAGTAATCCACAGTCCACAGGCTGAGAAGATCAGAAAAGCAGGAGGACCAGACAAATTTAAGGGATCCATTGTGAAAATGCCAGCAACCACACAGTCTGTTCCAATGGCAACAAGCTCAAACAGGATATTTAGACATAGTGATTTAATCACCCAAATGATAACCCTCATTATGTTGTGTAAACTGCGTCACAAGTTAAACTAAGGCAGGAGCAGAAAGGATATCACAAAAGGAAGATAACCAAAGCTGTCCTTTAAATTCTATTCTGACTGAAGAAATGTATAACAATCAGAGCAATTTCAATGGGAAGTATCTGAGGTTGCTGAATAGAAATGGACAATGAAATAATAAACAAAATAACACCTGGGCATAAGACATTTCTAGTACAATGAGCCAAACAGGAGCAAGGGAGCACAACATTTTTGAAGTTTGTCAAGCCACACTGAACAGCCTGCTCATCCCTGGAGGGCCACCAGCATGCCCAACACCACCTAGCAGAGCGACCTGCATGAAATGCATAGGACCTGCTGTAAGAAGCAGAAATTCATTGCTTGCAACCTGGCAGAGAAGCTGAGGACAGTGGAAGCTGAAAGGTATGCAAAAATAAATAAATGCTACTCAGAAAGAAAAGCTTAAGGCTTTGTTATATTCTTAAACATATAGTGTTTCAATAGTTTGGGACCCATTCCACTGAACTTTAGCTTCATTTCACCTTCTACCACATCAACCTTTTTGTCCTACCTCTCAAACCCCCCTGGGTTACAATTCTTGTCTTGTCATCATATTTAAAGGTTACTGTCACTCCATCACCAGGAGGGTCCTCGGTCACCTGAATCTCCACTTCTCCCATGAGCCCATGTCTGCCCTCTCTTCTTCTCCCCTTACCATCAGAAAAATCTCTTTCATCATTCATGAAAGCAACTTTCACTCACCTGCCTCAAAGTGTGCTTCCCCACAAACTACCCAGAATAAACAGTCTGAGGAACGATGCTCATGCAGCAAGATGGTGCTTCCACTCCCACGAGAGGAAAAGAGCCTTCACACTGCCCCTCTTCCTGCTTCCTTTTGTTTTGCACACCACATGTACTTGAAGACCAAGGCTATGACTTTCTACACATAACACTGCATGGGACCTCTGCCATGACTGGCTTAGGCAAGCGCCATTAAGTGAAAATACCAGTAGCAGCACATTTCTAATAAAGAGGCTTATGAAAAAATTCCCCTTGCCTTTTACAGTCATCTTACTACCTGAATCTAAATTATATGAAGAATTTATATTTTCTTTCACTAGAGTTTGTGAAAAACTTCAGAATTTGGAATCACAACAAACACTGCTATGTGCCAATGACATGTCTGTATGCTCCTATGCATGTACACAAAGACCCTCAATGTTTAGGCTTGCAGATCCTCTAATTAAAAATGAAGACCAATTTTTAATAAAGATTTCTCATCCAATATCACACATGAATTTTAATATTTATTTAGAACAACTGTGACCTTTCAGAGGATCACTCAAGAGCTTATTACATTTTTCTATCCAAAATGAAATTGCTTTAATTTTAAGGCTTTATTGTTGTTATAAAGATGAGGAATGGCAGGGTACAGTCAACCATAATATGGCAGAATGCAATAAATATGGTTTAGCGTAGAGGCTGACTGAAGTGACCCTTGATACACAGCACTGAATGAAAGCAGGCATTTTCAGATGGAAACAATAACTAGCAAAGGTCTTCCAGCAAGTGAAAGAACCAGGGAAGGTGCGCTCTGAGTACTGAACTTGCCTCTAGCACCCTCCTAAAGCTAAGAAGGGAGAGGAAGGCAAAGGCTTTCATCTGAGGTTCTGCTGTGGAAGCAGTATGAGAGGATGCACATGCCACCAGTTTGAGCAAGCTTTATGGACACCCCGGCATCAGCATGTCCCAGGTGGGTTTGTGTCAGCATTACCCAATTAGTGTACGCAATGAGGTGTTTAATTCGATGTTTTTTAAAAATTCAATTTGATTTTCTCTTTCTTTCAAACGGCAAGATCCTACGAGATCCGAGACAGCCTGGCAGAAAGGCTGCCAGCTTTCTGTCTGTGTTTTTGGCAGAGGTTTGCTGACACATTTATGCAAAACCTCTTCGTTTTCCTGCAACATTGCTGGGTGGCTCTAACAAACATCCAGCTTCTTGCTTTCCTTGCTAATATCCCGTGATACGCAGATCTCTATGGAAATACAGAGGTAACATACACTCATTTGAGAGCAGAGACTGTGATTCTTTTTTCTGGATACTTCTTAAGGAATCTTTTCAGGAAAAAAAGGCTCTCATGTCCCTGGAGAAGTCTTTGTTGTTGTGGGGAGCAGGCTGGCCCTGAGCAATACCTTGACCTAACCTCTGGCTCATTCTGTAAGTGCAGCAGCTGGAGCCTCCTTCAGCCAGAGGGAACAGTTTCACTCCAGGGCTGGAGAACTGCAAGCATATTTATTTACTGAATACTAATAATCTCCATGTGTTATGCAGCTTGACTATCTAATGTCAGTACTCACTCAGCACAGAAGGTAATAACTTGAAGAGACCCACCCCTGCCAAATCTAACAATCAAAAATTCACCTGTTATGTCTTACTACAAACAAAATCCTGTATTTTAAAAAGCTCATCTGTCTGTCAGGATATTTACCACATTATGTATTCATCTCAATGGCCACTGAGCAGTTACTTATCAAAGCATTTGTCTGTAAAGTGGTAAAGCAATAACCATTTAATTTTGACCTTTAAAGAAAGGGGGAAATGCTTAAGTGGCAGACTGGATTGCAAAGAGGACAGAGAGCCTTCACCCTTTGGACTGCCATCTAAAGTGAGTAGCTTGTGGAGGTCTTTGGCGAGCTCAATCAAATCTGCAGCAGACAGCAGTCTGGACTGCATCGGGCAGAGCGCCATCGCTGTGAGAGGGTTGCAATCCGTCTCTCCCTGGCTCCTTCCCGGGGACGGACTGCTCCAAACTGAGATGAGGCTGTTTGGCTTAGCTGGGCTGCGCTTCTACTGCGAGGGGGCTGAGTGGATTCAATGAGAAGCCGGAAGGTGTCAGCCTCTGAAAAAAGTGCAGAGTTGGGGCTTCTGCACTTACTTTCTAGAGCTCAGCCGAGGGGTCAAGAAAGATCTCAAACAGAGCCTATGTGAAGGGACATAGTGAGAAGTTATTGCCAGAATTGTTAATGCCTTCTTCCATTTCAAAGCATGAGGTTTAATTTCCTCCTTACACCTATGATATAATTTTTCAGTGTTCAGCACTCGGTGGGAACTGTTGATGTATAAATAACTAATTAGATAAGGCTCCATTTATCCGAGAAAGACACAGCCTACTGAAGGCAGGCTCACATCAGAGCAGAGACTGCATGAGTTGTATAATGCACTCCTGGCTTTTGAAGGAAAGCCAGGCCAAGCCCTGTATCACTTTGTTGACTGAAGGCATACTTTTCCAAAAAAATCAAAGCTGAAGTTGGATTCCCGAGCCTGTGTTTGAGCTTCAGAAGCACAGCTGGATTTTCAACCTACCAACACCCTTGAAGTTAGTGTGTGTTCCAAGTATGCTGGGAGTCAGAGGAGTTATGTGAGAGCCAAGGTCTGGCAGCATGGCCAAGATGTCCAGAATGCTCTTCAGTGTTTCAGAGGTTTGCAGGAAGCCTCAGCTAAAAATCCCAGCCAAGACATGGGCAACCATGGTGTTTTTCTTGCCTTCCCTAATACATGAAGGATTTCAGTGAAAACAGTCCTCCGACTTTCTTGTGCCCTTGTAGCCCTGAGAACTGCCCATCTCTGCTGGTGAATCACAGCATAGGGTTTGGTCTGTTATGTTTCAGACTCAGCCCTGGGACTTTAGGCACAGAGGGTGGGAAAGGGGAGAGAGATGGGAAAGCATTAGCTAAAGTAAAGAAGAATAACTCTGGCAGCTACCCAGCTAGATTTGCCATATATTTATCTGTCAGAGAAGGGATTTTAAAAAAAGCAAACCAAAAATCTACAAAATCAGACTTGAGAAAGCCTGTCCCCAATTATATGTCCTCTCTCTTGCCAGAATACATTACAGTGAGTAACAGGAGAAAATTCCCTATGCTTAAAAAGGTATTGCTTACTGAAAAAAAAGTTGCTCTGATCATTTTTGAGGATTGAAGGTTGACAAGGAAGCAGCAGAGTCTTTCTCAGATCTTTAAAGACAGGTCTATGACACAGGAATGTCTGAAATCAAGGACAATTTCTGTCTCTCTCTCAGTCCTCAGCAATGGCCACAAATCAAATGGTATTAGACTCAAACGATGTCTGCCCAGAGAGGTTTTTAAAAGGATCCAGAGGTGGGAGAGTGTCTCCAGGCAACCTACAAAGACCACCTTTCATTCTGGTGTGAGAAGTTTCGGGAAGGAAGGGACATGCTTCTGTTTGCAGAAGGCCCAACAGCAGAGAGACATCCTGTGCCTTCAGTACAAAAAAGCCTGTGCTGTCAGAGCTTGCCCTAAGCAGCTGCCCAGGATCAGGCCTTATGGGTAAGAGCTTTATAGATGAGCAGATGAAAATCTTTCTTCTGACTCTCAATTTATCTTGGTTAAGGTTATCTCTGCTGGATATACTCTTTTCTGTATAGGCACGGAACATTTACTCAGCTATGATGTCCCCCCATGCCTAGTGTACTGCAGTGGCTCTTGGCACACTGCCTTCTCAAATCCCTTTAATATTTTCTACACATTTTTAAAAATGTACTTTCTAATGCTATGCTACCATAATAAAGATGTTTCCTGTTTTGTATCACTTATCATCGAGACAAAGAACAAGGAAGTTAAAGGCCAAAGAAATGCAAACCAACTCTGTCGCAGCAAAATAAAAATAAATTGTGTCTAGAGCTGGACACAGCTGGACTGCAGACTCTGCATCAGTAGCTGTCACAGCGGAGTCTGTAGGGACCTCAGTTGGTTGAGGTGAAAATATTGAAATAAAGTCTGCACCAAGAAGGCAGGTCCACCCTACAGTGATCTGCAAGGTGAAGTGTGTGCAATAGTTAAAATGGGCCAAGATCTGACAGTATGTTCTTCCTGACACTCCTCAGAAGAGCAGATGGGAATACCCATTATTTGCAGAAGGTGGGCTGGTGGGTAGACGGGTTTCACACCAGGACTGCAAATGTTGTGCTCCCTTCCCTGCACAGAGGTGTGTGATGGGACAGGGAGTGTATGGCCAACGTCGTGCTGGCTCAGGGCTAGCACTGGGCCTGATGCAAGAGACAGATGGGCTGGGAGAACGAGCCGTGTCACAGAGCACCAGTTTGGCAGCAGTCACAGCAGCTTGGTGAGCGCAGAGAGACAGCCTCTGCTGTTCACAGGAGGTGCTGCAACGACTGCCCTGGCAAAAGGCACCCCTCTCCTCAGCGAGACACGAAACTTGGGGCACACATCAGCAAAGCACCGGTAGCAAGTATCCTTTAAGCCTTTCTGTTCAGAGCTCATTGGGCATGAAGGAGATGGTTTTATCTGTCCTTTCAGCCCTTATCTTCTTCATTCAGTCTGCTAGAAAAGTTGACAAGCAGTTCAAATGACCTTGGCAGCTCTGTGACACAGGTGACATTATTGGACTGAGACCAACAGCTGATTTCAAAGAGTCCAAGTAGCCCTACAGTTAAAGAACTTCCAACTCTACCAGTACAGACACAGCAGATGGAGCCTGGTGTCACGTTGCACGAAAGTCTTACACCCAGCATGTTTGTCCAAACAGTGGACATGAGTTGCAACAAAAGAAATTCTAACTAGACATTAGGGGAAAAAAAATCACCACTAGGATCAACAAGCACTGTACTGGGTATCCAGATGGGCCGTGGAGCCTCCATCCTTGAAGATATTCAAAACCCAACCAAACAAATGAGCAATGTGATCTAAGTTAAACAAGGTCTGAGCAGGGGATTGGCACAGTCAATCTCCCAAGGTCCATCAAACATAAATTATTGTGTAATTTTGTCATTCTTCTACAATTTCTTGAAGACTCGTGATATAATTACCCAGGCTTAAAGTAGACAGCTTGGGGATATTGGGACTTTCCTACAGGAAAGCATCTCTTGAAAGTCACAGCACTGGAGAACACTTATTCAGTCCAAAGGCCGATACATGACGAGAAGGTCCTAGAAAGCTATTTTCTCCTGGAAGGTCAAAAGATTATGTCAGATAGAGTGAATTTTGGCACTTTTACATGGACCTTTTGCACAGACATGGCTGTTGTCAGAATCTATCCAGACAGGTTGCCCCTTTGTTGGTCTGTACGATGCAAGGGCAAATCAGAGCCTGCGAGATCCACCACGAGTGATGCCAAACGAGCGTGGCAAGTATTAGAACAGTGCATCCAAAATTATATACAGGACTCACAGAATTACAGTTACTAAATGCCTTGATTACAAAACACAGCATGAACAGCCCCTAGATGATGAAATCCATTCCAGCAGATCTGTGCCAGAAGGCTGACTGGGACCTTGATCTGAGCAGTTAAAAGCAAATCACAACAGTGTTTTATTGCTCTCACCACCCTCAAAAGACTCAGCTCAGTTGCTGAAATGATTGCAGTGCTCAAAGGGTGAGAAAATTTTCTTTTCTTCTGCAATTAAGGACTATAAAAACCAAAAGATGCTGCATGCAATTTGTCTCATTGCTACTGACATCGGATTCATGTTGTACTGGTCTACAGTGTATCCACCTATAAAAAAGCCTAAGCTTGGGGAAAAACAACTTTGTCGGATATATTCTGGCATAAAAATTCTATACTTCTATACATTTCAGTAAATCAGAGAGAGCTATTGTTTTATTGGTGCTGGCTGTCTAATATTTTAAAGCACTTCTTAAGCAAAAATGTAAAGGCAGGTTGCAAAAGTGTAGTTACATAGACTGTACAGCAGTCATGGAAATAATTGTGCTTCATTTTACATATGAAAGCAATGAACAACTAGACATTAGAAGGATAGAAAGATGTCCAAAAAATTGCTTCTTGCCACTAGAGAATTGTATTCCATGTGATTTTTTTGTACTAGCCTTACCATCACAGTATCTTTAAAAAGTGGTTAACGTCTTCCATAATGTTGCTTTCCCTTTTCTTATCCTCTCCTAAGTGAGGATTATGTTCACTGCCATGTCCTAACAATCATTACTTCTGCTGTTGCTTTACATGTTACATTTACATTAGAGAAGCCCAAGTCACTTGGAGTGACCTACAACCAGGTTACCCAGTTGGGTTTGGAATGACTCAGGGAAGCTGAAGGGAAATGCTTGGGCTTGGAGGGGTGCAAGTGAAGCAAGTGGAGCCTGTCCAAGGTCCCGTGCTGTCTGTCACCCTGGGGCAGTGAACACCATGACTCCAATGCTGGTGGCAGTACTAGAGAGATGAAGAAGTAGGTAAGACTAATTGGATGTTACACAGTTAAAGCTTCACGTGAAGCACTTTCTTTCCACGTTGAAAACAAGCACGTGCTGAGCATGGTATCTGTGGAGGAGTCTGATTTAACAGGTAAATGCTTACAAACATTTCAATATAAGACATAAGAGTAATACTTTTATTACTCTGAAACACAATCCAAACCCCAAACCCTAGGCATGGACTACTTTGCAGAATGACATACAAAGCCTCTCGAGTACATATCAAACCAGCCCTGGAGGGAAGAAAAATGTAATGAAATGATGCTATTGAGTGGAGGGGGGTGTGTGTATGCATGCCACACAAGCCAGCGTGCTAGCACTCTGCATGGCACTTCAAGAACGCAGGTTCTTCAAGGCACTCCAAGAACACCATTCCAGATAAAATGCTGCACCACATCGCAATGTGGATTTTTATTGTAGCAACCTTCAAGAGCAGAAGAAGGTACTGGGAGAATCTGCAGTACAGTTAAAACGACTCAGTATCTCTTAGAGTACTTTATTAGAGCCTTCCTTAAGGGAATCTTCTGTTAAACATTTGAAATATAATGTATTGTCTTAGATAAATATGTAATACGAATTGGGAGTTATTAATGCATCATCAAAAATCTATTCCAGCAAGAGCGGTTACCTTATTAATTAGAAATAGCAATCCTGACGATTCTGTTATTTATATGATTTTAATTTGGTTCCAATTCTAAACGAAAGTTTAATTATAGTTGCACCTAATTCACCCAGAGAATGAAAAGGCCCATTTAACAAAGGACATTCTGCCTTCATTAAATGATTACAAAGGGAACTAGGAATTGATGATATTTTACTATATTGCTCCAAATCACAGGGGACTTGCATCAGATATGCTCCATAACATTTAAGGAAATCAATTCTGGAACCCCAGTAAATGAATCCATAAATTACACTTTAATATCTCAAAGTGCTGCCTTCCTCAGATGGAATTTGTCACTCTCAGGATCGATATGGAGAGTACAAGGTTAGACAAGCTTTATGGAGAGCAATTCATGAGATTGTATCATTATACATATCAGTGTGTCACGTTGCCAATGTATTCATATCCAAGTGAGCAGACATCCCATTTTTGGAGTGAAGTCTAGCTATAAACATTTGCTACAGGTTAATCCTGTTTTTGAGAGGAAATAATGGAAATTAATTTTTTTAGAAACTCGACAAATGTGTGGAGAAAAGCCACACCCATAAAAATGATTGAAGCACTTAACACTGCAGATTGGCTGTTGCGGTCTCGGTGCAGAAAAATCAAAATGAACATCCCTATTTAGCACCAACTTAGTGAACAAATATCTCTCTCTGGAGATTTAGACAAACAAAATTGCCCTCCAGTAATGTCCAGATAACAGCAGCAAGTGAACAGCTTGTTTAAACCGCACCGTGGGAAAGGATTTGTGCCATCCCTTTGTTTTACCACCCTAGAAGCGAGAGCAGAGCGCCGGGAGGGATTTATTCGTCGGGAGCATCGGGTTTGTGATAGGCGCTCTCGTACTGGGGCGCTTGTACTGGGACTGAAGTGCCTCACTTCAAAGGCATTCTGGGTGGGTAATGCTACAGTAGCTTTGATGAGGACAGTGGGACCTGCTGCCATCCCTGCACTGACACCAAAAGTCAGACAGCTGAGAGCAAGGGAGACCTACATAGAAACATAAGATTAATCCTATGCTGCAGCTAGGGAGTGCCAGTACATATCCATGTGTCTGGCCCTGAAAAGGAAGAGCAGCACTGTATTTTCCCCCTACAGGTAAAGGAAAGGAGAGAGTATCCAGGGATGGAGAGGGAAAATGAGAAAAATCCTTGTTTCCTCCATTACAATTTTGTAGTGGAATTCTCCCTGTTAGCAAGCGTCATGGCCCAGCAGTAACCTGTGTCTGCTGGGAATCCTACGCCTGCATTGTAAGCATTTGGGGATTTTTACTGTGGACTGAATATAGCCCATGTCCTCCAGGATTCCCTGCACATGGGTTGGGGCGTCCTGGTTGGAGGACACCTGCCTCACACTGACAACAGGAGCATCTTTCTTCCTGCCATTTCTCACTCTAGAGGGTCTCACACTGAGGGAAGCCCGTTTCCTCCTCCAGCTCATGCTCCTGGCTTATTTCTGCTTGTTTTGGTTTGAATCATTTACAAGCAATGGTTCAGTGCCTGCCTGCTTAAGGGCTCCCTGGCCAAGCTGAGGAGCAGGAGAGTGGTGTAGGTTGTGGTCAGTCTTATGGAATGGAGCAGCCAGGGAGGACCTTGACCCCTGCCCCTGCCCCATACAATGCAGGATACTGCCACCACCCTGTGCTCCACCCTGCACTAACCCTCATCCCTTGATCTTCAAAGGGAGTGTGAATTAATGGGGCAGACAGCAACAGACACCACTGGGCATCACAGGAGATGGGCAAAAGCTGGCACTGTACTCCCTCATGGTGTAAGGCCTGAGAGCTTCTATTCTTTGTCTGCACATACATCTGCAAAACTGTCAATCAATGCCGGGTTTGTTGCACAAAAAAGCCTTGAGAAAAGCTCACGGGTAGGTTCCCAGCAAGCGACTTTGTGTACACACACTGCTTCTCTCACTCTGCTACTTGCTCAGTCAAGAAAACACGCTCCTCTTCATCAGCAGCTGACATCCCTTGCACAGGCCTCAGCTGCTTCTTGCTTTCTGAAAAATGGTGCAGCAGCTTTCTCTCCTTCTTTATTTTCTAGGCTATATCGCCATGGAAGTGATGCTCATTTTACCTAGTGGATTAAATGGAGTGATCTTGAAGAATTCAGAGTAAAAACAGTGGCTTGGTTGCTCTCAGTGTAGAAGCAGCCCGGACACCAGCTTTTAGCCACAGGCTGGCCCTATCATGTGCTGCAGGCATTTATTTGTCATGTCACTGCTTCTCATCCGGCTCTGGCAATTGCATATAACTGACAGGAGAGGCAGGCTTTTTTGTCTTAAAGAGGAAAAAAGCCCTGCAGAGTCCCTTGTGGTTTTCCAGCCTCTTTTAATGCTACCTGCAGCCAGCATGAATCCAGTAACAAGAAAGAGCATTAATCCTGCGATCAGCACAATTCACCATAGTATTCTTCTATTTATTTTTGGGAACTGGTACATTACCACATGCATATCCTTTTTCCCTAAATCACAGCAAAATCTCTGCGCATAAGAGAGAGAACCACATTTTAACTTGTTATCAGATCAGAAAAGAGAAATGCCTCCTTGCAAAAAGGTGCAAGCGCACAAGGGGAAGAAGAGAAAGCAGCAAACTCCCTGCCTTTGACAAAGTTAGCATACAAAAAATGTAACATTTTAAGTGGTTTATTTTCTGATTCTCCTCCCCCATTTTGCTGAAAGGAGATTTTCTCTGAGTTACTCAGCTAATAATTGAAGTGGTTAAAGCATCCCTCCTTTTATTCTCACAGTTGCAGCCTACATGTGATTATAAAGGAAAATAAAGTATTTGGGGTTTTTTTCTGGGTCTGGATAGGAAGGAAACCTTTGATCTAAGACAATATTAAAGTTTCCAGAAAAGAAACTTTCCCAGATTTAGGGAGCACAAAACTTACAGTGTGGAAAACATTTTATATGTCGCAGACAGCAGTTCTCAGACAATGAAAAAATATGAATCCAGAATAGCACAAAACATGGGCTGAGACAAAGCAGATTGGCCCGGAGAAGCTATTCTGGGGACTGTGAAGTATACACACTCAAACTTGGGGGCAGGCAAGACCTCTGAAAGTCAGCCTCTGGGTGACTAAATTTGGATACACAAAATTAGAGACCATTTTTGAAAATACAAGACTGGGTGGAAAATTTTGTACTGTACATAAGCAACATGCCATTTTCACAGGCTTATAACAACTTATTCCTAAGACAGTGTTTATTCAAATACCAAGTTTGGTCTGGATGAAGTTATTTGACTAGTCAGAGTTCACAAACTAAGGCAAACATAAAACCCAAACACAAACAGTTGCAGAATCATAGCCTGGTATGTGGAAAAATAGTCACCTTGTGCTAGGCGAGCTAAAAAAGAACTTCACCGAGAAATGCTTTTAAAAGCAGTTCCAGAGAAATAGACATTAAATTTGCTTAGTTGAAGCACCACTGTTTTTCCTTCGGGAACTCTGAGCTGCACGAGGTATGATGGCTTTCCTCCTCCTGGAAAACCAGCCTCCGAGATGCAGCTGCAGAACGGCACCAGGCGATGCAGGGTGGCTTAGCCCAGTCAGCAGGGAATGGTTTCAGCCACCCCGTGGGTTAGTCCCTGGCACCTGTGGGAGCCAGAATGATGTCCTGTATCAGCACTTCTGTCCTTCCCTCACAGACAGACGGGTCCTGACTCGGACACGTGAAATATTTTGGGGAGATGAATCGGCTCCCAACTGTGGGCAAGTGACTGAGCTGATTACTAAGAAGACATTCTTCTGCTGTGATTATATGATACATACATTGAGCAACAGCATGGACCTGTGACAACTCACTCTCCTTTGCTGTTACCCAGCACCTCTCTGGCACTATTATCCAGCACCAGTTTCAGTTACTGACACTTCCTTAATAACGCTTCCTTTTTTTAATTTCATGTGTGTCTCTTACTTTGGTTCCAGGTAGTAGGAACGATGTTGTATTCTCCATTTACGTTTCATTTGCCTGTATTTCCCCCCCTACATAGTTCATACAAAAACAATCTGTCAATTCTCCCTCAGAGAGTTAACGCTCAGGCTGTCTTCAATTTCTTTTGACCCCTACTATAAAATTCATTTTGATGAATTATTTATCTCTGGAGCTCCCCAAAGAATTATCATTTGTATCTTCTATAGTTTCTGCCTGTCACTGGCTATTACTGAATTACATCAGCTGGACAGCAGCTGTCAGTAACCAAACCATGTTCCTCCTCCGCCGTGGCTTGTTGCATCACCCAACATACACAAACCAACCAGCTCCTAGAGCAGGGCGCTTTATGAGCTTGGCCCTTGCCCATTTTGAAGGCTAAAGTCAAGATGATTTTTTTTCCTAATAACCTTGGTATGAAAGGCAGCAAAAAAGAAAAAAAAACAAACAGATATTGTTATTGAGTGGATAAATAATGCCAAAACCAAAATCTGTTCTAGCCTTGGACCAGAACTTAGTTGCATCTGGCTATGCTCATTGTCAAACAGAAACACCTTTATTCTCCTAAACTGATTTATTTTAAACAGTATCTTGGGGAAGCAAACGTACCTGAAAGCTCCCTAAGCCCTCCTTGAAAAACAAAGCAAACCCTTGGGTGTGAATATTGACTTATTCAGCAGTGGGCCTCGGTTGTCATCTCCTCTGTCATTCATCCGAAGCCAGACCATAACATTGCCATGTTTTCCAGTCACCACACAAAGTGAATTCTTTTGGGCTTAAGGTCTGTATTGTGAGATCTCAGAGCAATTAAAAGCTTTACAGAAACCCTTTGAACATGATTTCTAATCCACCCTGGCAATAAAACATGTTTATGTGTATTAAGGTAAATAGACAATAAAATCTTAGCAGGATTTTAGTCAGATAAAACCTCTCTGTACAGAAAATCCAAATGTGGATACACTTCATTTGTTTAACTGATTTTTTTCCAGCAAATTTTCTGTGTGTCTGAAAATGAAAGCTCTATGCAAAATTTTTGCAGTGTTTTTAGTGTCCTGTTTAAACTGACTTCCTCTGATTTCTCTCACTTTTAATCTGTTTTCTTCTTTCACTTTTAATCTGTTTTCTTCTCTCTCCAGGTTCCTGGAGCAAAAAAAAAAAAAAAAAACAAAAAAAAAAACACAAAGAGCGGGANATCTGTTTTCTTCTCTCTCCAGGTTCCTGGAGCAAAAAAAAAAAAAAAAAACCAACAAAAAACCACCAAGTGCTGGAAAGGAATGAAAAAAATCGTAAAGTGCAGGAATAAAACCAAAAGAAAACCTAAGATTTAAAAATTCCTGCTTTGGATAATATTTAAAAATAAATATTCAAAATGTGCTTGAAAATTGGGGTTTTTTCCAACTTGAATTCAGTCATCCATAATACCATCTTGTGCTTCCATTCACTGCATTCTCTTAGCTTGTCCAGGAAACTTTGCATTGAAGGAAAGAGCAGAAACAGTCCCAAGCAGAAGCCTTTCTTTACAAGAAAACTCCATTCTTAGCTCGCTGCTAAACGGTGTAAAAAGGACAGGCAGTGAACACCTACACTGAGGCTTCCTCCCTGGTCATCAGTGCAGCTTCTTTTGTCAGAGAAATCCCTACACTGAGGATGAGCACAGCACAGACAGCAGCAGGGGTCAATACAGTCTAAACACACCACCTGTGAAGACAAGCCTTCGAATCTCGTCTTAAACTCATTTGTGAATCCTGCTCAAGCCTGCAAGTCGGCATATCCAACCCCTCTCACCAGCTGCACCCCTTTCATGAGTGACACGGGAGTGGGAATTGGCAGAAGCAGGGGCCAGCCCAGATGTGGCTTTCTCATGACCCATGATAGGAGCGTGCACTGCAAAGTGCAGCCTCATTATCGCTTCTCACAGGCACTACATTCACCCCAGCAATTTTAAATATCTCCTGCTTTTCATGGCTGCTTTACTGTTATCATCTTCCTTCTTTGTGTCTTCTTATAGTAGAACAGTGTACCTGAGCACTCAGCATAAGACTTTTCAATGCAAGATAGCCAGGTATGGCTCAGCAAGTCCCACCACTTCTGACTTGATGTCTCTCCATGAAGCAACTCTCAATTAAATGTGTAGAAAACCAGGAATTTTAGTTGAAATCATACTATTTCATATGCTTTGGTAGCACTGAAGACTCTAAATACTCTGCAAACCCTACCAATGTTGCTACGTGCCCTGCAAATTCAGTAGTCTAGGATTTAAACTTGCTTCCTTTTTGTAATCTGTTCCTTCTAAGTTCATAGGAATTGATCTCTGGATTTGGGGTTTACAACATACTTCTTTCTGAAAGTAGAAACTTATTTCAGTAAAAGTCAGAAAATATAGCTTGTAATAACATTCTAGGAGAGAGGATTTGAGGAAAAACACCAGTTGAAGTCATGAGACTTGGCAACAGAAATCAAAACATCTTTGCCTTTTTTTTTTTTTTTTGGTGTAATGGCAACACTTTGATGCATCAATGTGGATTAGAGCCAAGTGCATCACATCGGAATTGTATCTCTGAAAAATGAATGCTGAATATGATTATTTTTTCCTTACAATTACATAATTTCTAATGTTTTCCTAAAAGTTCTGGCTGCTCAAATTACAAATACTCATGAGAATTATGGGGTTTCATTTCTCACAACAAGGCAATGGAAATCTAATCGAACAAAGCCAAGTAGATACATACCAGCCAAGAGAAATTTTACTGTAACTTGCATTTCATCATCTGTGCACAGCACAAGGAAGGAGAGGCAGGGGAGCAGCCAAAGGACTGAAGAATGGCCCGAATGGAGCTGCTGGCATGACACAGAGAAGAAAAATCCAGGGATGCTCTGAGTGAAGTATGGCAGTGGGCAGGGAGGAGTGTTTTTCGTACTGTGCATACTCCTGGTGAGACCACTAGCAGGACGCCAACCACAGCTCTAAGAAAGCTGAACTGAAGCTAGAACAGGTGCAGAGACCTAGTAGGACAGGCATGGGGAGTTAGTTTTACTGATGAGACAAATATAGCTTAATAGCACTAGCCTAGCAAAAGAAAGGCTGAGGGGGATACGATTACACTTTATAAATATATGTCCAAATACCAGCACGGCAGAAGAATCATTCAAGCCATAAGACAATGTTGGCACAAGAACAAATAGCATGAAAAAAAAATCATCAACTATTTTAAGCTAAAAGCACATTTCTAAGCATCAGAGAAACAGTGTTTTATAGCAGTCTTTCAACAGA
Organism: Mohoua ochrocephala; assembly: GCA_013398855.1. Lineage (NCBI taxonomy): Eukaryota > Metazoa > Chordata > Aves > Passeriformes > Acanthizidae > Mohoua > Mohoua ochrocephala. Next base: position 672,489 of record VZTA01020150.1, read on the forward strand.
AGCAGTAGGTGCTAGTAAGCTAACTATTTTTATAGTAGAGAAACAGTACATTTAGATAAGGGATTTTATGAAATTATATCTGCTGTGACAGTGGATGCCCTTGAGGCCCCATGCTCCCAGAAAAGTTCTGCTTGTCTTGGTTGGAAGATAGAAAAGAAATATAAAAATATAAAACTCTGAAAGCTGAGATCCATGAGGGAAATTAAATAGTACTCTACAGGTAACTTGTATTTTTAATCTCTTGAATTTATGTGTTTTGTGTATGTGAATTGTATCTGGTTTCTTTAATACATAGGGCACTCATGGCTCAAGCAGGTGATTGTTTTTTGATAGCAAAGTTCAAAGCAATAGAGAGTTGGATGAAATCGCCCAGAGGAAGAAAAGTGATCCCTTGTTTATTACTTACTGCACTTTCTTGCAACCACCATGCTCCCTGTCTCTCCAACCTGCCCATCTGCAGCGAGGGTAGCTCACAAGGATCTCCTCAGCTTTGTCCAAAAAGGGAATTCGTCTGCCCAGCACTATCAGATCCACCTCAGCCAAGGGAAAACCAAAACACTGGGAACAGAGTACTATATTGATCCTCTGCTACAGCTGGGGATGATGGATTGTGTGCCCAACACCTTCCTGGCTAGAACATTCCAGGTGCCTGTTATGCCATAGTTTCATCAGAGGAGGAAAAAAACCCCATTTGTATCTCCTCAAAGGCCCATAGCAGCTGTTTTTTCTGTTTCTAATCTTGCCCAGGTGAGCCCACTCCAGAAACTTTGATCTTTTGGGCAATCAGATCAAGTGTCCTCTGCCAGGTGAGGAAAGGCTTCTGCTTTGTATCCTTCAAAGGTAGAGGCACACTTACCTCCAGCTTCTTTTCACAGAGTTCATTCAGGGGCTCTAACAAGGCTGCCAGCACCACTACTCCCACATAACAGACCATCAATAACTGCATGGATAAGTGTTCTAATACTCTTTGGAGCGAAACCCTGTAACTCCTGTAGTCATTGGCCATAAAGATAATTTGTCTGAGTCACTATGAGGAAGGAAGAAATTTGGGGTTGCAAGGTACTTGCTTTGAGAAGGCACCAGTGTGCTTTTCTGTCAGCTCTGCTGGCATTGATTTGCTGCAGGCAATTCTCAATCAACATATGAGGAGCGCTGGCAGGAGCTACCTCCTAATTATAAATCGTTTAGTCAATCAAAATATAGCTCCTGAGCTACGTAAAGATCTTATTTCTTCTCAAGAGCCTTATATGGACAAAACATGGAAATGCTGTACCAGGAGGAGGGAAAAAGCTTTATTTAAAAGTGACAAAAATGAAAGCTTCAGGATCCTGTTTGTGGTGTAACTTCAAGTAACTTAGGTACTTGTCAAAGCTAATTAAGACAGGCCATCTGCAAACACTTCTGATTTAAAACATTCCCCCCTGTGCCAATGGAACAGTGTGTTACAGCTTCCTCGCGTCCCACCCTGACAGGTGCTAAGCTGCTCTGCCTGATGCTACCAGTCCCAGGGTAGTGAGAACTTTCCTCCTCCTCCTCCTGCAGCATGAGAGCACTCACCTAAGCATCACACTTCGGCTCTGCCATGCACCAAAGGACAGGGAAAATGTCCCTGCCTCCACACACTGTTAGGGACAGGAGCATCCCACCGGGAGCAGGGCCAGTGCCACCCTTTTACAGGTGCACAGCTAGGCTCACACTGTTGGGCTGCATCACCCTGCTGGGTACCCTATGGCAGCAACTTCACCTTGGAAGCACCAGACCAGCTGTTCACTGCCTTTGGCAAGAAATCTGCACTCGGAGCTGCAGGCAGTGATGGGCTAGCTCAGGAGGAATGAGACCTCTTAGCCCACTCCAACGGGGCACAGAGATGGGTGCTGGCAGGACCGGGAGGTGTCTGTGGAGGAGCAGGTCCAGCGGGACAGAACAGCTCGCAGCACCGACACCCAGGCAAGGAGCAGTGCGGTCTCCTGTGCAGTGTGCACGGCCCTTGAGACACAAATGTTTAATCTCTCCTTAGCAACGCTTCTCAGTGGTTTTGTCCATGAAGTGTTTGCTGTACCTTGAGGAAGCCAGAAGTGCTGGAGGAGCGCCAGCCTCCCAGGGTAGCCAAAGGCAATGCCATCTGTGTGCAGCAGAGACGGGGCCATCACCTGAGGGCTGTCCTGGGCAAAGCACTCTCGCAGACCTTCAGAAGTCTTTCAAATCTTAAAAGCCATTTTATAAGTGTCACAGTTGGATGAGACAAGTACTAGGATGCTTAGAAACCCATTTTTAATTCCAGCTGTGGACTTTACAAACTCTGCCTCAGGATTTCTTTCTCAGCTGAAGTTTATGAACCCAGTCTAAGCACATGGACTCAGGCTTCAGTCACAAAGGAATTATTTCAGTTGCCAAGCAGGGTAAGCTACAAAACAGCTCTCTCACTGATGAAGGTCCACTTCAGAAAATGTGACAGGACCACCTGTTATTGGGGTGACACCTGACTCCTGCTCACTGAGCACCCTCCAACTCCAGCAGGAAAGCTGAGGTTCACCGTGCGCACCCCGACGGTGAAACGAGTACAGCAGTGAGAAATGGCTTTGATGTGTGTGTAATCAAAAATGTTGGATTTACACTGAAACTTCCAAGAGGCAAAGGGAAACAAAGCTACATCTCCTTTTTTTTGGTAAAGCACCACAAAGAATGCCTGCAGAATTTTTGGGTTTGTTTTTCAGAGTCATATATGTGTATACACATACATACCTATACATATACATTGTATACACACATGCGTTCCTTAATTTGGGGTCCTGCTTATCCGTCAGGAGCTGATATTAGAGTAGATCTCCATACCTAGATGGTTTGAGAAAAGTATATTTGTAGTGTCTGCAAGAACCCACACAGCTGAGGGAAAAAATGATTAAATGTGGAATTTTTACTGCCACATTGAAGCTGAAATAAAAATCTTAGTATTACGTCTTTATTCAGACCACTTTTATTAAATTAAAGAGGTAGTCTTAAATAAATCAGTACAATACTTGAAACCTGCTCAAAAGTCTTTATAAAACAATTGTCAATTGCTGTTCTTCGTGGACATTTCGTTCAATTGCTGCTTTGTGGACATTTCTCTCCCATACTATGTTCAATCAAGGTTTAACAGTTCACAGCAATGCTTTGCATTTAGACAGTCTTAAATGGACTTCGTGGGTGCTACAATGTCGGGTCAGACAGTCTCTGAATGAGAACCTATGGACTTCCCAGTGCCAATGTTAGTTATAAAATAGCATTTCACTGTTTGCAGCTGCTCCAGACAATATCTTTAGGTACCACAGGTATGCATAGCTACGTGCAGCTTGCAGATAACCAAACCAGAGTAAAGAAATGAAAACAGTCCGCAAAACAGAGGAAACAGTTCCCACTCTGTTAGCAGGAACACTGTATTTGCCACTTCCCATGGTGTTATGCAGAGCTTCCAGTACAAGAATTTCTCAACAAAACCTTCCCATGCTCCATCTCTATCCCAGACTTTCTCAAAAAAGATGTCATGGCCACTGTAGCCTCTTTTTCCCCCTCAAAGTGATGGACACAAGCCATTTCATTCTGCAGCACCTGGCATTTCCACCGAACTTCATGCAGAAGTTAAACAACAAGGTTAACAGCTGGTGTGGACCCAGCAGCTGGAGGGGAATGTGCTTTCCCTGTCTTTGGAGTTTGGTGCTGAGCTAGACTTTCTGTTTATTGTTGGGAAAAAGCTAAAGAAACATTGTTTTTGCAGTATTCCCTATCCCCAAGTGCTCGATAGTTGGCAGAGATCCAAGACTCACCACAGCCAGAGGCTGGAAAGCACTTCTTAAAAACAAACAAATGAACAAGCAAGCAAACAGCAGACAAAATCAAAGAGGGAAAATGACACAGAGAAACCCCAGTTCCAAGAGTAGCAGAGGATTTCTGCAAAGGAACAGAAACCAGTTCTACCAATGCCACTTGCACTCTGATACAGCGTATCCGATGGCTGGGAGACGTCTAGTACCACACACTGAATGAGGAATGTTCTTCCTCTCAGGAACAATAAAATATAAAACATAAGATTATGCTAGCAGCATAACAGCACTGTAAATCACATTTCGAAAAGAAATGCATAATAATGTTTATAAAGTTCTAGCTACAGAAAAGATTCTTCAATGTTATACTTTAATTATTAACATTGAGTCTAAAATGACAAGCTTTCAAAAGAATGGTGTTTTTCCACTGAAATAATAGTCTATCAATTGTTTAAGACACTGAGAAGCATTTATGACTTTCCCATTCTCAACCCGATACTGCTGAAATTCTTAAACCTTCACTGAACCCCAGAAGGATCATGCTTACCCAAAACTCGGCCCTATTTGTCTTACAAGTGCCTTTTTTCCCTCTCCATACCAACTCCTGACCATAGGCAGCCCTATATGGATACATTGCATAGTACCTTTTTCATTTCTTAAGTTTTGAGCAAGAGTAAAATTCCTGCTGGATCTTTCAGTAAGCAGATCTTTAAAAAGTGGGACAAGACGTCATTTTGGAGAAAAGCAGCAGCATCTGTACCTGATCATCATTACACTTCTTGCATTCTTCACTGGGTTTTCTGTAAAAAACAAGAGATGCACAGCTGACATCCAAAGGGAGACGGTTTTTTCACGAAAGGAAGCACTGTGGAGATAACAGCCACCACAGACTCTCATTCAGGGTGGGATTCCAAGGATCCCATTTTAGAGAGGGGTCTGAGCTCTGAAAGACTAGGAAGGAAGTGCTGGCAGAGGGCAACACAATTCCCCACCAGCTCCTGGGAGTCTCAGCAAACGGCACAGGCCAAAAGCCAACTTCCAGACAACTGAAATCAAGTGAGATGGCCCTGACCCATCTTCAAATGAAAAAAACAAAGGTGACAAAAGAGTGCAAAAGCTGGCAAGAGGATTAGATGCCTGGAGTCAGTTAGTTAAACTTTTTTCCATAAAAAAGTTTAACTAACTAAAATAAAAAAAAAAGCCCTTTGTCCTCCGAAGAACACAATCACAAAAAAATAGGCCACAAAGATGTCATTTTTGGCTGACTGCTCTTTGGGGCTGTAAACTGCATTTATCTATATTTAATATCGATGGGGTTTGTGCTCTAAAATCTCCCAACTATGCTGAATAGGAGACACTAAAAAAGTGCGATTAAAATCCCCTGATTTCAGCCTGGGCTCACCTGAACCAGAAAGCTTTTCAGAGAAACTGCTCTGGGTGCACATGGACATCACCAAGGGGAGAATGTGGCCAATCACTTAAAAGACTGTTCTGTGCTAAACGGTGAAATTACTCTGGATGTGTTTGTGAACAGAACTTAGCTCAGTCCAGCCTACCAGCTTTGTTTAGCATGTTCTCATTATCCTGGGACTTTATACAGGCTCTGAAAACTCAGTCTGACACAAATACCAGTACAGAAACCTGGGTCTTTCAAAAGCAGATTTAAGAAAAAGAACACACACTGTACCTGTCTCAATCAAGTATTTCTCATAAAATCAGATCTATTCTTATTTTAAAAAATCTTTCAAAAGCAGCTAAAAAAAGTTAGAGCAGCCACGTCCACAAAATTCCTGCCAATGATCTTTTCTCTCAAATATGGGACAAATAAAAATACAAAACATATTACTTTCTATGTCCCGAGAAGAACTTCAGAAACCTCAGGGCAAAAGCAGCCTTTGGGCAACATTCAAGGCTGTCAAGACACATAAAGCAGTAGAAGAGCCATCCTCCAGCAACAGATGATTGCTACACACAGACACCAGCAAGCAAGCTCGGGGACAAAGGCACTGCTGCCCCTGACTGAGAAGGCCCTTCCGCATTTAAGAAATGTCAGCATTCCAAGGGCTCTCTTTATGACTACAAAAAAACCCAAAGTACAGTGGAGAGAATTAAAGTAGGACATAAAATTTTATTCTGAAATGATCTCTGGCCACAACAATAAAATGTAACAAATATTCACTAGAACAGTCTTAACTCCTGTCATCAGCTGTACAATACATACAGTATCATAAAACTGGCCACTAGGATTAAAACCCACTACAACATCTTTAATGTTAAGTGGCAACAGCAGCATCTCACAGAAAATTATACATAAATATATACACAGTCCACATTCAATCATTTTTCACATGTTTTCAGTACACACAGTTGCAGCATATTACAGTCACGTGTCTAAGTCATTGCCCAATAAAAACCCAAGCTACTGCTTAGACGCCATTGTAGCAGTTGAACCGAGTAATTACAATTTGTAGCAGAGATGTACAAGCCCCTAGAAACAATAATTCACAAATGTTATTTTATTTAAATGCTACCATAGCATTACACTGGGCAATATTCTAATCTTTGCTGACCGTAAAAAGAGTTCTCTTCGTATTTATCACAAACATTACTGATGGAAAAAAAAATTTAACAAATGGCATTAAATAATGCACACCCTTTCCTAAAGATTTTAATATTGCCCGATGCTACTTATGTCTTTTAAGTGTTTTCAACATTCCCATGAAGTCATTTATAACTCCAAACCACCCATCAAGTTAAAAGTGGCTTAAGTGCCTTGCACCCAAATTGTAAAAATCCCTGGCCACCTTTACAAGAGCCAGGCACATATAAAAGGAATGCACTTTGGTTCATACCAAATGCCCTGGGATTAAATCACACTATAAAACTAAAGAGTTTGAGGTAAATTTTTACAAATACAGTTGATTTCTGTCTAGTGTCGCTATAACAAAAAATTATTTTTAAAAAAAATCAATTTGATGTTAAAAGTACAACCGATGAGGAAGGGCCATCTTTAACCCCTTAATGAGACGGTACTACAAGAACAGAGTGTCCTCTCCACGCTAGCAGTGTGATTGCCTTATTGTTTCTATTAAGGCCTCGATCATCTACAGGATGTTTTAAGACAGGTATAGCACTTAAAAATAGATTTCATCCCTACTAAGCAGTATTCCAAGGGTTAAAGAGGCCAAGATGCATTTGCAACAAAAGGCACATTGTTAACACCAAGGGCACAATCCATCCTCTATCCTTAATCTACACATCTTGCATCACTCTCTTGTTCCAACACTTAAGTGGTAATTAACACACCAGTGGTGCAAGAAACTGAGCCAAGTGAGACTGCAACCAAAGACAACGCTGTGCTGTTACTAAATCTGAAAATAGCTCAGACATCCCCAGACAATGGTAACATGTGAGACTAAGCACTGTTTCCAAGCCAACTTCTATCAGCCTAATTATCAGAGCCCTTAGAATAAAATCACATCAAAGCAAGAGGCAACGTCCTTCCCTCCCCCCACCGTTTTTTTTACAGGTATAAATAAGCTACAATAAAATGCAGCTACATCACTTAAAAACCTTGATGTAGCTGCTCCTTTAGTATAGAGGAAGTTCCACTGTATCTGGGTTAAAAAAATAGCTCTTCACACTATATTTTGGCCTTTAAGTTTCCGGTAGCATTTATGAAGAAGGTGGATCATAAATGCATTATTGGCATTAAGAACTGGTCACACGAAAAAGAAAATTTAGTGGTTGTAGCCCATTAATGACCCATGAACATCATGAATGTTTTCACCTTAAGTTGCCACCAAAGGCAGGAACATGTATCAACGTCTGCTTTGAAAAATATCAAGGGAGATGATTCTTCTTTCACCCTCAACATCAGCATCCCTATTTCCCGACTTTTGCAGGAGGAGTCAAGGTAGAAAGAAGTGGTGAAGCCAAGCAGGTGGTGGAGGAAGTAAAGATTCCCTGTTACTGTAGAAAAATACATAGTATTGTATTCCCACAGTCACGAGAGTTAGTTAATTTTACATTAAAATTAATATATCTCTTTTCCAGACTTAGAATTTACTGACCATAATTTACTGGATATTCATATTCTAAACCCCACTTTTCTTAGAAGTATTATTATATTTCATTTTTAACATGATTTCATACATGTTTACATATTGCACTTACACATACTGTATAAAGTTGTGAACAGTTAACACTAAATAATTTAATTTGACTAGAGGCAGGAAATTATCTCTTTATTTTAAAAAGTAAGAAAAATGGTTGATTGACAGTCTAATTTTTACATTTATCAACCAACAAATACCATCCTCTACTCAGAAATTATTTTGGAGCTTCTTTAGGTGTTGACTTTTTGGCAAGAAGTTCAGCTATATGTTTCCTGAGAATTCTGTCACTTTTCACTTTATATCCCTCCCCCAGTCTTACATTAAATTAAAAATAAAACAAACCAACAAACAAAAATTAAGCTGTAAGTGGTAAATTAACGAATATGAAGGAGAACTTAACCGGAAACTTTCTTGGCCTCTCAGGGGACCATGCTTTAAGTAATTTTCATAATTTTTACAAGTAACTCAGTAAAATCTGTGCATATAAATGTTGTTTATCAGTAAAGTTACTGAGGTTTAATGCAATCCATTCTAGTATGTCTCGTTCTAACATCCACAAATCCATCTAGATTGTTCTACTTTGTTTAAAATTCCCTTTTCGTATGTTTTATACATCCAATGTAGACCACAGCCATTGTACGTAGTGAAATACTGATCTCAGATTTCAAACCGTTCCTGTTGAAAACATGCTACAACATGTGAATACCTCTCTCATAGATCTAGATACTATTCTTCAGTAAAGACCATCTTTCTTCCATGAATGCAGTTCAAAGTAAAAAACAAAAAACCAAGCATTAGCACACACACACATGAACAAATCTACCCATATCTCTAACTGTTCATTCAAAGCCAATTTTCATCTACAAATGCCAAAGGTTAAATCAAATTCCAAGCGCTCAGCTTTCCTTTGATAATTCTCCCTTTTTAGAAGCTATCTAGGATGGTGTCTTCCAACCGAAAAGCTTTCCACTGAGGATCTTTCCTTCTACAGTTAAGCTGTCTAAGGTGAAGTACTCCTCTCCAGGAAGCAATGAAATAACATCGTGTTTGCCCCTACATGCAGATTTGATCTGAAGTGTAAATGTACCACAGAAGTCACAGTTGCTCAAACATTGTCAGAAGAAATAAAAGCTACCTTGAAAATCCATGTAGTTTAACAGTCTGGAAGTTACAGTATAAAACTGACAGAATGAGCACTTCTGCCTATGTGATTTTGGGAGATCAAGCTGCACGTTAGAAAAAACAGAAGAGAAGAGATAGGTAAAAAAAAAAAAAAAAGAGGAAGAAAAGAGAACCTGTGTGAATGCTCAATGTTACAGACCTAGAACGAAGTTCAGAACATTTTGCTTTACCAACTAATCAGCCACTTTCAAATTCAGAGAAACAGACATACTGCCATTTTCACGCTTTCCAAGACTACCCGTTCCTCTCACTCTACCACATGGCATGCAAGGTAAGAGAGTCATTTTAGCCCAGGTGTTCTTATTTTTTTGCATTATAGTCAAACGATCATTTTAATCAAAGCCCATTACTTTTAAATGGAGAAAGCATTCCATAGGAGGTGACAGTATCATTAGTGATACCATGACTTTCTCTGGGCTACCACATAAAAAATGACAATAGAACATGCTATGGCTCCACTTCAAACTACAAGTTTACAAGTGCTTAACTGTATTCTTTGAGTATTCTCCCTGGAGTCCAGTCGGTCATAGATGTGAGTGTTCACAGAATCAAGACCAAACCCATAAAATCCAAAAGGCAGTCTTTCAAATTTACCCCGGGTTAAAACTAATATGAACCATGGAAGAGAAAGGTTAATACCTTTGATACCACGCTGCAATGCATGACAGTCATGTTGTAACCAGTGGCCTGCCACTGATGTTTATTACTGTGTCACACTAATTACAGTAAGGCTAATTGTACTGTAGAAGACAAACATTTTAAAAAATAAGTATAAAAACTTAAAGCATTGTCCCCGTGTTTTTATAAAAACAAAATCAACATTTCTTACATTTAAAATGAGTGCTGAAAGATACAAATGAACAGATTTATTGAGCAAATAAAAATGCATATCTGAGCTAATTTTTCATACAAATAAGGCTCAGCCACATTGTATCTCTCATATTAACAGCATTGGGTTTTTCAAACTCAGCTAACGAGTTTTGGCAACACTGTTCTTTGCTGAATATTCCCATTGGCATCCGTCATCTGTGCCAAATTAGTCCTCAGTTTTGAAGCTGAGCTTGAAGTCGGAGGTAACTTGGAAATTGAAGTTATAGCACCAGTACTCTCTGTAATTCTCTTTGCCGAGGCCTTTTCCCCAGTTGGAGGTTTTGGCAACCGTCTCCTTAGCCAGGGATGCCGCAAAGCCTGGCTGGGCGTCATACGGACAGCAGGATCCCATTCTAAACACTGTTTTAAGAAGTCAAGGAAGAGGGGATCATCACATCCCTTTAACGCGTTACCCCATTCTCTGCTCTCTGGTGGGCCACGCAGTTTTCCCCTCCGAGAGCGTCCACCATTCAGTATTACAGAGCCATCCGATAAGGTCGTGATGCTGCAATAGCGGGGATAACCCTTAGAGCTCACAAAGTTTTTCGCTCGCTTGGATGCGTCTAAGAGTTTTGGAGAAGGCATGCCCAATAGTTCAATCATACAAGCCAGCTGGTCTCCTTCATCTTCTCCAGGCAAAAGTGGATAACCAGTCAGAAGCTCTGCTAGGATACAGCCCAAGCTCCACATATCTATGGGCATCCCATAACGAGCACCAAGGATGACTTCAGGCGCACGATAAAACCGTGACTGAATGTAAGTGTAGACACGCTGATGCTCGTAACAACTTGAGCCAAAATCAATCACTTTAATACCACTTCTACCCTGTTGCTTCAACAGAATGTTCTCAGGTTTAAGGTCACAGTGAATGATTCTGTTTTTGTGCAAAGCATCCAAGCACTGTAAAATTGAGTGGGCAAACTTCCGAACCAAAGGTAGGCTAAAGCCTTGAAACTTGTTTTTCTTTATTAATTCATAAAGGTTCATACTCAGCAACTCAAAAGTCATGCAAATATGGCTGCGGAATGTGAAGTTTTCCAACATGTGAATAACATTCATGTTGTTATCCTTATCTTGTTTCCGGAGGTGTTCCAGGATCTTAATTTCTTCCGCAGCTTGGCGGTGGAAACGTTTCTCATTTCTCACCATTTTTAGTGCCACGTGCTGATGCATCTTGTGATCGTAGGCTTTCACCACCTGCCCAAAGCTTCCTTTCCCTATAACTTTCAGGACTTCATACCTGTATGCAATATGATCGTGGGGTACTTGTATGTAAGACCCCTGGTCATCATCATACCCACAGTTGTTTGAACCACCGATCACACCTTGCCGCTTCTTTGCATTTGGACCCAAGAAGTATATTTCAGGGTAGCTAAAAATCTCATGATGCTCAAAAGCTGTTAATTTTTGCATGTATTGCTTCATTGCCTGCTCTGGTGTGATAACAGAGGCTTTCACCTTCCCTGTTCCATCTGTAGACTTCAAAGAGCTGGAGCTCCCTTGTCGCCTGTGGGCACTCTCTGACTGTCTGTCCTGAACCACTGGCAATCCAGATTTGCCTAGCGTTGTAAGTCCATTTGGCTGCGTTGTCAGAACCGTTCTCTTGTTACTATTGTCTTCAAAGAGCTGCTGAACCTGGATTTGTCCATGGCTACCAACATGTAGGTGCTCATTCATTGTGTGCTTACTGCCTCCAACCTAAAATTGAAAATAAATACATACCCAGTTAACAAGAAAGGCATGAACTCCATGCTTCAACATTCACTCTGCAACCCTCCATTCTGCCTATAACACCTCAAAACAAAGTGCTTTCTTAGAAGCCAACTGTTTACGGAGAATCTAAAAAATACAGCGCATATACTGTGATGCTGCTGGATGCTATTAAATTTCCCGATTCTTCTTTCTCAAATGCTATTTTCATGACTCTCCAAAATGTCTGCAACAAGACAATCACAAACATGCTACCATGAGAAGCTAACAATTTCTCCCAGGAATCTTCAAGGCAGCAGTCCTGTAAAATCAAGATGCATGCTTGAGGGACATCACACTTTACAGAAAATAGTAGCAGTTTTACAGATGCTGGAGATCAATAGATAATGCCTGCTAGAACTTACAAGGCGCTAAGGCTCTTGTCACCTGTTCTCAGAAATCAAGATTTTAACTTGTTCCTAAATTTGCTGTATATTGCAAGTTCCAGATACATTTTTCAGCAATAAGGAATGTACTGTGACATGCACAAAGAGGAAAAGAACCCACACATTTCTGAAGTTCAAGAAGGTAGCTTACTGCTTGCAATCGACACAGTCACAATTCAGCAAAACATTCCGACCAATGAAGAATAAGCATATCCTTTAGCACTTTCCCAAACCAGTCTAACAATAACTTTCAACCAAAATGAGATGTGGGGCCTTATGCAGACTTGAGCAGAAAGAAAATCTTTGCCTTGAGGAACATACAAGTAACTTTATTTTAAAGGAATGGGAAAAAAAGCATCAATAGACTTTAGAAATTACATTTGTTCTTGACAGTGCTTACTTGAGAATAAACAGCAGCATTCAGCACTTTCAAGCAAACAAACAGCAAAGTACTGGAGTATGAAAACAACTATTGCTCCAAACCTGTTATTTTTAAGAAGAAACAAGAAATTTACAAGCATACCTGCCACTAAAATAGCTGTCCTCAGAATTCCTCATTTGCTCTAAAGTACAGGATAATTAGTTTGTCTTCTGCCTGGTCTTACACAAATGCGGGAAGAATTTCCCTGCTGTCTCTCCAGCTGATTCACCAGTCTTAATATTTATGTCAAATTACTAACGAAAAGTTCACTGATACTGTCAGACAGATGATCAAGCCAGGGTTGAGAGCACTTTTCATCTGAACCGTATTTTTTCTAGGCAGCTAAGGATAACACATTCCCTGTTCACTTAAGGTAGCTGAAATGAAATCAGAAAATGACAGTTGTGTGCTGTGAGATGAGGCAATGAAATCTGTGCCGCAGCAGCAGAAGTGCTTCCTAATGAGAAAACCCAGACACGCAACGGAGACTCGAGCATACTTTGTGCTTCTGTTAAGGCATCAGTCTGATACGGCAGAAGCATATTTTTGTAGATTCAGTAACTTGTTCCCAAAGACTCGCCAGCTGGACACCAGCTTCACCTTTGGACAGTATTTTGGTATTTCCAGCTCTGAAACTCACATAATGTAAGAACAAGGGCTCTCGGGGACTGCTTCTGCCAAGTTCACTGCTCTTGTGATTCCATTTTGACTCGTTGAATAACTGGTTCATTTTTTGACTCATGCTGAATAACTGGTTCATTCATCATTGCAGTTTGACTGTGCATGTTTGTTTGCAGAGAAATTTAGGCTCACACTATCAAATTTGATCAATTTCATAGAAAACATTACCACACAATCACAATTCAGAGCAAAGATGTTTGTAACATTTAAGCACAGTGAAGATATACAGGAAAACAACAAAAACTCCCTTCCTGGTTTGATGTCTCAAAAGCAGCAGAAATTAAATCATTAAGAGGACTTAATGAGCTTATGCCTACAGGCAATTCCTTCAGGTCAAGTTTGAGGCATGCTGCAGTAGCAGTTTCCTGAAGGTTGCCCTGATCCTCTATATAAACAGCAGTTACTGCAAAGAAAAAAAAAAAATCAGCCCCAAGAGCTGCTAAATCACCCATTTCAGAAGAACCAGACCTACTTAGTAAGATGTGTCATAGGTTCAGCACATGCAGCACCACAGAACTGTGCAAGAAAGGCACAATGAAGCAGCAGAGTAAACATACAATTCCAAAGACTCAAGCTACAAAATTCCACGTGCAAAAATGTCTTCTCCAACACTAACTGAACAACAAAGCAGAACATACCCAGACAAACTGGGAGTAGGCAATACTAATGTAGACAATGAGGAAGAAAGAGTATCGCCAAGAAAATAATCTTGAAGAATTTTTTAACCCAAGTACTCATTGCCACAGCTCACATCTTCAATTCTTTTTTCCTCAAGTCACCTGTTTCCACAGTTAACTATTTTCCACCCTCCCTAAGCACTGCTTGCTTAAATATATGTACTGAGAAGTTCTTCAGGGCTTGGAAAAAAACTCACATATTTATTCCCTCTCAACATGGACTAAAAAGTTGTTTTTTCTAAAAGTGTGTTTGTGAACACATTCTAAAGTGTAAACCATGTAGCTCTGCGTCCTGCATCTTCAGGCAGGTTCATGGTTTCTCTTGCTGCTGACAGGTTGGCTTTTTTCTTCAAGCGGCAGAATGAAATCACCAGCAGTGTTCCAACTTCAACCCAAATACAAAGTGACTGGTTTTGCCAGTTTCAGTCAGCTGCTGCTTGGGAATGCAAATGCAGATGCAGACAGTAGCACTGGTTTTCTTTGTGGAAGAAAAAACACATTATCACAGGCTCTATTCCAAAAGCTGCGTGGGAGAAGAGAGTCCACTCTTCTTTCCAAAAAGCCTGACAGGAGTTTTAGAGCTATCAGACACAACACGGCCACAAAGTCCATATGAAAAATGGACTTTCCTCATCTCAGAGTACTGCCTACACAAGTACTACCACGTCGTCTTCTATTTCCAACCTGGACAAGGGCTGGATTCGCACCAGTCCTTTGCTCTGCCTATCTACTTCTGGCTACTGGGTGTCGGAGATTGCTGTCAAGTTCAGGCTTGCACTGCTCACGAGCTCCACAGGCTTCACCAGCAACACCGTAAGTTCCTGAACCACAACTAATGGGCTTGGCAAGCTACAAAAGCCTGCAGCCTTTAGTCCAGTACCAAACTGTTCTTAGTACGCAGAAACTCCATCAGCCTTTCAACCGAAACCATAAGCCTGAGAGGTTTATAACACGTCTCCATTTTGCTTCTGCAGATGGACCTGTACATTCCAGAACCAACAACCTACACAACTGATCACTTGCATGCACTTATGAAGCTTACTTATTATATATTGTATTGTCTGTGCTCAAACCCATCCACACCTTCTAAGATTCCCATATTTTTGTGGCACACATAATCAAAAACTTACTGTTCTAAGTCTATAAAATATATTGAAATAACAGGTGAGCTTGAACTCATCTTCCTGAATCCTCTGGCATCATCAATTACATAACAGCGAATGTTGCAATGGGGTGTTTCTTTCCTCTCTCAGTAGTTTCTCCTAACTTCAAAATCACCATTAAGACTTTACTTTTACTTTGGTATGTTCACTTTATGGCAGTTGATGACTATGCTGGAAACATTCACCTAATCTTTGAAGTAGATACACCAAACAAAACAAAACAAAAATACACCCTAAACTAGAATCAATCAACAAATAAAAAAGCAACAAAACTTTAATTTGAGGGTGGTATTATTTGGGTTTCTTTTGGTTTGTTTTGCCTTCACGGATGGATTTAGGAACAGAAGTAGAACCGTAACTTACTATACTTAAGCTACAGACCTCTAACAACAGAGAAGCAGCATAAAGATGAGTCCACCCTGCTAACAAGGTAAATGGGCAAACCCATTTACAACTCCTTTGCATTAACGCTCACCCAATGTATTGGTCTGTTTCAAGACCTTTTTACAAGACTACTAATACGATGGAACCCCACAGGAGCATATACCTCTTCTCAACTTTATCTTTCAAATGCATCGAGATATTATGTAATTGTATCATATTTCATCTTTGTAACAGTCACTGCATGTGATTATTAGCACCCTATTAAACTATCCAAGTCAGACACATGATTCAGCTATATATTATCATTTTATTTTGAGCAAAACCACAGAAAAAAGATTTTGCTGTCAATCAGAATCTAAAAAGGTTTGTAAAATGAATCTTAATAATAGAGCAATCATGATGGCCTGCTGAAATACTGCACAGGAATAAGATGTCATTATCTGCTATTACTTTGCATAGATGGGGACAAAGGGAGAAACAGTGTTCTACAGTAGTAACTTAATTAAAGAATAATTGTGACACTATATACCCCTTTCTTTACAGCATTTCTGGGCGTGCCAGTTTCAGCCCTACTGTGTCTTACACATGAGAGGCATATGGTATCAGGTGTAGCATGCTTCACTGCCTATTTTGTTGACTACAAAACAAAAGCCTGAGCAAATGTACAAAAGGCCTTCTTTTTCCTTGATAAACTACTTCAGCAGCATTCCTCTGTTCAGAACTAAAAATACTTGCTAATTAGTACAACGATTATAATGCTGGATTATCCCTAATGGTTTTATTGGGAGTATGGGTTTTATACACCAAAAAAGACTAAGCCTTTGTTGAGCTTGTGGCTCAACAAGAGTGGTAGAAAGAACACACCATTTGGATTTTTACTGCTGTTGTAGCTGGTCCACATAAGCTTATTTTTTGAAAAGTTAACGTTTACTTTATATAGCAACTATTTTCACAGACTGAACTATGCCTCAAGAGTGATACTGATCCTTAAATTTTTTCATCCTGTTAGGGCTGCAGTGAGTTTGAATACTTCTGGGACACCCTGCATTTTCTACACATGATGAAACCCAAAAGGACAGTCAATGCACACTAAATTGAACCCCTTGGGTAAGGCGAACCATACACACATGAGACATGTGCCCAGAAGTACTGCAGTCCCCACAGCACCACAGTCACCATTTGCTGGAACCCAAATTTCACAGCCCACTCCCATAGCCCTTGAAAGTTAAGATAGCTTCGTATTCCCCCCAGATGCAAATTTTATATAGACGAAGAAACACCCAAAGAAAACCAGATATATAGTAAAATCCAGGTCATGACTGTACAGTTATTTCCACTCAAATGTGACAGCACTTCCGTGGCAATTTAATATATGAAAACACCACAATGGGAAAGTATTTGCTTTGGTTTTACCTGCTTTAAAGCAGATGACCACAGTAAAAATTGGCAGCATGTGACCTACCAGATCTTTGTATTAACAGAGTCCAGGAATCTCTGTTCCATTATAATGTAAGTCAATTTTAAAAAATTAAATTTAAAAAAAAACAAAATAAAGACTGAAGGACTGATGAAAAAGTACATGGATAAACATTCAACCCTGGTGGCAAAAGAAAATAGGTTTGTTGTACAGAAATCTTAGCAAGGGCTTGAAGGAGGGAGGGCACTGAATCGTGCATTGTAAATGGATTGTTTTACAGTACTAGACAGGAGGATAAAAACACTAATAGTGCTACGCTGCAAGAGAAACAGCAACAGTGCAGAATGCAGGGAGACGTGCCAAGTAAGAAAGAACAGACATGGAGCCAGGCAGAAGACAGAGATGAGTCTGGAAAAGGGACTCACAGACAGGTTGGGATTCACACAAGCAGAGCAGCAGGCAAGCAAGATAATTTCTACTGCAGCATGTCAACTGGATGTAAGAACACCAAAATGAAATAGGAGAGCACTAGCGAATGGAAAACGGTTCCAATCATCAAGGCAAGAACTTAGGGCTTCAAAAGAGAAAGCAATGACTTTGAAGAGGAAAATGAAGAAGACAAGGGATTGGAAATAGGTTCATGTTTTCCACCAAGAGGCAAAAAAGACAGCCAGGGGTGGAAGCAGACACAAATAAGCCTAGGATGAAGCCACTTTAAAAAAAGATAAACAAAACCTTTCCCTGGTACAACACACATCCCCGCCTGCTTAGCAACAAAGGCTGCTGTGCTTGCAAAGACTGCCACCAAAACCTCTGTCCTGTTTTATGAAGCTTGCGTAAAACAGCATCTTCCCCCCTTCTACTCGTGCTATTTATAATCCACCAAACAATGACATTTCACTTGACAGTAGGAGACCAGAGTTTCAGCAGAGGCTGGATCACACAAGCAAGGAATATGACAGGTAGTTGATTTCTTCTCTGTCTGAATTAAAAGAAAAACCCTTTAGCTTAAACTAAATGTAACTTCAATCTCAGTTTCTCTCACAACTAGTATACACACTATGCACACTTATATCCAAACACCAGCAGTTCACCCACTTAAGCACACTGTACCTTCTTAAAGTTTGAAACACAAACAGAAACACTCTGTTTGTAGCTACCACAGAAGTCACAGAAATACAATAGAGATGAAAACAGGATAAGCAAATGAACACAAAGAAAGAAAATAATTTAAGAAAACTGAAAGGGCCCATTTCAAGGATTGGAGGAAGTGGGGAGATGCAAAACCAATGTTTTCAACCTGTCAGTGTCAGCTGAGGTCAGTAGGCCTAAGTTTACAGTAAGATCACAGAACAGATACTGCCTCATTTTTTTTTTCAGGTTAAAATCCAGCATTCTGATGTCATATCTGATCCTTACCACAAAAAGTTACGTTAGCCAACCACAAAATAACCACCTACAAAATCCAGCAAGGCAGTATGAGGTATTTCTGTAATAGCACCCAAGGCTAAATAAAAAACTGTAGAGTAGGCTCTTTATCACAAAGGAGAGTTTGGAACTGTCAGAATCTAGAGAGACATGATGCATAACTGTGTAATGCTTGATCGTTCCTGCGTGCTTCCATAAGTACACATATATATATGCTACATATAAACACGTGCATACATACACAATCATATGCTCGTAAACATACTTAAAACACAGAAATGCAACATTTGAACACCCCTTGAATGCTTTTATAAAGACTGCATCTTTACATATACATCTGTCTATGCACTATGTATAATACACATGCACAAAAATCTTTGTATAAAAATACCAAAATTCTGTACTTCCAAAATTAGTAAGTAGTCACAGATAAACAGCTGGACCACCACGCTTTCACAAATCCTAAATTATGTCTGGGCTCTGTCACATGTGAGCCCCTGGTATTTGTGGGCCCTACTGTAAATGCACTTGCACGATTGGTGCCCAGGCTGTTTGTACTATGCTCCTTCTTTTATGATTTTATTTTAAAAAACCCCTAAGCTGTTACCCCACCTCTAAAATCAAGCCGTACTTAACCGGTATACAAATATGAAAACAACTGGCCTTTTATGCTAACGAACAATTCAGACATACACACTAGCTACATAAATACACGATGAAGTTGATCTCAAGTATGCAGCTCCACCTTGAATTTGCAGAATACTCTTCATTCCTTTTGAGAATATCCTATATATACTGATGATTTTTTTTTTAATTTAAGCCAATTCTTTCTATAAATGGATTTGAATAAGATGTTTTACCCCTGAAGCTACATGGAAAGTCACTGAAACACTAATATCTAAATGCACAGTTTCACCTTCCACTAGCCCATAATCACATTACCATTTAAAGCTCTGCCATATGTTTACAAAGATAGTATGTGAGCAGCCACGAAGAACTCATTAATTCTACGAAAAGTATGCCATCGATGCCTTTCAGGGTCAGTATAAAATCTTTCAGAATTTAAAAGGAAATGTATGCAATAAAAATTTCAGATATTTCTAGTGTTAACATGACAGTATATAGACCCCTCTCTCTACTCTGTCATGCCTTCAGGACAGATACCTTCTCTTATCCATATATAGTGACATACTCGGGAAGTTTCATTCCTAGTAGATTAACTAGGAGTGGGAGATAACGTGAGATATCACAGAACCGGAAAATAACATCCTTTTCATGCCATCAGCGGTTCTTTCTTTATAGGTACACTACTGCAGCAATAAAGGCAGATTCATCCAATCATTGTCCCCGAGCACAGTGATAGCTATTTCTAGGGAAGACTGTGATCGGCCTGAGCTAATCAGACATGTAAAGGGGAAAGCAGCCTTCATTTTTCACCACAGTTCGTACGACACTTTAATCACAGTGACTAACCTCATCTCAAAAAATGCATTCACCAGAACATCTCCTCTATGCGAGTGCAAAAGATCGAATTTGTCACTGAAAATGAGACACAAAACCAGACTGAAGGGGGGGGGGGGGGGGGGG
>VZTA01020151.1:0-88065 GCA_013398855.1 Mohoua ochrocephala
CCCTCTCCTTCTCCCCATTGGTTTTTGTTGTATTATCCCACCCCCTTTTGGACCCCTTTATAACTTTGTCCCGATCAGGAGGGCCTCCCTTCCATCACTGGACCTCCTTCGAATAAACCCATCGGAAATCCATACGGAGGCCGCCTCTCTTCCTCTGGTTGCACCTGGGCCAGTTGGCTCTGTGTGAGAGTGGCTGCATGTTTCCATCACACGGAGGAGAGAGCAAGCTGGCAGGGGTGCCAAGGGGCATCACCGGGGGTTCCTCGCTAAGGGACCCCTCTGGAACAAGCAGCAGCTCTCCATCCTCCACTCACACAGTGTTACACCTTAAGATGGGAGAGAGGAGGAACTTGATTTCCCAGTCTGTTTCCTGCAGACACTGACAGGCACAAGAAAAAGGATTCAGACTCAATCTATGGATGAGAACTGACAACAAAATCGGATAAGTTCCAGCTGCTGCTCGGCCACACAGCAAGATAAGAGGAACCAGATGCAAAGTTCCCACCCTAGTACACCAAAAAAAGCCAGCACCAGGTTAGTTAGTGCTGTGTGCCCCTTTGGGAGAAGGAGCTGGACCTACACAGACTTAAGAGTAGACAAGTAGATGCCACCGTTTTCTTTGTGACTCGTGTCCTTCACAGCTGATACCAGTACTCCTCTGTGGTCCCCTTCCCTGCTCACAGCCTAGATTTGAAACGATTTTCCTGCCTTCCTGGCTTGCATACCCACATTTCTACAAGTCACTTGGATCTGACCTGCACCTTAGACAGCTTTTTCCTAGTCTGCATGTCAATTATTTATTTCTGGAGGAATCAAAGTTAAACTCAAGAAGTGGTTTTACTTGCCTGTTTTACATAGTTAACTTTTGCCAGAATTTCTAGAACATATCAAGTAACAATTGACAGATGAAAACATAATTTATCACAGGTTCTCTCAGGTACATCTGTCCTGATATTTATTTTAGTCAGCGTGGCTCCTTACCTTCCTAGAACAGAAACTTCTGTTCCTTGCTCACAAGAGTCTCTGGTGTATGTTTCTAACAGATGTCTTCCTGTGACTGTCATCTTCATAAAGCCCCAGTGAGATGATAATCATCCCCACAGCTTTCAGTTTATTCTAAGAATCTTCCCTTACTTAAAACTTTTTCTTCACCTCACAAAAATCAAACTTTTTCTAACAACAGAGCCCCTCTGTCAGGCGTATTCTCCTGATTTCAAATTTCATCCTTCTAATGAGTTTATAAGCAAAATAGCCAACGTTTCTTTTGAAAATACCAATGTCTTTGATCCACACTTCACTTTTACAAGACCCCTTCACTAACTATTGAAACAGGTTAACAACAAAAAAATCAGAAATAAGAAAAAAAGTTATAGTCTCCAGTACAATGGATGTTGTAATCTTTGGATGTTTTTTTATTGACCCCAGGTTTAGAATCCAAAAACCAAAATTATATTCTCCTGGGTTATATCCCTGAGACAAGACATGGAAATCCTGTATGCCGAGAATAGTATCCTTGAGCCACACTGAGGTACACATGCTCACCCATCTCCAGAACAGGCTCCTGCAAGAAAGCACAGTGACAGTGGTTTTCCTTTCATAGCCTAACAACTGAAACAGTCACAAAATTTGGAGACCTTCACTGAAATCCTTCCTCATAGCCCAAGGGGATTCAAATCCTTATCTCTTACCTTCCCATGAGCATCCTAAAGATCAGACCTGTGAGATTTTCTGGGACTGCAGCAAACCACACACTGTTTACTTGAAACTCCTATTAAGGCTGTAACACTGAATCCAAAGGGATACCAGATTCATATTGCCAAAAGGGAACAAAGAGAAAGATTATGTAGGAAGAGGCCATGTTATGGTCCCGCCTCTTCTAATTCATTGACATACAACCATTAACTACATCCTGGGAAAAGGAACTGGAAGATGAGGCTCCATCACACATTTGTCCCAGATGACGTTTTCAAAAGAATTCAAAAGACTCATCTATGTACAGTACAAGAAATTAACCCTTACTACTTCTTTTGCTTTTTTCTTTCGGTTTATTCATCTCTTTGAGAATAATCACCAAAAAAGTTTGCAAGTAATCTGAAGTTCTCACAGCTCTTTCTTCACTCTTTAACCATAGGGGTTTTTTTACTATTACCACAGTCTTTTTTACTAGTCCTGCCTGATCATCTTCCCCTCTAAACAGAGCACATTACAGTCACTTTTATCAAGAAGGAAGTGAAAAACCTCCATATGTGAAAATAAATGCAATGCCAACACTGCTGGGGAATCAAGGCTCAGTTACGAGGGATTACCTGTCCTGCTCTGATAGATGATGGCCACACGCTGCCATTAATGGGTTAAATTAGCTAGCATACTGTATAAAATGCACCTGTCTTGAATTGGGTGAGTTCGTTACTTCTCAGAAGGAAAACCATGGGTGATGGTGACATTTATTTTATTTAGCCTGCAGGGACTATTCTATTCTTAAAAGTGATGAAGTTTTCAGAGATGTGCTGGTTTCAGCTGTGAAAGAGGTAATTTTCTTCTTAGTAGTCAGTATGGGGCTGTGTTTTGGATTCATGCTGGAAACGGTGGTGGTGAGTCAGGGATGTTTTTGTTACTGCTGAGCAGGGCTTACCCAGAGCCAAGGCTTTCTCTGCACCTCACTCCACCCCAGCAGCGAGAGGCTGGGGGTGCACAATGAGCTGGGAGGGGGGACAGCCAGGACAGCTGATCCCAACTGACCCGAAGGATATCCCAGACCATACAGCCTCATCCTCAGCAATAAAGCTGGGGGAGGAGGAAGAAGGTGAGACACTTGGAATGATGGCATTTGTCTTCCTGTCACCATCGTGTGGGATGGATCCCCGCTGTCCTGGGGATGCTGAGCACTTGCCTGCCCTGGGGAAGTGAGGAATGAATTCCTTGTTTTGATTTCCTTGTGCTCGTGGATTTTGCTTTACTTGTTAAACTGTCTTTATCTTGACCCATGAATTTTCTCGCTTCTACTCTTTGATTCTCTCCTTCATCCCCCCAAGCAAGATTGAGTCAGTGGCTGTGTGGAGCTGAGTTGCTGGCTGGGGTTAAAATATGACAGGAGATTTCTCTCTTAAGCTTCCCCATTATTTATCAAAGCACTTGTTAAAAACAAAGAGATGTTAGATTTTTGTTTAGGGAATTCAGTTTGTCCTATCAAAGGAACTCCTCGTTTCAGGATGCCTTTGTTACTGCCTTTACCTCTTCCTGCTCCTGACATTACTGCATGTTCTCTACCAAGGGACATCAGTATCTGAAGTGAAAACTGGCAAGAAACCTGGCACACAGACAAAAATCAATATCATTTTGAAAAAACAAATTGAGAGGTAGCCATCAAAGGACTCTGTATTTGGAGGTAAAAGGAAATGTCTCCTTCCTTCCCTCCCTCCCAAATGTCATGGTTTAGGAATGATATTCTCCAATTTAGTAGTCCCCTAAAACCATGACACTGCTTGCTCCCCCCTCACCACCAACTGGAAGCACAAAAGGTGAAGATCACAGGCTGGGGATAAGAAAAATTTACTGGAAACAGTAATCAGATAAGAAAATGAACAGTAACAACAACAATACTAATAACACGTGGCCTAGCTAAAATTCTACATCTTAAATGCTTTCTTTTCTATTGGAGTCCCTTAGTTCATGTTTATTTTATTTCTGATTAACAATATTTCATGAAAGGACTTGTATAAAACTCTTACTTCATTTTTATTATTTATTCGGTCTGAAATAAGTTACATCAGACAATTTATAATTTTTCTTCTGAAGGACAAGTACTACTTTTGCTTGCTTTGATATAGCAGTAGAAATTCCTAGCCTTGATCAAGAGATTCACTGCAAACGCCTGTGCTATACCAGCCATGAACTCTGAGAAGGATCTGCATCCTCTGCAGGGCCACCTACACAATTCTGATGCAAATGTCAGCCCTTAACCAGGCTTTGTGCCTTTAAAAGCAGAATCATCTCACAGCATACAGATGATTTCTGTGCTGACTATGGGTCTTGGAGTTCCCTGCATGTTTTGAGACTCCTAAACTGACACAATTACGAGCTTTCACAGACCAATATAAAAGCTGTGTTCCTGAACTGAATGGTTTCAAACTCACTCTCCATAGTAATTTATTCTCCAAAATCATGACTTCACTAACTTACTAATCTTCTTCTGCCTTCGAACCAACAGCTAATGATTTTTTCTTCACAGTGTTACGAACAAGGTTTAGCAGTTTACTTCATTGCTCCAACTCTTTCACTTATAGAAACTGTCTGTAAATAATAAACCCCCATTTTTAAAGGCTGCTAGAAAGGTTATATACCAACATAACACCACAATTTTAAGGCAAAAACTTAACTTAAAAAAACTCCAAACAGAAAACACAGAGATCCTTAAATTCCTCCCATCAATCCAAAATGGCACCGCAAAGGAACGTCACATTCATATCTATTTATGCTTTAACTTCCCCTTCATCACCGTGAATAAATTAGCACTCTTACCACTTCCACCCTTGGCCTCTTATTTTTGAGATGCAAAAGATTTATAGAATCAAAGACGTCACTCGTACTCCAGCTCACCAGATTTCACTCGTGCTGCACTAAGTCACGTCCTTATAGTCAACTCTGACACTACTTTCTGAATCATAAAAATTCAGCATCAGAACCAACATATTTCTGTTCAATATTTGCCTTGAGGCTGAATATCATACACAAACAGGGAATGTAACACTTCTGACTGTAACCACTGCTAACTGAATCATGTGATGTGACAACAATTGCTGCTGTATTTCACAACAAGGTAGAGAAGCTGTCATTTGATACACAATTACAACTGTAGTTCTGGTAATAAAAAAACAGACTAAAATATTTATAATATTTTTGTAAAACTGTTTGGAAGATACATTAAAAAGTCATTAACATTTACAAAATATATTCATGAAAGCTAATATAAGCAGAAATTTATTCTAAAATGAACTCTCTATTGCACGTTACTGAACAGCCTTGAAACTCTTTCCACTGAAACCTAAATCTTACACATGGAATACCACCACCTACTTCACAATCCCCTAATTATAACTGAACAAAATGAACTTGTGAGATGCCAGTATCACTTCCAGTTCTAATTTGGGAAAACCATATAACTTGTTCTGAGTGGGGAAAAAAAGTATTACTCTGGTTGAAATGGTGCAATCACACCATGTAAAGAAAATGTGTTAAAACCACACTCCAGCTGGCTCAGGAGCAAGGCTTGTGTATACCACAGTGACTGCAGCTAGCAGTGGTGTCCTCTCAGCAGTCTCAAAATCAGAACTGCAAATCAGAACTGAAAATCAGCATTGTTTTATTGCAATGGACATTTCTATAGGGATGTAATTGTTTTCATTCATTCCAACAGAATCTTGCTCCTGTCTGCAAAGTTCACTTAGCAGCCCAAGCACACCAATATATCCAGTCTACCAGCAACAATGCTTAGCAGTCTCAGGCTACAAAAGCAGCATGGCCTATCAAGCTCAGAGAGATTTAGGGCTATTTACAGTAGATTAACATTTTTCAGTTTTCTCAATATAAAGTCTCAAAATCCCTTATTTGCTGGGCTTAAAATAACAATTTGTTTTGTTAGAGATTTTTTAATTATTTCATTACTTCTTGCAAAAGATGTATGGTTTTGTTCCAGCTACCTCCAGGAGCCTTTTAGCATTCAGAATTCATATGTTGCACTGAAATGGTAGGCAAGTCTAACCCTTCCAAACAGACATCTTTAGAAGAACCATAAAAGACCTCTAAGTAGTCCTTAATCACAACTGCATACTCTCTTAGGAAATAGTCCTTTTTAAAGACTCACATCTTGCAACCCTTTGAACAGAGGCAATTTTTCTCATGGGAATAAATCCACAGGATGAAGAGTAGTACACATGAACACAATGTCATTGTGTGTTCAAGGGTTCACTGAATCTTCACCTTTTCAGTACTTGAATGTCTCTGATTGTGCCCTGGCTTCCCAATCTGAAACTAAGCCGTCCTCAGACTGTACCTGCTGGGTCTTTTCATGGACACTTAGCAGATCTGAAGAACTGGACTTCCATTTCAGAATAAACCAAGCTCTCTGAGTACCTCTACATAAACATGTCATGCCCATACGCAGAGTGTCACTCACTGGATCCAGAGTGAGGGTGAGTGCAAGGTACAGTAGTTCTGAACTTCTCTGCAGTGTTTCCAGGGACATACATGTGTTGTACAGATTCAGCCATGGAAAGATAGCAGGAAATTAAGTGTGTATTCTGTAGGTTGTGTTTGGGGAGAGTTAAAGATCATTTTACGTTCTGCTGAGTTTCTTGAAGGGAAAGAACAAACAGTGAAAATTCAACTGGCAGATTGGAAATCCTTGTCTATGTTTGTTCACGTTCAAGTAGCAGAAAAAGAGTGGACCAGTGTACCATGTCCCTGATGCCTTTCTCTTACCAATGCATTTTCTCAATAAGAGGAAAAAAATCTGTGAATTAATCACATTTTCAGTAGGGTCACGGTCCATATGGCTCATGAGCCAATCTGTCTCAACACCTAATCTTACAATTACTCATGCAGGCAACAAGAACACATAGCTAGAAAAAAATATCCACCACAACTTTATATTGGCATGAACTCATCAAGAAACAGCACAAGAACTTCTTACACCTATTCCGATAATTTGGTCCAGCTCTCTTTTTCATCTATTATTTTCACTAAAGTCTTTGGGTTAATACAAGAAATCTGTTCCTTAAGTTACCAAACTCTCATGCAAGTTAGTAGGAGAAAAGGCTAAACATGACTTAGCCCAGTACTCGGAATGACCTCAGCAGCTTTCAGAATATGCCTCACGCAGAAGGTTATCTAAACCTAACTATGCAAAACTCAGGGTTCTCGAAGATGCTCAGTGTCTCCTTGCTCAAAGGCAACAGGAACTGCCAAGAACTGAACATATTTTAAAGTCTGCATCTACTCTTTTCCCCTATTAGTATTCATTATCAAACTGCTACAAAATGGGACCTAAGTACACAAATAAAACTCTGGTAATGGTTTAGGAATTTAATCCTTCAACCTTTCATCTTTAGAGCTATCCTTCTTCCCAAAGGGATCTCTCAGCATGGGAGTTACAGCACCTCAGGTCCAGGGGGTGGTTTTCCCCTTAAAATGCAACACGTCACACTGAGAAATGACTTACTGGTTTTGGCTCTATTTTTAAATATGAGACATTGCAAGCTGCTGTACCTTCCAATCCCATTGTTGTTAATGGGTAAAATTCTAAGGTTACAATTAATTGTGCTTCAGCTCCTGCTGAGATGAATAGACAAAAATTTTGTACTGCTTTCAAACAGGATTGGGAGTTCAGTTTTACCTCAGGCCTGGCTCATGCAAGTTTTACACTGAAGTCAGTGGGACGTGGCTTGAACAAAGATTAAGGACCTCAAGATCCAGCCTAGTGTGAGCTGAATCCCTCAGCACCCGACAGGATCAGGCACATACACGCTACTTTAAGTAAAAATTATGACGGCAAATGAAACCTATTTCTATTTGACTCATTTTTCTGAGATATGAGAAAGAGACTATCTCAGAATAATATTAGAAAGTACATTATAATCCAGTAAAATATAAAGACATAGGGAAGAACTCTGTTCATCCACATATTCATCAAAATAAAACTTATTTGCAACTCGTACGTCTATCAGCTGCAGCAGGAAAATAACTTTCAAGCTCCAGCTACGGCATTATGAGCTCAAAGGCAGTAATATATTTCATCTATTTAATGCAGTGGAGAAAGGCTTGTATACCTCTTCATTTATAAATTGAAATGCATTGTGAGGCTACATGAATAATGGATATTAAGAAAAGACACCTGCAGCCAACAGGTCTAAGAAATCCAAACTGTAACACAAACAGGTTTAAAATTAATTTCAGAGCTTTTCCATTTTTCCCAACATGACAGCTTTGAGAGAAAAGACTTTACTGAGCAAAATGGGTGCTGCTTCCTTTAGAGTTCATTATTTCATTTCCTCTGACATTTGGAAAATTTTCACTCCATTCTGCTCTTTCTCCTGTCTGTGTTATTTGTTAGACTCTCCTTTTCCTTTCTTGCCTTTTATGTCAGGAAATAGATGAAATTATTTGTCTCATCACAATAAAAGAATAGCTCATAATGTTTTTCTTTCAGTTTAGTTCTTTATTACTTAACTGCAGTCCTGGCTGGTTCTTTGTATTATGGTTTTCATCTTGGGAATTAATAAATTAAACAGAACAAAAATTTAATTAGACTTGGCAGGCTTGCAATAGCAGTGATTTAGGTGCTCCCTGACATAAAATTGAGATGGAATGTTTCTGTATCCTAAGGGAAACCAAATGAGATGAATACCTTGAAAGAGACTGAAATTTGTTAGGAAGACATAAAGAATAGGGAGCCACTTTGGAAAAAGATCTGAGGGGCAGCAGCTTTATTTTTTCTAAATCTCTTTGAGAAAGGAGGAATTATCTGATCAATCCAAAGACCCCTTCTGAAACTTGATACACTAAAAGTACCAAAAAATCACATACTTTCTGACAATCTGATATCGCTTCTACTAAAATTTTCATTTTTAATCCTAAGTAGGATAAAAAACCCATCAGTTTTATTGGTGTTATGCTAAAAGTGAAATTGTTGCAGAATTAAAAGCATGGACTTCAATTGAATTTGCGTGTTCTTAGGTTGCATGTTACACTTCTTTAAACATAACTGGGTCAGGGCAATTCCCAGTTTAGAGTGCTGACACAGGTGATTTTGCACTAGAATATCAGGCCTATGAGTGACACGTGAGGCATCCAATTTGTTTTGCAATCTTTATTAGGGAGGCAGTAACCACCCAGAAGTGATGGGTTCCAAGACTTAATAAGATGCCAGGTGGACTGGGGCAGTCACCCCGGCAAGATGTAGCAGAGGACTGCTGTCAGGGCTCTGATACATGAGCAGAAAGCACATCTTTATCATAGTTTACATATTCATGCAGCAGCACTGACAGACTCAAGGAAATCACATATGCAAGCACGAGACTAAGGGAAAGGAGGAGCACAAAACGTACTTTGTAGGAACTGTTTATTTTACCGTATCATGAGGAGGCTTATAAGAAAAACGGGATCACTTTTTAGCAGGGCTCGTTGCAACAGGACAAGGAAAAATGGCTTTCAACTAAAAGAGGGTAGATTTAGATTAGGCACGAGGCAGAAAGGATGGTGAAACATCAAAACAGGTTGCCCAGAGAGGTGGTGGATGCCCCTTCCCTGGGAACATTCCAGGCCAGGCTGGAGGTGGCTCTGAGCAATCCCATGGAGCTGAAAATGCCCCTGCTCATTGCAGGGGGATTGGAGCAGATGACTTTCAAAAAGGACCTTAAAAGGTCCCGTCCAACCCAAACTATTCTATGATTCTACAGACTGTAAGTTGCTCTGTAAATCAAGTAAATTGGAGCCAACTCAATATAAACCCAAAAATATTTTTAAAAATGCTATTATTGATCCAACAGAAAAGTATGTGCTTATGTTTTTCTCTGAAAATGAAGTCTAGTTAAGTTGGCAGTGTCAGGCAAGACTTGCAGTTAAACTGAAATGTATGTTACTGCTCTGCTCCATCAAATACGTGACTAACACCTCAAGAACAACATTCCAGTTGATTTAAGAAATATTAAAGTTTTTCTATGCAATATCTGGAAGGATTTTGCACCTGATGGCAGTATCAAGGAGACAACATATAAAATGACACACAGTATTCAATGGAAAGGTCTGGGGAAAGGAAAGAAATAAACCACAGGCAACCCAAATATACAAAATTACATCTCCTTGCTATTTATTTTAGAACTACTAATTAAAATTAAAGAACTACTCTATCACCTTCTTATTGTGAATTATTTCAGTTTTGAAAACCTTTTCTCATTATTCTCACAAGCAGGCCTGTGATCATTCCATACAAATCAGTTCCTCCTGAACTGACCTGTATTGTTTTGTTTTATAAGTAACTGGAGGAAATACATTTGTTGTGATGGTCACACAAAACCACTATTAACCATGGGGGCACAATGATCAAGCAGGATTTATTACTACAATTTACCATAAGTGGGGATATAATCATAGCCCTTCTTTCTCCAGCAGAGCTGAGAAAACCATTAGGTGACCAGTTATTACTTTTTCTCTGTTCACTTTGGTTTCCAAACAAATGCACAGAACTGTGCTGCTTTTCAGACAGGACTTTTGTGTTCAAATATATTCAATTCTACGTGAATGCAGCTACGAGCCACATTGAACCATGCCATTTATTTGGCTTTGGGTCTGGCCTGCTAGATAACGATCCTGATTTTTCATGGTAAATGTGACCAGTCAATGAGAAAAGTTAAATAAAGATATCTCTGCTAACAAGCAAAATTGGAATAATACATTACAAAGTAGACTCAGCTTTTCACACCCTTCATTATGGAACCTAAGAGGTGATTTGATTAAAGCTGAACAGAAGTAGATATATATCCTTGTTTAAAATGCTCACCAAGCTTAATACATTTAATGACGTTAGTTATGGTTGGCTCATAAAGCCAGGTCTAACAGAAGTATTTTAGCAGAAAAGCTTCAGATTTGCTGTCCTTTAGGATGAACCCACATCCCTGTCAGGTGCCCAGACATTCTGCACAGCACACAAGAGCACACAGCCACTTCAAAATGGAGACAAAGGTCCAGGCACGAGAGAAGAAGTCACTTTACTGAAGACAGGAATAAATATTAAATTAGAATTTGGACACTTTTGTCTGCTTGGCGATGGCTGCAACAGTTGGAAAGTGGTATCCACACTGTCTCTTTTGAAGGGCTGCACAGGCAGGCACTTTGCTTTTAAAAGATTGCTATTACCATTAAGAATAGACAGGTAATAATATTTCTATGTTTCATATCATTAGACCATTTACCCAGCAATAACTCTCCATGGGGGGATTTTAAGCAAACAGGATAGGTAGCATGTTGAGTAGCAATTAAGTGCTGCTGTTAAGGTTTATAATTGTGGCCTAGAGTTTTCACATAAATTCTATTTAATATCTAGCCCTCAGGATATCAACTGGGTGAGGAAAAATCAACAAAAAATCTTTTTAAAAACCCCCCTTTTTTTTCCCAGCCCATCCACAGACAATAACTGAAATCCCTTTGCAACAACTGTCAAAACACTGAACCTAATTTTATTTCTTTGTTAATCAAAATGGTCATTTGAGAAGCAGTGATCATCCTGAACTCTCTCTAAAGACTACAGAGGAATTATCCTAAATGTAATGAGTGCTGGATAAGGCTACAGAGCATCTTAATTTCAATTTATGAAATTGGTTATTTCATTTGTTGACCATTTGGACATGTTCTAAAAAAAGAATTCATCATAGATATCCAGAGTTAATTGATGTGTTCATTAAAACTGCAGGCCCAAAGGTAAAACTGTACACCCATAAACTTCAATGAAAAAGCCATACTTAAACCTCTTACTCATTAAAAACATTACAAGTTATTTATTGCAGTGCTGCAAGACTAGAAATCAGTTCCTACATGAACTTTGCACTTTCCATAACATCATTTAGCTCAAATACTTAGACTCTAATGACCTCATGATTTTGCCAATTAATAACTACTAAAGAGTTTTCCAGGGGAAAAAGAACCCAAACCCAAACCCAATCCTTTCCACTTGACTCAACATTCTATCCTTTGCAAACTCAAGAGGATAAACATAAACAAGATTCACATTTTAAAGAATGAAGTTATATGCTTCTTACTTCTAAAAAATTGATCTACACATTTCTATCAATTTTCCTGTAAAATTTACTGGGGTGATCAGGCTACAGTTGAAACACCTGCAAATCAACATGTGATGCAAAGCTCCATTTTTCTCATTCTGAAAAAAGAATATTTTATGCAAAGGTATAATACCTTAGCTCTCATAATATTCTGTATGTTTCTTCTGAAACAATTTCCTTTTTAATAAAGTGTGGCCACACTCTAAAAATAAAAACCAATTTCCCCATTGACAATTCTGGTGCCTGAAATTCACCGAAGATTTTCACACATGTTAATATATTTTGTTATCAAAGAATTTCTATCACTAGCAAGTCACAGCCTCTCTCAGACCCCCTCTCATATAGAAAGGCATTATTGTCTGCACATTAACAAGCTGAAGCAAATGTGCAAACATTGATGTGAAACATTTCTAATATTCCTTTCCTCCTTTAACAGTCAGATACCCCAAGGCCATTGCTATAACCACCCCCAGGGTCTTCTCCAAATTTACAGCTCTCCTCACAACAATTGAGAGTCTCTCAAGCACCCTCTTCTTTTCACATACTGAAATTATGTTCCATCCACTCCTACAATAAGGAATGTGAAATGATCCTTGGAGTTATGAATACAGTGTCTTCTTTTACCTACAGCATGAACAGGAGGAAAATCATGCTGACATCTCATCCTCCAGCCTCTAATACACAATACAGCACCACTGCTGACCAGTCCGTGCTGTCTGCAGTGAATACATTCACCCACTTGGAAAGCAACGTGTCCCGCCGTGTTTCTAGATGGTGAAATAAGTTACAGACTTTCCAAATTCAGCAAGATTTTGAGATTGAATGAGAAGATGATTATTTGGTTTTCAAACCAGCAACCCTGTATGGCCAACATACATTCAAGGATAACTAGCTAGCCAGACAAAATACCTGGAGGTATCCTATGGGAAATAAATTAGCAAATACTCTTGCGGTCATGATTTCGAAAGATGAAAATATTGGCCATATACCTTGCACAAAAAGCTAAGTCTATTCCAAATTCCCAATGTTTATGCCTGCATTGCATATTGCAGCCCTACTTGCATTTCTTTCTGGTTAGAAGTGCACATTCTCTCTCCCACAGGTAAAGTCTAACTCAAAAGTGGGGATTTCCTGTTGACAAGAGGGAACACATTGCTTTTGACAAGGAAAAAAGGTGGAATATGATTTATGAAGATCTAATACCATTTGAAACAACTCACATCTATCTCACTTAAAGAAAAGCCCAAAGGAAATTTAGTAAAGAACCATTCAATCTGACATTTGCTGTCCTGTGGATGAAAAAGCATTCCTTGTAAATATTACACTTCATAACTATATGAGAAGTCGTAATCAAAATTAACATGAAGAAAAACCTTTTTTGATTAAAAAAGCCAACCACGCCACACTGAACAGGTTCATAACGGCATTTCCTCAAAGTCATTAACTCTAGAAAAGACACAAATAAAGTAGTTATTATTTAGCTCTAAATCTGAAAGCATTAAACAGGGGCAACTCACATCCATAATGCCAGGACTTGCCTCTGTATTAACTATACTGCTACTGTTGAAAGAGCTCAAAGAACCCTGTTTTCTTCTAAGTCCATGCGATCTAAGACTGTTGTGTCTATGACAGCTTTCAGTACAGACAGACCTAAGCCACACAGGTGGCAAATCCAAAACTGTTCTCAAGTCTTCTTTTGGTACTTTAATTCAATATATTTTAGCAAAAGGGGCCAAACATAACACAGGAGTTCACAGATCTAGATTCTGAGCTCCTAACAAGTCCTTATCATCATGAATGCTAAAAGTTTTTCAGAGACAAGGGCAATGCTGTCCATATCTTTTGCAAGGAATAAGATCTTCTTTTTGAACCTGTGCCACTTAATTCGATTGATTGTTAACTTTTTTCAGATTCTAGTTTAGATGAGCATTATTCTCAGATGACATTCTCAGAAATGCAAGGTTAGACATATCTGATAAATTAATTCCCTTTGGATGTTACAAATTCCCCTTTTTGCAGGCCTCAGCTTTATTAATTACCAATGTTTTGCTTTACGATCTGACATTTAAGCTAGAACTGTGTTAGCTTTATTGTGAGATCCATGAGCTGGTGTAGAGCTCACTGAATGTGCAGGGTACATAGAGAAGGAAAAACACAGCAAACATTCTAAATACGGTCCTGTGTGAGAAAAAGAGGACTGGGACAGAAAAGGAGATAGATAGATAGAGTACCAGAACTGCTGTTTAAACTATTCATAAACCATAAAATTAAGAAATATGTTGATAAAAGTCTGAAAACATAGCACTGTAATTCACAGCTACTGCACTCCTTCAACAGAGTGTTGTGCAATGTTATTGTGTCTGAACAACTTTTATGTCAGGACGCAGCCTACGATTTATACAAAAGTGAAAGAGAGAAGATAAAAGACAGAAAATACACTTTTTAAGTAAACAAAGGGAAAACTTTAATGTGTTAGGAGAGGGCAATTTCTGTTTGGCTGAGGAGTGAGAATGCAGCAGTAGAAGGTCCAGACAGATCTACTAGCTGGTCTGAATGACAGTGCTGCCTACAAATCTCAGAGAGAAGTTCAGTTTTGTTTCTTAAACTGGGCTTTGGCCAGAGCTGGGACTGCCAAATTGGAGTACAGGAAAATGCTGTGCTGGCTGTGGCAAAAGGAAAGGGAAACGGACTCATTTTAACTGTTTTAATAGATGATTTATGTATGTATTTTAAATAAGTTATGGAAAGATTTCTTTCTCCTTTAAGAAAAAGAGCTTTTAAAAATTATTTTGTCGTTTACTTTCCCGAGAGATGGGTTTTACACCAATTTTCATTTCTTTAATATTAGCTATTGCTGGCCAGCAGCATGAGCTAAATCCTGCCTTCAGCCTTAGGGCACATTCAGGCACTCTGACTTACCAAAATTTCTGGCTAATTATTTAGCCTGAAACCACCGTTTTCCCAGCAGTTTTTGTTTTGTTTTCCCTCCCGCCACTCATTTCCCCGGCTCCCAAACAGCTGCCGCAGCTCCTCCCGCAGGTCCCCCCGCGGCCGCTCCCCTCAGGCCCGCTCCGGCCCCGCTCCGGCCCCGCTCCGGCCCCGCTCCGGCCCCTCGGCCTGCTCGGGGCCGCGGTTTCTGCTCTATCTCGAGCTCAGCGGGGCAGTAGCCATGACCCTCTCTGACCCCGCGGGTGTTCGTCCCCCTTGGGTGTTCGTCCCCGTCCTCGGGGGCTCGGGAGCTCAGCGCCACCTTCCCTCAGGAAGCTGCGCAGAAGCGGCTCTCAAGCGGCGGTGTTTCTGAGGAAAGGGGGGATTCCAGCCAGTAGCTGCAAAATCCATAATGGAAGACACTTTAGAAAGGGAAAGGGAAAAAAAAGAAAAAAAGAATAGAAAAAGACGATGAGGCAAAGGGCAGGGAGAGTGGTGGGTGGCTTGGCCCTGGGCGGGGACTGCCATCTCATCCAGCCCAGGATGGCCACACACTCATTTCACAGCTATTCTGTGTTAGACTCTTCTTTATGCCCTAATTAGAGTTGTTCAGGAGGTTTGGGGGAAAAAAAAAAAAGCACGCAGAGAAAAAAAAACCCTAGATGTTGGAAGAATTATTTGGGGAAATGAATGTTTTGAAATGAGCAGGGTTCTGCAGGCCTGGCAGCCCATGGAAGGCCTCCTGCTTCCAGCAGGTGCACGCAGCTCTCCTGTGAGGAAATATCCCACCTGCTCCAGTGAGAAAGTACTGGAGGAGTCAGTATTGACTCTGCATTAAATTAAAATGTAATCTTTTCATAAAGCAGAACACAGAATTTTTAAGTAAATTGGAGGGAGAATAATTTCTGCTCTGAGTTAAGACACCTCTACCTCAGTTTTTCTTTCTAACGGTTGTGGAAAGGTGTACGTGCGTACCTCATTTTTATTGCGGAACAAGCTGCCTTTAGCTCATGTAGACAGAGCTTTTCTAGCCAACATGAGGAAATGCAAATGACATACATACAGATACATACAGTGACAACTAGTGCTTTTATTAAATTATAGCCCTTCAGACTCTTTTTTGACACCAGGTCTTATCCAGTCCTCTCCTCACTGTGTCCTGAGCCTGCAGGGAACATGGCACTTTCTCTTCACTCGGAGCCATGAAGGTGAGGACGCACAGTGCCTTTGAGGAGCCACTTGATACTTCACAGAACTGTGTCTAAATCCACTTATGGCTTGTACTGACGAATTATTCTCTACAATGCAGCGTGGAAGGGTCTTATTGCTGAGCTGTGGTTAGGGGGATGTTACTAACTCTCTCAGAGTGAGTCTGTCTCCAAGCCTCTAAGGACAAGAGAGGAAGTCAGAACAAAGAACATAAAAATAATTTTGACAATTAATATTTAATATTTTACCTTTTTCTCCCCCCTTTACTCTGCTTTCCTGCTAAAACAGCTGGGATGAAAATGGCTTTCATTGGTCTTTAGGGAAACAGCTTTTTGTTATATTGCATCTGTTCTTTAAACCCACGAACCCAGGAAACCACAGAAGCAGATAAATCTCTTTGTCAAGAAGACATACTCAAGGTTCCAGGGACAAAACTGATCTTTGCCTCATGGGTTAATGGCATTAATAATTGCCATTTTGATAAGTCTAAATATAAAAAGCCTGCTTAAACAAAAGAGTCAACCCTTCAGAAATGACTATCCATGATAAATTTTCAAGAGCAATGAAAATTGTCACTCTGCCAACTTGATAAATTGTAGCCCCAACTGGCAGAGCCATTTGCCTTGCAGTAAGCACAAAATGACAGATCTTTGCTGAATACAAACTATATGCTTGCACCTTTCACAGCTGGTTTAGCTTGTAAACGCAGCAAAAAAAGAGGCTTTAATAAAAACTGAAGGTTATGCACAAAAAAAATGGTTTCACATCTAACTGCTCCTCTCAGTTTTTAAAGACATTTCTTTCATATTGGAAAGTGGTCTTGAAAGAAACCCTCCAGCAGCCTATGGGATCATGCTCTAAAAATAAATGTACAACCACACCATGGTGGTCTCTTCACTACTGAAATGATTCAACAGTGCAAGTACATTCATTTCAGGGAGAGAAAAATCATGTTTAGTAACACCTCAGTATTTACTGGAACACGTGCACACCCCTCATATGTGAAGAAGATATGAACCCTTGTACCGAACTGTGTCTCATGAGACAAATAAATACAGCACCTAGTCTAGTTCCATTGTTTAGCTGCTGATCTGTCTCCCTGATGACTCATTTAATCTTCCAAGTCACAGAGCATCTTTTACATACTCTTAAAAAAAAAGAAATTGCTGTATCAGAGATATGTTCAGTTCTTCTCAATAGATGGAATCCCTTCCTGAAAAAAAAAAAAATCCACACTTGCCCAAAGCCACTTTTGCATAATATGTACATCGTGCAGACACAGTGAAGTTGATCTTTATGGCTTTATGTTACTATAAATGAATGCTTTATGCGCCTTCAAAAGGAGATTTCCACTCACTTGACACAAGTAGTCACTCCTAGTCTTAGCAAAACTTGGTATTAAAAATGCACGAATGTAAAGATGCGATACACATGAGCTATTCTAGGGTGAGTTTAAGGATTCTTAGCTCTCCTGAGCCACAGAGGACTCACAATGTCTGACTAGCACGGAGCTTGATGAGCAAGAATTGTATAAAGCTGCTCCAACTTCCTGAAGATAATCTGCCTCTAACAGACATTGCAATGGGCAAGACAGGTTTATTTTAAAGTCTTCTTACTTGGTCTGTCCTGTCCAGATCAGAGGGTTTTTTCCTCTTTAAAAAGCTACCTCCAACCAGCTAATTTTATGTTCTAGTAAAACACATCTTCAAAGATCAGAAGGCTTCTGGTGTATTTTGGCATGTTCACTTCAAAGAAAGCTCTTGAAGCTCCACCTCAGGGCTCTGGCTGACTCGGTACCTCCACTGTACTGCTCTGGGCAAATACGCAGACAGATCTTGAAAGCAAAGGGTACAACTGAGTTCACATAGTAAACTGCAAATTCCAGTTGTACCAACGACTGGTATTCTTTAATTCCCTAATTTCTCACTCCCTGAACCTGCATCTTTGATTAAGTTCATGCACAGTTCATACTGTTTGGATCTCCCTTGTTTACCCCTCTTCGTACTTTTCCCCACCCCATTAAAATAAACTCACAAACCAAAAAGTAACAAAAAAATGAACAAAACAACCCCCCCAAAACCTGTAGAAAAATCTCCTCATCAAGAGCAGAGATGAAGTATGGGGA
This sequence comes from Mohoua ochrocephala, assembly GCA_013398855.1. Taxonomy (NCBI): domain Eukaryota; kingdom Metazoa; phylum Chordata; class Aves; order Passeriformes; family Acanthizidae; genus Mohoua; species Mohoua ochrocephala. Next base: position 18,091 of record VZTA01020151.1, read on the forward strand.
AAAAACCTCAGAACACTAACAGTTAATATCTTCAAAAATGGTAAAAAGCTAAAAGTCAGTCTCACTTTGCAAGTTATATTGCCTAGGAAATCCCAGTGATAGGCTCACTGTTTGCTATGCCCGTTAATGTACAGCTACAGACATGCAGATTGTCTCACTACAGTGATTTGTATGGGACAAGTTTTGCCAAAACTACCTTATTGTTTTATTTGTAATGTAAATGTAATAAGATGTCTTTTTGCCTCGTCTTACAGGTAGAGAACTTAAGAACTTAAACATACTAGTTTGTATGATACAGCCCAGAAAATCTGCGTCGTGCTATCAACACAGCTGCTGGGCTCTCGGATCTCCTTGCTGTCCTGTATTTGACAAGTAGATAGTGCTTAATGAAATTTGGTCTTTGAGGAGTTTAGTGTATGCATTGTATGCAAAAATACACACTACAAAAGGATAGACAGAAAAGGAAATGAGTAATGCTGGGTTGCCACTTCCATTCTGGGGAGTGCAGTGGATGTGAGTTTGTGCCAGGTAGACCCCACAGCTGAGCTCGTGCTGGGAGGATGAGGACCAGCAGCTGAACTCACCTCTGGAGCTGGTGGAGTGAGAGTGCCCTTCCTGCGTGCCTCTTTTAGCTGTCTCTCCTTTACCTGTGCAAACAGCGTGTAGATCCAAGGGTTTACTGAGGCGGTCCCCCAATTACATTACACTCACAGATTGATATATTCCTCAGTATTCCAGTTATCCTGCTGACAAAATTCAGCACATCATAAGGGAAAGCACTGTAGTTCATGAGGACGTGACTAATTATCACCTAACAGAGAATGTATAATAATCAATGCTTTTGATCCACTCAAACTGAAGATCAGTTAAAGATTAAGCTTAAGAAAAAGGATTGTGGGGAAAACTAATTCTGTCTGCAAAATAAGATATATTTTAACATGCATGCAAAACATGCCATGAAGAAAATAAGACACAGATGACACTGTATTTAGTGGTCAAGGTGAAAATATGATAGAGCTGATAAAGGAAGGTGGGCATTTGCTGTGTGGAGGAAGCACACACAGGATGGGAAGAATGTCAGGAGAAGCGTGACACAATCCTCTAAAAAGTAGCTTAACCTGAGATCTTTAGTATAGTAAAATGGTCATTGCTATCCAGAGGAACAGTTAGTGGTTATAGTGAATCGGTCGCTTGGGTAACATCCACAGAATGCTGTGGATAATTTTGTTTATTTGCCTAGGCAAAAATGGGCACAAGTGAGTATAAAAAAGCACTTTCTAAGAAAGGTAAGACATTTCTAAGTCCCACATTCAAGAGTTTGACATAGCCTTCCAAAGGAGAGGTGAGCAAGGGAAAGACACCTAATTTTAGAAGGACAGATATATGATGCTGCTGTCCGAAATAATAGCAGACTATGACTTGACCCAGAAAATCCTTTCACTTCTTACATTTCCAGTGCTGACAATAAAAGCAGGAAGAACATGCAGTCAACAGAGAAGGAGAAAAATGAGGAAGGTGTCTAGATTCTTGACTGAACTAAAAGCTTATTGTATTGAGGGGGGAGGGAAGAAACAAAAGAAACAAAAGAAAAAAAAGAATGAAAGAATGGAAGAAAAAAACTGCCTCTTTACTGTGCTACCAGAGTAAAGATAAGGAGCTTTCTTTTTCCATTCTATGAAATGGATTTTATTCCATCTGGCCTAAGGCTTTTCTCTCCCCACCCCCTCAATATTGTAACAGGAATTTTTTAAGAAAAGTCAGATAACTGCAGGGTTACCACAAAGAAAATGTGTTCATAAGTTGAGGTCATTTTCGTGAGGAGAGAAAAGCGAGACTGAACACAAGCAATGTGTTTGGTTATGCTTATTTTTTTTAACTAAGTGGAATATTTGTTGGCTTGGGAGCAGCCCTGGCTGGAGGGCTGAGTGCTCTTCAGCTGCAATAAGAGTGTGATTGATGAACATATCCAGATAACATGCTCCAGATTGTGTGTGCAAGTAACTCCATGTGCACTGTGACTTCCTAAGCAGGATACAAGAGTTGGGAAGGTGCTTCTAAAGGTTTAATCAAAGAAAGTGGTTGGTTGTGTTGCCCCAAAGCAGATAACAGGAACCCAACCAAAAGACAACTTTTGAAACCTCCTTCTGGAAATCAAATGGTAATTCTATTTCAACTGCAAAGGACACAAAGGTAATGAAGGTGGTTTTTTTCCAGTCATGCCCTGATTAAATACCCTCCATGAAGTACACAAGTACTTGACTGTAGTAGACTAATCCAGACTAAATTGTTATATTTACCAAAAATTCTTCTGTTCACATATTCAGGGCTTATCTTACTTGTATTATTTGACCCAACAGATGAGTTCCTTTAAATCATAGCTTTCTCACCTGAAGAATGAAACTTCGAAATGAGAATAGGACTGTTCTACAGAGAAAAAAATATTTCTGTATAATGTCTTAGCAGAAGTCAGGGAAAATACTATTTTTATGGTATCAGATAAAAAGTATATGAAGTAATCTAGGAAAGATAAATGCCAGCAAAACAAACACACAACAAAACCACTATTTGAACTATTACAACATCCTTCTGTAGTGGCTGGCGTTTCCCTTTATGTGTCTTACACAGACAAGCTTCGCCAAGGCTATTCTTTTATAATTCGAGATAGAATCCTCTAGACAGCAGTATGTATTACACTATAACTATAGTATGTATATACTATAACTATAAAACAGTTAAAAGAAATTATGAAATCAAAGAGTCCATTATTGTTTAGCCAGTATTAATGGCCTCCCTTCTTTTCTCATGTACCGTTTCTCTGATTTCACCATTACCTGTAAACAGAAGGAGAGGGGATTTCATGTTTTCTTCAGGCTACAAATACTAAAATGTCAAATAATAAAGGGATGAAAATACATATATGTGACACCTCCTTAATCATACACCTCTAGTAATACCCACGTCTTCTGATCAGGTCAACATTTTCTATCATTAATTTCTATAATTCCAGTGTCTCAGACAAAATTCTTTACAGTATCAAGTCAAACATCTTGTTTGGTTCTATATATTCACCTATGCTGTTAATTTAGACAGTAGGATTAGTAAAACAGCTGTCTTCTATAAGCCCAAAATTGTAAGCTTGCTTATGTTGCCAGTGTTGAGTTATTTATTTAATCAAGTCTGAGTTGTTCCATTATTTTGTTTAATGCCAGCGCTAGTTGGCATTCCCACCGTTACCGGGGCTGTCTACCTTTAATCTTTATAAAATATTGTCGCAACATTTCTCCCATGTTTCTGGCCTTCAGAATCTGCTACCTTACTAAAAGCTGATGCTTTCTGAGCCGAATATTTCATATCAAGGAGAAAACTAATTTAGGTTCTTGGTAGAGCACTCACTCTGGTCCTGATGTTCTTTCCTATTTGGATTGTCTTTAAAGAAGAATAAACTACAGAACATGATGTCCTTATGGTGAAAAAACTTTGTGAAACGACAAAAAAAGTCCAAGGAACATATTAAAGACTATTTTTTTCAGAGGTCTGCAGCAGATTGAGTCATTAAAGTTTATTTCATGCTAGTTTTGACATATTTGTGAAATATTTTTTATGAACACGCAAACTTCTGTAATTGAAAAGTACTGTATCTGTTAGAAGTGTCTCTATGTCAATAACTTAGATCTTACAGAGAACTGAAAATTGCAGTGCTGAAGAAGGCAGGAGGCTTTGTATTTGAAATTTGAAACCACTGTTGGCTGTGATATCTAATATTTAATCAAAGGTAGTAGGAACTCAAACTATCCAAGTCATTATTTTCAGTGGACAACAAAGAAGCATAGAAACAATGCATTGCTGCAGATAATAGTCTTTCATTAATGACCGTAACTCACTGCAGATGATCAGGATTTATCATTTAGAGTTCATAGCTGAGCATGGGAATGAAAGGAACTGAGGGTCAAAAACTTCGATAGAAAGTTTAAGGTGGAAATCCAATGCCTCACTTTATAGCCTAAGCAGTGGCAGGTCTTCCAGTGACTCAAATGAAAATAAGATATTCTACATTAGATGCAAAATACTAATTTCAGTGTGGAGTTTGCTCTTAGACCTGTTATCTTTCTTAACTAATTATAATTTGAAAAAGCAACCAATCAACCCTTCACTCCCCAAAAAAAACCCCACCAGCTCATGTTTTCATGTTAAAAGTTCTACATGCTGCCTACAATGATGAAACCACAGTTTTAGTGATGCCCATGATCAAAATTTAAAAAAAGGAAAAAAGGAAAGGAAAGTAAGGGGGAAAAAAAGAAAGACTAGAAATGAACCAAAGTCTTGGAAAATAATAAAAATTCTCCCCATCAATTGGAGAGGATCTCTTGTGCAGCATCTGACTTGATCTGACTTGGCCTTAAAACGCTGTCATTTAAAAATGTGAACCATAGTATTTATGAAAATGCAAAAACATTTCCTTCCTGACGTCTTTTTTTTTCCCTATTAAGGGGATTAGCACACCTTTTTATTGAAAGAATGCTTGCAAATGTTGAATTGCTGGCAAAAAATTACCTCTTCTGCTATTTAAAAATGGCCCTGAAGATTTAGTTTGGGGTATAAAAACACTTAAAGAAACAAATGAACTCTACAGAAACAGATGACAAAAAAGAGGAGCCTTGGCAGCTGCTAGGCTAAACACTTCTGCTGTAGTTACAAAAGTAGCAGAATAATCGACTTTCATGATCACTTAATATTTTGTTTTATCCTGCTGCTCCTATTCCTCCTGCCGTGTCCTGGGGCTGTATCAACAGGAAGACACAGCCTCATAATTTAGCAGTTTTTAACATGGGAAAAAAAAATAAAATAGGATGGGTTTGACCACAGAAATAGACCCGAATATTTGCCTGTTTCGTTTCGTTTTGAAGCTGAGCATATGGTGAAAATGATGTGTGACAGCCAGATTTTCATGCGGCATCTTTTCCGCAGCAATGTATGGAAGCTCCTTGGCAGGGGAACGAGCGGTACAATGAGCTTCCTTCCCCACGGTGAGGTGCACGGATCTGAGTGAGCTGACAGCAACGGCAGAGGGGGCTTGTTGCAGGTATGTGCCGTGCTGGGCTGCAGCCCTCACAACTCGAGAGGGAGAGCCTTTGCTGAGGCCATTTCCTCAGTCTGATTCTGATTAATTTGGCCTAGTAAAATGGTACAACTTGATAATGAAGAGTCAAAATAGCTTTGATAGAAAAATGCAAAGATGCAATTTTATTTACGTTCTGGAAAAACTCATTAAAACTTGATGAGTGATGCCTTTTAAACAGCCTCATTTGACCTCTCTGCTTTCTCCTGTGCAGCACAGAGGGCTAAAACTGATGAGTTCAACTCCATCCCATGCTTGTGGTGCAGGCTTTGATCTTGTGCACTTAACTCCTATTCTTCAGCCATGAAGAATACAGGTATCAGCTGCTACATATAAAACATTGTAGTTTCTCTTCAACTCAGTAGTCTGTGTATTTTTTAAGCCCGGGGCAGTGGACTGACTGCCATTGCCATGATGAATGAGGTTTGCATTTACACCAGAACACAGACACATTAACTAAAGAAGCAATAATTGCTGGTGCTCAGGGGAGAAAAGCTGGCACAAGGACTGCAGCTTCATAGTGCAGGGTGAGAAGGCTCTCAGATCAGGGAAAACAAGAATTTATTAGTACAAAAAATATGCAAAAATATAAATTCAGACCTATTTCAGATAAGAAACCATTTCTGTCAATTTGCTCCTGGTTTCCTGATTTGGAAAATAAAGTGTTCCTCCTGGAAAGCTTTTTAGGCAAAATAGGCATCTTTGAAGTTCAGTATTAGATCAGTCCTTTTCAGTAATAAGACAGTAAGTGACTAGCATGCTGCTGTGTCTCTCTGAGAAATAAGTGTAGACACTACTGCTGGATACGGCTTGTGTAGGATCTCATTTATTTACAAATAAATAAAATACAGGAGGAACAGGAAGGAGTAAAGGAGGAAAAAGTAAAAGAAAAACCCATAGGCAAAAAAGAAATATTATTACACTGGATCTTGTGATCTTGGGTAGCCCGATAAGCTGTTTGTGGCTTGCTGGGGATGCTTTGAGTTCTCCCTTCTGAAGGCCACTTGCACACTGTCACCAATTAGTATTGCATTCTGGAGCTCAGCAAGCTGCTAAGTGTCTTTTGAGCTACCATTCTGTAACCTTTCCAAAACTGACCTTTTCATTATCATTTCTCACCACTCTGTGTGTGTATGAGAGAAAAACAGCCTTTTTAATGCCATGCTTATTTCCACTGGCTTTTAAACTTCTTGTCAAAACATCCTGATTTATTGTACATTAACTGAGAAAGAAAGATCTGATCTTTCAAATACATTTAGCACAAAGCAAAACATTTCATTCTCTTTTTTGGGAGGCGTAAACACTGCATTATGGTCATCACCACACAGTGCATGAACATTATTGCTAATAGTGGCATACGAGGCCTCATATTTCAGGTATAGAAGCAAATGTTGGTTCCTCTCTGAGTGAACTGCAATGAGCCCCCTTCTCAAGCAGAGCTGGCTGCAAATCTCCTGTGCCTTCATGGGGAATTGTTTGTCACAACAATTGTTCCTATTCTAAGGCATCGCTGCTGATGGGCTTTATAAAGCTTTTACAGAGTGCATTTAGTTTCTTAAAATGCATCAAAAATATTCTTGTAAAAATTCCTGTGGAACTGTGGGACAAGTGTTGGGAAAACTGCATACTAAACAAAACTTTAATGGCCATTTCTGGTTCTCAGTTCTAAAGAACAAGTGCCTGTGACAAAGTTCCTGAGACTGAATCGAAAACAGCAGCTCCCTCTGCGTGATTCTGTAAAAAGTTTTGTCCAATGGATCTGGATAGATTGAGACTAGTTGTTGGTTTTTGGCAGTTTTAGACTGCCAGATGATTTGAATCTGTCCATTCCTATTGCTGCAATATTTCTATTGACTTTAAAAGTGAAAGACAGCTATTTGCAGAAATTTGAAAGTTTCACTGTTAATCCCTAACTATCAAAAATACTGCATTAGTACCACTAGAATCTTAGTAATTTCTCTAAGATACAGCATTGCACCCCTAGACGTGCACACGCCAAAATGTAACCTCCATTTTCTCTTTTACAATATGTGAAAAAGACTTCTATAATGCATTAAACTTCAAGATTTTGAAAGGGAGTCTATGCTACTAAATCATGTCCAAAGCAGCACATAAACACTCACAGTAAGTGCTAGTTTTCACACATACAACAGTTGTAGACAAGTGACCTTTTCAACCCATACTTTAGATATGATTTAGGTGATCTTTTGTTTTGTTTGCTGAATATGTATATATCTAGTGGCATATCTGTCCTACATACAAAACTCTTCGGTGCAATAAAAAGTACCAAAATAAAATGCCCCCTCACAAAACTAAGTACAGAAGTCTTACATTCCAACTCAGGATACTCTGTGATTCTAATAATTACCCGATAGTATTGTAAATTGAAGAAAAGATAAAAATTACAGTTCCACCTAAAGTTCCATCTTGATCTCACCACACACAAATCACAACCCAGACCAAGACCTGGGTATGTATATCAGTTTGACACTTTACATTTCAGTGACAAACATAACCCCAACAAGTAAACTCTGTACGAGTGGAGGACTTGGGAGAATGAGCAGATGAGAGATACTATATAGAAAGCTTCTGTGGTTACTTAGCTAGTCCTCATGAAATTAAGTTCTTTGTGGGTATAACACTTTTAAATACAAAACATTTCTCATGATACAAGATCCTTTCAGTGCAAATAATTTTTAATACCTCTTGCCTTCTTAAAAGAGATTCAGAAGAAGTTTTAATTAAAACTTGTTTGAGTTTCCAGCTTTCCTGTCTTGGTGAAATCACCATCCTTTCATCACAGTGAGTTTCTAGAGGTCACTTAACTTCAAAAGCGGGAGTGAGCATCTCCCACCTCACCTTGGGGTCTTTCCATCTTTTGGTTCATATTCTGTATATTTACTCATGGGCTGCAGCCTACCCTAATGGTGCTAAATATACTCTGATGACAAACCCGTCAAGTCTTCTGAAAGGCTTCCTCATCATAAAGTTGACCTGTTGCTGATCTGATTTTCCCTTTTCTCTCTTCTGATCCCTCTGTCCTCCCTTCCCTTTTCTCTCAGAAGACCTTATTTCTCACAAACATCTACAGAGAACCTTCTTTACCTCCTGAGCACTGGGCTCCAGTGTGCTCGCTCTCTCTCACGTCTTTGATTTCTGACTTCCATGTCAGCTGCCCCAATTGCTTTTTAGTTTTTCACATCCACTACTGAAATTGCCTTATTTTTTCAGCTTTTTATTTCCTTCACTTGCTGAAGACCACGTGCCCGGATAGGTCACACTGCTTGTCTAAAGATCCGCCTTTAGGTCCTAGGCATATGTCAAGAATTTTCTAGTTACTCATGAAATCTGGGGGTTTTTTCCCACTCTTCTCTCTCAAATTCTCAAAACTCTTCTCTAGTGCCTGCTCTCAGCTATGTCTGGTCCTTGAATCTTGTTCTACAGATTCCACAGATTTTCAGGCAACACTTAACATGTAAACAAATACTGTCAAGCACCTAGTTGAGCGTACTATTGGTTCTTCACCTTGTCCACACAGTTTTGTTTTCATTATCTCCTCTGATATTAAGAGTGCCTCCAGTCCTGCATCAATATTGTCTTTTCAGAGAAAAAGATAAGTTGGCTCCCATCAGTCCTCTCTTGCCTCCTCACTCCAGCCCAAGAATAGCCACACATCCAAGAACAAGTTGACTCTGCTACTAAATACAAACAATAGGCTAAAAAAAAGTCTTTCTCCAGAGTGAAGTTAAATGTCAGTGGATGAACCTAAATAAAATACAAGTAGGTTGAAAAGTTGTCGTTCGTTCTGTGTTTTCATGTATTTTAGGTCAGAGAGAGATTCAGCAGTTCTTTATAATTTTGAAAGAATGATTATTCTTGTATATCCACCAGGTAATGTTTACAGGCACATGCAAAACACAACATCTTTACTTTACACAGCAGGACAAACAAAGACTCTTATTACCAGCTCCTATCAGCTCTGCCCCAAGACCAGTCAGAGGTAGAAATGGGTTTGTTTCCAAGCCATCACCTTCTCTCTAACCCAATGGCCTCCTTCAATGAGAAAGACTATTCAAAGCTTAAAGACAAGAAGGCATTAATGCAGCAGCACAGCAACCTTATTTACAATAGTAATTATCTTTTTGACAGATTTGAATCTGGAGAACAGGGTTATTGCAGAGAATTCTAAAGGAAACAGGAATCTGAAGCGATAGTCAGATTTCAATAGCATTTTTATCTTTTTTGAAAACCAAAATAAACTTTTTGTTCTCATGTTCCATTATAAACAATTGTCTTGGCAGATTTTCCTTGTCCAGAATCATCTCATTCTTTCTGTTCAAACCTTTACATCTTTCAAATTCCTCACACTCATTTTCTTTGCCTCTCCACCTCCAGCCAACATCATGTTCTCCCAGTTTTTATGCTTAGCAGCCCATGCCATTGCTCTGTTGAATGCTAGGTGCCATCTATATATTCAGATACTTGACAGATACTCCTTTAATTCAAAGTTTGTTTGCTTTCGTGGCTTTTTGGGGCAAGAGAATAGGTAAAATAGCAGATTAGGATTTTAGCAGTCGCTGTCCTATTGTGCTAAGTTTTGCTTTACCCATCTCTGCCTCTTGCCTAAGGCTGTGCAGTTTTAAACCCGATGTGCATCAATGTCCTTGAAGCACAAAGATACCTGGAAATATTAAGCAGCAGGCTAAGGAAGTGAACGATCGAGTTGCTCGATACACACCTCAATTCAAGAGCAGCAAATTGTCTGTGGGACAAGCTACAGATACTTGGTCTTCCGCTCTTTATCATTACCTGTGAGTCCAGATGCTCATGTTGTTTAGTCTAATTCTGCTTTGGCACCACTAATTTAATTTTGTCGTGTGCTTCAGGCTATTAAAGCTTCAGAAGAACATGCTGATATTATGAACTAGAATATCTAAATGTGGAGAGCAGGTTGGGGTTTTTGTGAACATAGGAACTACACTGTTTTAAAGCATTGTGTGACTACTGATCTACTTCTGGGGAAGCACACGGCTACTTCAGCTTCTGCTCAAGAGCAAAAGCAAACCCCACAGATAAATCCTTAGACATGCGGAATTACTGGAGAGGTTTCTGTGGAATTTGTCATTAGCGTTAGTATTTCTCCCACAAGTCAGTATAAACAGATACCATAGAAAAGCCTGGAGTGCCTATATTTAAGAATGACTCTGAAAGATTATTGAAAATCAGGCACGACTGGATACTTGCTAGAAGTAAGCCATTATAGGTTAGATGCATTTCTGCTGAGCTGAAACTCTGCAAATGATAATTTGATAGAAGGTCTCCTTCTAACAGTAATTAGGAAAAACTTCATTTTATGGATTATTAAAACTTCACATTTAACCCAGAACTTTCAAATAGAAAAGTTTTTATTCTGGATGGGGAGGCAGTTTATAGATTTCTTCTTGTAGAAACATTTTTTTCTTGCTGCAATACCCAAGTGCAATACAACAATATGCACTCTCAGAGAGGATTTCTACTCCAGTTTTGTATTTCAGAAGCTTCAGATGATGAGCTGCTGACAGATCCAGAGTATGCACGCAGCCAATACTTTTGTTGATGGCTCACCAGATTTCAGCAGAAAGGAGCCCAGAACAGAGAACTGGAGTGAAGACACAGCGCAGGCTTCACCCATGAAGTAGCTTGCAGTGGGTTGTTTTATTAAGAGCTTAAGCTACTCAGTGCCTGCTACGTTCCTCCAGCAGGTGACGCACCCCCAAAATGAAGCCACTGAAAAATGCAGGGGACATGGACACTGCACGAAGGAACAGATCTCGTGTGTTCACAAATAGGACTTACTTCCAAGAAAATGTAAAGGAGGCTCTTGCTGAGGTGCTGCATGACACTGAATTTAGAGATTAAAAAGGAAAAATAAAACGCAAAGGGTTTAGATTTCTAACCTTGAGCAAATTCATAGCTATTGTCATGAAACAGTTTATTCAGAAATTCTTAATGATCACACATACCACCATTAAAACTGTCTTAAAGCCCCTGACATTTCCATATAGACCTGTTCTGTAGATATTATTACCATCCCTTTTATTGATGCACATGAGGAAAGTGTTTCCATTAAGGAAAAAAACATCACAACTGAAATGTGTGTACACATGCAAGACTTTTAAGAACTATAAATACATTGCATTCCTACCAAGTCACCATTAAATTCTTCATTTATTCTTATTCTTGTAAGAAAAAAGAAAAGAAAAAGCAGATGAAATTTATTTGCAAACTGGAATTAAAACCTCCCTCACCCTCCGTCACTGTCTTGCTCATCTATGGAGCTCCTTCTCTGGTGTGTGATAAAGATCTCAGAAAAGGGGGAGGAATGCTTTCTGCTGGGGCTTCTGCAGAGCACACCACCACCAAGTATATTGTTCTGGACTACAGTCTCCCGGAAACCTAGTGTACTTACTAGCAGTATATATTTTATGCTGACTTCCACACTATCTTAATAGAAAGTATTTTATTAAAGCAAAACTTGTTAAATATGATGAAGAGCTATTCTCAGCATGAAACAATTCCTGTTTGTGTGTGTAGCCCCTTGGCCATTTAAAACCTGTTCATTTATGCCTCAGGACAAATAAATATTAGATAATTTATTTCTAAAAAAGAGTATCACCACTCTCCTAGTTGTGCTGGGTTAAAAAAAATTGGGGAGGCCTACTGTGAAAATTACAAATAGCTCGAGGATGTACTGCATATTTCAAGAGATTTCATTGTATAGATGTACTGTAGAAAAATAGATTTCTGAGTTCATGAGGAGGTAAACCGTGGACAATATAATCAGGATCAACCCAAATACAGAGTGTGGGCTAAGACCATGAGCTATTCACTGAGATCCAAGTGATAAATGTACTTTCTCTGAAAGTGAAAATTACTGTTCTTGCAGTTTTTCCCTTTTGCAAGGCATTATGAGAAATTCCAGATTTGATATTTGTAAGTCAGCCACACTCAGCATCTAAGAAAACCTTCTAATTTCAGTGTTTTGGGCATTAATAAATGAAATATGATGTACTCCACAAGAAATTTGGAAAAAATACAACTATTCAAATACAAGCACAATTTAAAGTATTGCTAAACTAGATGTGGACAACCTGATTTTGGTGACAGAGAGACTCAATACAGGAGGTGAACCTCTGTTTGTTCTGCTGATATCATTAAAATCACTTATTGTCAATACCAAGAATATACTTTTGTGTAATCCCAAATGCAATGAGGGTTTTTTTACTGTAAAGAGGTTTTTCTTTAGGAAGTTCTCAGTTTTGTCCTGGCTTCAGCTAAGAGCTTACAGCCCCTCTGGGAGGGGGGAAAAAAAAAGAATCTGAGCTAGTTTTTCTTGCAGTGAGTCATAAAATAGAACTAAGATAGAAGAATTATTAGTTTCCACCCTGCTCTACTTGCTGCCTATGTAGAATTGTTCCCTATGGCACAGTATGTAGTGTTTCATCCAGACTTATTTTAAGTGTTCAGCTCAATTTCAGCCATGAAACAGCAGCTAACGGATAATCTCCTTTGGTTTATTTTTATCACATTCTCAAGTATGCATTAAAATTAGCATAATTGATGGTGTAATTAAAGATGTCAGCACAGCCCTGAATACAGGGTTTGCTAGTTTACTTGTACTCGTAGGATATTTTCCTGAAAGCTTTCTGCCAACATCGCACTGGATTATTTTAAAGACATTTCTAATTCCTAAATTATTGTCCAGGAGATCACAAGATGTTTTAAAAGCTTTTAGAGCTACAGTCATACGGAAAGTTACATCCTATGAAAACCAGGTAAAGACACAATTCTGCCTGCTCCCATTCAGTCTCTCCATTTTTGTATATAAAATTGATTCCAGTCAGGAAGGTAGAGTCTCCCTATGCTTCTTTTGTAAAAATTGATCTGTACTAGCAGAATGGGAGCACAACCACCTCAACAGCCACAGCAATTTCCAATTGCCTAGGCAGGTGTCAAAGCTTAAGCACCTGCCTTTAAGAAAACATTTCTCTTGAAGCTGTGAAGGAAGAAAGCCACAGGCTCACTACAGCTCCTGAACACAGTGGTAGCCTTACACTTCCTTTTCACAATGCTGGTCATTAAGATTCCAGGGACCAGCACTGAAATTCAGTTTGAGCTGTTAAAATGACCGTGGGAATGAAGGAAGGAAGAATAATCCTACATGGCATATCAGTGAGGGTTTTTTCTTTCAGTTTATGTCCTGATGAATCCAGAGTGACAATTACTCTGCTTCAAAGATGACACTAGTTGCAATAATTTTCTTCACAACTTAGTCTTTATTATATTAGCAATATAATTAAGGATACTGCTCATTTCACAGTAACTTTCAGATCATGCAGAATTTGTGGTTGAACCTAATCTCATGTAGGAGGTGTTCTTATGCTCGCATGCATTCAGTAAGAGATGTTCTTGTACTGTCCCACTGTACCAGCCAGCAACGAACACTTGCTGCCTCAAAGTAAGGTGGCACATTCATGAAGCAGATCACTAACTCATATATGAACATTATGAAGAGGTAGCATGCTTTTAAACCTATGACAATTGGTGCCTTTTTTTTTCCTGCTAAGGCAATATTTCCTTTTGTACCCTTCCCATTGTACCAGAAACTCCCCACAGCTGTTAGTCCTAGCTTCACTGGTGTGCTTGAATTCACAAGGCTTGAGGAATGAGTGGATTCTGGAAAAAAAAAAGGTTTAGTGGAATACTGCCACAAATGTATTTTCTTGCCGATATCCTGCTGAATATTATGCAGTTCCACAATGAATGGCCTGTCCCCAATCTATGAAGGAGCCAGCCACACTTCTCGCAGTTGTTAGTGAGTTCAGTTAGAAAAGTTTTCCCCTTTCCTCAAATTATGTAGAAAGCAAATGGTAAAAATGTCAGAATAAAGTATAAAACAATCTCTCTTTTTCCTAAATAGCAAACTAAAGCAAAGGCAGAGCTGGGAATTCATGAGAGGATGAAGCATGTGTCTCCAGCTTGAAGAGTTATTGGCAATGAAATGAGCTCACAACTGTCCCTCACTTGGTGTGCAGCAGAGCTGTAGGATCTCCGTGTGCTTGAAGATAACCACACTAAGATTTTAATCAAGGCTGATGCACAAGAATGATGCAATGGCAAAGAACAGATCTCGATATACATGCAGACATGTTAGACAGTTATAATAGCCCTTAAAGAGAATTAATGGAATGCTTCCATCTCTTTAAACTCTTTATTCAATGAAAGATACCCTGTAAGTCCAAAACTCTTGAATGAAGCAGAAAAAGGTTTTGTATCTGTGCAGGTCCTTCTCAGGCCTGAGTTTATGGCTGTATGTTCAAGAGTCTTGAAGATTGACTGATGTTTAAACATAATTTGTACAAATAGTAAAAATGCAGTTTTAACTATGGTACCGTACGTTGATTTCTGATACGTAAACCACGCAAATTTATTTTTGCCTGTTATTTGGCACAAATCCATTCTCATTTTCCATTTAATTCTTTCAAATGCTCCTTAGCTGCATTTCATCTACCTTATAGATCTCCTCTCACTCAGCTTCCTTTTCATGAATCCATTGCAAAAGATACTTTACCTGTCTTATACTTCAAAATACCTTTGTTTCAAAAAGAGAAGATAAAAGAGGATAAAAACCATCAGAAGTAAGCCTTGATAAAAAGGCAGACTTTGAACCTCTGATATAAATACAGCACAATGCTTTCTAACAGATTTTTAATTTAAACTCTCACATTAAAACAGAATAATTACTGGGCCCAGTGGCAATGCAGGAAGTTACATGGCTTATATGTGGCTTCCTTCCCTGCTTCTGTTACTTTAATGGAATTTTAGCTCTATAATGGTTCTGCCCCCTCTAAAGAGCTTTTTGAAAACAGAACCAGTCCATATAAAAGTGGATTGATCAAGCAGTACAGGTTGTATCAAGAAAGACACTTTGGAAAAATATGTTTGGGCTGCATTTGAATACAGTTTAATAGGTACTTCTCAAATGTCTAAGTGGACAAAATTACCCTGAAGTTCATAAAGAACAGGAAATGTAGTACAAAAATACTCCCATCAGCACACCTTTACATAAGAGCAAAGCCCTTTTGGCAGCCATATAGGGTCTCAATGTAATTTGTCAGGAGTTATTAGGAAATCATGACATCTGTCTTAGTAACAAGAATTAAGAATATAGGTCATGGAGGTCATGAGTTTTAAATACAACTCAAAAGTAATTACAAATTTACTTTGGATTACTTTAGAATTAAGGCAGTAATAATTTCACATGTAAGGGTGTATTTTCAGATGAATTACAAACATTCAGGTAGCAAAGTCCTTTGGCCAACAAAACATAAATGAAAACCATCACATGGGGGGAATGGGAACACAGACCACAAGGAGATTATGACGTGCTAGATTGGGACCTCCACTGTGGACCATTAACCTCAGTAAAACAAATGACTGCACGCTTAAATTGACTTTGAAACAGGGAGACTTGAATTGGAGTCTAACTGATTAGGAATTCATAAATTATAACACACAGGTAACCTGTAAAGAAGGTTTTAGCTCATTGGGAGAGTCGTAAAGAGCCACATCTCATTTCAACAGGCATGGGTACCTATCAGGTTAGTTCAGTTTAATTCATTGTATTTCTGACTCACAAGATAAATAGGTAAAAGTGCTCTTTCATTTTAAAATATCAATCCTACTTATTTCTTACTCCTTTTTGAAAACATAAATGTATTTTGAAATAGAAATTCTCAAAAATCTGTATCGCTAACAATCAAATGAGATTTAGGTTTCAAGTGTAGCAATACCAGCAAGTTTGAGTAGACAAGTGTGTAGGCATATAAATAAGTTTATTCCATGTTAAATGAAAAGAGAAAGTGTGAAATGAACTGTATTAAGAGTCAAAGCGAAGTATAACCACTTCATCTACAATTTCTTTGCAGTTATATGTATAGTCAAGACTCTTAATTCATGTGTGCAATTATAGTTGGCAAATACCTAGTGTAAGCCAATATTCTGTGCAACTATCTTTCCATCTGCAATTCTGGATGGAAACTAGGAAAAACGCCTGAGAATAATATCTACAAGTTGGAGGTTATGGCACTGAATAACAAGAATGACAAAGTGAAAGCACAGAAAATCTGATTGAGTGACAACCACTCACAAAACTTTGGAAGAAGAAAGAGATGCGTAAGCAAGGAGACAAGAAAAAGCAGAAGTATTCTTAATCACTTCCACTATGTATAAACTGATATAATGCTTAAAAATAACCAACACACTGTCATCTCACACTTCCAAATGCAACTCCTCAAAGCAGTTTCTAATGCGTGTTTCTGACAGCCATGAATCAAAGAGATCTGCTATTTGGCATGAAAATCTAGAAACCAAATTGTACACTGCCAGCGTAAATGTACCAAAAGTAGCAAGAGTTTGAAGGCAATATGTCAAGTTGTCCACACAATCCTCTAGACTGAATATTTTGTCAAGATGTGTGTCACACAGACAACAGGAAAATAGTTTAAAGGAATATAGTCCTTCTAGTGAAATACTTCAGTGTAATTACAAATCAGTTATCCAGTGCTCTGGATTACCTAGTGGTCTAGCACACCTTAAATGGACAGATACTTCAACTTATTTTTTAACCTCCATAGTAGGTCAATGCCCTACCCATCAATTTTGCTCTTCCTTCCAGATAAATGAGGCAATGACCCTATTAATGGTTTCCTTGAGCAGCTCAGTGATGGTACAGTGCTCGCTTTGCAGAGCATGTTACAAATACAGTAATGATATGGCCTGACGAGCTGCTTGACTGCGTATTATTTAATGCTCACAGGGCCACTAAGTGTGCAGTGAAATTTGTGCTCGTAAGATAAACTAGGCAACGTTGGCAATTGTTTCATTCGGTGGCTGGAATTCTCAGAGGAGGTTACCTAAATCATCTCAGAGCTGATGGGCCAGCAGTGTGGGCAGAGGAGAAAAGGACAGGATCAGGGAGGGCACCTGGGAAAATGCAGGGACTCAGAGCAGCCTTGAGTCAGATGAGGTAAATTCTGAAATCCATCCGATTTGAGAGAGGCATTCTGGGGTGCTTCTAAAGTTCTGAGACACTACCAGGAAAAGTCTGAAAAAAATTTCATATGCTAAGCTTATGAGTATCACAGACTCAGCTCATCACAGACAACACTGCAGGAATCAAAATTGGCAATATTCCTTGTTCATTACTATGCTTCAGTCAACTTTCAAGTCAAGTTAGAAGAGTTAAGGCACATTCGTCCTATCTCCATTGCAAAAAAATTTTGAGATTACTGCTTGACAATTGTCATTTTTCCACCACATCACTATAATCAGAATTATACATTCATTATACATACATACATACATACATACTCTGGGCATGTGTCAGTTCAACAGTTTGAGGCTGTTGGTATAGAGAGCTGAAAGGAATTGTGCTGGTCTTTAACTGCATCTGCGAGAGCTTTGCAGTGTTGTCAGGAATAAAACACGTTAAACACCTTGTTGAAAAATACAGTCATTATTTGCACCTTTGGTTGCTTCACCGTTTGCCATTCTGAGGAAAGATTTTTTTTTTTTTTACTTTTTAAACAACAACTATGATGATCCTGAAATAATAACGACAACAAAAAGAATATGGATAGTATGTCTGGAACGTTTGCCTTGAACTAAGCAACAGATGTGGAATACCCCAGGATTGGTTCTATGTGTTGATAACTGCTGCTTAGAGAAGTCAGAAAGAGCAGAAAATATGGATATCAGAAGAGTGAAGAACTGTTGCTCCCTAGTGCCTAAAAAAAGTAATCCCTTGGCTACAGAGCTGAACAGTACTGTAAAGGAAAAACAATTAGGTGATCCATGTATCTCAAGCATTTAACTGTAAGCAACACGACAGGTTTTGTGGTATTCTTAGCGTTTTGCTCCAAGATAAAGTATTTCAGAAACACTGATCTATACAAAATAGAAATAGCTTCCCACATTCAATCATGCTTCAACCATCTTGCAAATAATTCACAGATAATAGAAAGTAGTAAAGGCAACTGTCAGAAGCTGGATTGCAGTATCTGTGTTGTGTGCTTGCATCACAGCGTTTACGAAGAATGGATTAATTTTAGGTGATATTGCATTTGAATTTAGTATTTATATTATGAATTATCATGAAATTTTAATGCACAGACTGCTTTAAATGTATTTTCATTCCTGTATCAAGGAGTACAAGTGCAGAAAATAGTACATTTATCCATTCTTAAGGCATTAAGAACATAATCGCCTTGAGATTGTAAGCTGTTTTGTTCTATTTTATTTATTATTTGACATAGTACTTTGGTTTTGTACATTGGGCTACAGCATTTGCTGACAGAAGATGAACCTGACATAATTTTAACTATTCTAGGCTTCTACTGCTGTTGTAGTCAGTGCTCTGTTTAGTGTCCAAACTATGAAAATTACAATGCATCTTCAACTAAAATTACTCTTTATTTCTCCAAGCCACTTAAGTGTTACTCTATAATTATCCTATTTTAAATGTAGTGCCTCTCTAGGGTACTTCCAAAGTCTTTTTAAAACATTAGTGAATCTTTTAACATTTCATCAAGCTATTTTGTATATTTTCATACATTTCAAACAAGACCTTCCGTGCTTGACCACAGTGAATGGGACAGTGTCAGTCCCAGTGCTGTGAGAACTTCATACCAAGGCCCGGCCAAAATGGACTGCTGCATTTATTTAATACTCCAGGGTTCCACACAACTCTCTCTCTCTTTTGTGCAGAGACCTCGCTCTTCAACTGCTACGCCTGGCTGGCCTTGCCGTGCCCACAGGAGTCAGGACACGTCTGGTCTTTCTGGCTTCCTCCTGAGGAGAGGGGCAGGCAAAAGGCCCTCCACTCACACAAATTTGAGATCGACTACTTAGAGCAGGGAGCTGAACTGTGAAAAGGTCAACATGGCCAGCCTCTGACAGAGGGGATGAGAGGGGAAAGCTCTCAGCCCTGCTGAGCGCCACAGCCCTCCACAAGCATCCTCTGGAGCCCACTCAGGACAGCACTGGGAACAGACTGGCTCTACAAGTGCACCCCCATAGTTACACACCTGCAAGTGCTGGCTCCTGTGAGAATTGGAAATGATCTATCTGCCCCTCATCAGTGTGATTGCACCGTGCAGGGTTTTCTCACCCAAACCCTTGTTACTGTGTCGGGTTTGACCTTGGCAGCATTTGAGAGTCTCCTGATACTGACAGCCAGTGCTGGCCTGTTGTATCCCGCAATAATGAGCTCCACCTTAACGGAGCCCGGATCGATTTCCCTGCCAGTTGTCAGCCCTTACTTATTCATTTCACAGCACTACAATAAGATCAACTGTGCTATAACCGTGCCGCCCGGATCATTGAAAAATGCACTGTGATATAATAAAGTGATACACTTTGCATTTAAGCAATGGCCTAGCAGAAAAAAAAACAAAATCCTGATAGTGCAGAAACAGTTTCTCCTCATAAGATTGATGGCAATATCAGACAGGAAAAGAATAATTAGTTTTGCTCTGGTTTTATGTAGAAAGCATAATAGGCTTAAAATATTACCCGTGCTGTTCGTTCAAATGAGTTCAAAAATTAAAAAGTATGATAATTTACTTCTGCAAAAAATTAAAAATAACAGCAAGGCCCTTAGAAATTTTAATTTTTACTTTATTTTCTCTATAGAGCATGCATTGATTGCATCTATGTGATATGGGTGGGTTTGACTCACTGCAATAATAGACCAATTATGAAAATCAAGGAGCATAACAATCATGAAGGCATTAAAAAGCATTTAAAAAACCTCAAATAAAACCAGCCACGAAAGGGTGGTTTGCCAACTTCAGTACTCGTGTCCTCCCTAATACCATTAACCACTGCTCAGCTTACATATAGAAATATCCCAAACTCTTTTTTTTTTTATGAAGAAAAAAATGAGGATTATTTTCATGTATTTAATTTCAAGATAGTGAAATTGTCCTTATTTAAACCAAACCATTAACAGCATTTCCTAAGCAATGCAATATTTCTGCCCAGAGGAAGTCTTGCCAAACAGTGAAAAAAACCTGGTGCCACAAATGAACAAGACAAAAGCTCTTTCACTCAATTAGACTACATTTTAATCCTGAAGTACAGCTGAAGAGTGTTTTGTGTCAAATCACTGCCACCTTCAAATGAACTGAAACAAAACCGAAACTGGAAACAAAATAAAGGCAAAAGTGGGAACAAAATATAGTCAAAAGTAGAGAATTAGAAGCAAGGGTGTTTATGTTGCCCAAGTTCAGGGGTTTATCCTCAGGGACTCACCTTCCAACGCCTCACACAGACAACAGTGAAAACCACGCAGGAGACTAAATCAGAGAATCTGGCTTTGAAGTGTGACCAGCACAGAGGATTTACAAAGAGTTCAGCAGAGACAGGGATGATGGAGCTGTTATCACACCCAAAGTGTCATTTGAGTGGTAGATTCTGAAAGGCAAGGGTGACAGCTGCCCGGGAAAGACAAGGGGACTGGAATTAATGAAACGCAGATCAGATCAACAGTGCTGCCTTTTGACACACTGGTCTTTTGTAGGTAGAGCATGTAAAGACCTCTCTCAAATGCAGACCTCTCCCGTGCAAATGTGGAGAGATTAACATCTCTAGAACTGCCAAAAGCACGGAGTGGAAGAAAATGAAGAGTCATGAAATTATCACATGGATTCATTAACCAACTGATTGGCGCTTTCCTATTGCTGCTGTCATGAAAAAGGACAGGAAGACAGATTCACATTTATCTTAAACACCTCACAGCAGCAATTCTCAGGGAAAGTACATCATCTTGTCTCTGAAAGGTGTCTTATACTAACGTATTTTCAAGATAGCAGGTGCTAACTGTGGAAAGAACAACTTTCATTAAGTACAAACTTACTAAGAAAACTTGGCATTTCCATTATGAGCATAATTACAAATGCTAGAGGTCCAACCACTAAAGACCTAGATATTAACAAACGGGACCTAAAAACCACAGCAAAATTCTAAAAAAATTAAAAAGTGCCCTTTTGGTTTTAATTGAAAAAAACCCCCAAACGGTAAATGGTGGCAAAGCAATATAAGACTAGAAAAGTAAGGCATACTTTATGTCATCTACTTACTGACAAAATCATAATCATTAACAAACACTAATTATATCAACATTTTGCACCAGTACTAAGATAGCAAATCACTAAGATAGACATCAAACAGTAATGAAGAATTCCTGAAGCTAAACTGAGTATTCTAAAAGAATAGAACTCTGGTACGAAGACACAGCCTTCACCAGTAAATCATTTACACAGTGTTCTGGACAAGCCTTCACATATGACAAGACTTTGCAGAGTGTGCTTCAGAAAGGAAGCATTCCTATTTTCTATCTTTTTACCTTCATAAGTCTTGAGTTCTCTATACAGCATAGCCTTAAAATCTTTCCAATAGCACAAACCATGAGGTTTTACAACCAGCACAAAAGTAGGCTCATTAAAACGTCAGCAGAGATACTACAGTTACACTGCTATCTACTGGTAGATTTCTTCTCTGTGAGTTGTAGGAATCTACGCAGCCACATTAAGAAAAGTGGTTATTGATAAAAACCTGTCATTTTTCCCTGCATAGACAGTGACATTTCCAAAAAAATACCAAAATCTGAGTACTATCAGTAATTATACTTTTTATAGGGCAAGATGATTCAGAGCTTCCAATTAACTGCAGGGTTGCATCTTAGTGAATGCTGCATGGAAATACACAAAGAAATGGCTCTTTTCAAGTAGCTTAAAATCTAAACAGACAGTTGACACAAGAAGCAGGAAGAAAAGATGGGAAAAGTCTACTGTAGACAATTAAATAGACACAGAAACATATGTGAAAATACTAAACACATATGGAGAATGCTTACTAGAGTTAACAAATAAGAAAAAGGGCTCAATGAGAAACAAGGAGAAATAAAGCTGAGAATTGCTGCTCTCCTCCCTGTCACTACCGGCGTACAATTCTGATTCATTTTCTCTCCCAGGTAAGTGAGTCAGTGTGGCAGGAGCAGATGCCACAAATGCTACTGTAGTAAGAGCACTAGCTGTGACAGAGGAGAGGTGTAAACAGTGGGATTCAGGGTGCAATAGCAGTTTCTGCAGCAGGAATTACGCTCTTTCCCTCTTCGGGGCAGTGCCAGACCTTGGTTTTCGTGAGAGCATGAAAGAAAGTGCCATAGATAACCTTAAACTTTGGGGCTACAGCTCACTATTGTCACAACCCTGCGAGCACTCAACTGCAGTACAGCAATAAGAATCACATGGTGGGATTTTTGGGGTTGTCCTGTGCAGGGCCAGGAGTTGGACTCTATGGTCCTTGTAGGTTCCTTCCAACTCCGAATATTTTATGATTCTATAATAAGAGCAGCACTCCAAGTTATGAATAAGTGGCCTGTTGTACAGTGCTGGTGAACAGAGAAAATAAAGTGTTTGACACCTTCAGTAATAAGGCATGCGTTTCAAGAGAGTCAGGGAAAGTTCTCTTTGAAAAGCCCAAGTAACACCTGGTTGCTGTCAGGATGTTTGTTCTCTCCTTTTCTGCATTCATCTCCGTTCTGCGTTGTCCTCATGAGCAAGTTCATGTACCTTAACAAAAAGCACAAGAAGCTGTCTCCTCTGAATGTATTTTTAATGTGTCTGAAAAGATTCAAAGTAATTATAAGGTATATTGGCACTTGGCTGCAGTTGGAGTAACGCTTGCTTTATCTCTTTGCCTGCAGTTCTGTAGCGTGACTGTTCGGCACCAGCAACTCCTGGAGTCTGGTGTGAACCCAACACAGATGTTTTCCCATAGTTATTCTGCGACTGTGACCAATGTCTCCCAACAGGAGCCTATTCTAGCTCCAGAAAGACTGAAGCTAATGGAAAGTGAGACTGGCGCAGCTTTATACCTTGCAGAGCTCTCAACAATACTGCCAAACCTTGTCTTTGGACTTAAATTTTTTCCCATGTCCACAATCACTGTGGCTTATAAAACTGTCACGTTTTAGCACAACTATTGTATTCTTCACACCTGCAGCTAAAGTAATTACTTCAAAAAGCACAGGTTAAGACCCGTGTCTCTCTGAAGTAAGACAGTTTATCCTAAATCAATTCAAGCAATACTCCTTGAGATAAATTTATGTGAAAGTTTGTCAGCTGTGTGATTCAAGAACTGAAAGTCTTTTTATGAAGCATAGGCAGAGATTTTGAATGGTGTGAGAAGAGGTGACAGATATGAAGAGTCATTTCTATTCCTTCAGTGTTCATGTAATCATGCATTTTTCTGATAGCGAATGTGCTAGAAGTACATATCTCCTAATCAATCCGTCACACTGCTTCGTTTTTCTACATCATGCAGTCATTCTCTCCATTATGCTATAAAAAAAAAAATGTTGAATTTTCAAGCTTCAAGGTAGAATACTTGAATTTGTAGTTTTAAATTAGTATCTTGGAATATTTCTCTCAAAACTCAAGGCGTCCCTTACTTGCTACCTCTCCTTAAGTATTAAAACTGCCAACAAAATCAAGCCTTTACTGGAAATAATTGTATTTTGAGAGCACACTTGGGGGTGTAGGGGTTGGTTTTGGCTCTGAATCAGCCTTTGATTCTGTGGCAGAGATATATTATCTCATCTTCTGAGGACAATGAATAAGGTTACTTTCCACTGAAGCAGGAATTGTCTTCTCATCACAGGCATTGACTAGCTTAGAAAGTATGCAGAGAAGAGTATTTCTCTGACTTCCATTTTGAGAAGAACATATGCAGTAAGCATAAGAACAAATTTTAAAGGAGCAAAATGGAACATTATTTTGGAAAAGACTATTTCTTGTTAAAAGTTACTTCATGATCACCTTCAAACACACAGTCTAAAAGAAAACATCTTTGCTTCTCCTCATTGCCTACCTAAGTGCTCCCCATTAACTAGGTGCAACCAGTAGTTCAGCAGCAAAATCAAAAGATAAACCAAGTCTTAATATTGAGGGTGAAGAAGATATAACCCAGCGAAAACTCAAGTTAGGGGGAGGAAAAAAAAGGTACTGTACATGGGCACAGTGGTTCTAGGAATTCCCTCCCAGCAATTCTACTTTGTGACAATAAAGCTGCAATTTAAGCCCACAATTACCATTTGACAGTATTTGAGGAACTTCAGTTATTATCTGCTCTCAGAGCTACTCCAGTACCCTCAGGCATTGTAGAATTTCTCAACTGATTTCACCGTAGAATTTCTATTGCTATCGCCTGTAAGTATGCAGGCGGGGGCATCAGAGACAATAAGTATTCTACAAGCAAAAGAATTGGGTTCTCCCGAGGTGACTGAGCTTACATGGATGTGGGTGTTTCCCAGCATGGAAACTTGGGAAGGAATGGGATAATTTTATAGTATAACACAAGAGCTCAGTGGAGTCAGGAGTTTGTCCTTCAGGGCTCGCTATCCTGGCAGCACTCCTGGGCGCCTTTTCTCACTCCCGTGGCACAGCACTCCTGTAAGAAAGTCTATCAGCTGTGGGAGGGTTCTCCTGTCCTGGGAGACTCTCCTGGTGAGAGGGCTACTCCCAACCCAGAGCACTCTCGGATGTGAAGCCATCCTGGAAAAACTGGAAATGGCTACAAAGAGATCACACCTCAGGGGTGGTGAAACAGCCTGTGAAGACCAGGCTTCGGGCTGAAGGATCTTCAGGCTGGGTTTAAAGATAGCCTTAAACATAGGAGTGGGTGATTTTGAGCCTCCTTCAATTTAGCAAAACCACTGGATACTTCTCAGGAGCAGGCTGACAGACACTTTCAGCTCTACAAAATTTAGCTCTACTACAAACTTTGCAGTACAAATTAAAATTGATGTGACTTGCCTTGTGGCAATTCTTTTCAGCCTAAATAGTTATAAGGGGTAATTTGCCGTGCTTGTGTTGGTCTTGCTTTTATTAATATTTCTTCACATCTTCCCTGTTTTTCATTGTCAACCTTTCTGTCTTCATGGTTTTTCTCTCTTCATCCTAGTCTCCGTTGCATTTGTCACACACATTTTTCACTCTTTCCCTTTCCTCCCAAATAGCTCTCCATGGCCATACTGAATGGACTGCAAAGAAAGCAATTCCTTCTGTTTCATGTCCACTGATTTCCCACACCAGAGAAGAGATGCTGTTTTCCAAACTCCCAGTTCAGCTCAGCAAGGGGGAAGTGGCTAACACCAAGAACCACAAGAAATTAGTGTCAGCTCATTATGAGGAAAAAAAAAGAAAAAAAACTCAAACCACCCAATACCTGCAAAGCTAGAATTTCAGATCAGCAGGATGGGAGAGATGGCAGTTTTATGGGAGTTCATTAATACCATTAAGGCAAATTCTCAAGAAAGACACTGTTTGCATGACGAGTTCAAGCCTTTCTTTTCTCTATTTGTGATCAACGTTGGGTCCACTTGGATCTAAGCCATTGGGCTTTAGAAAAATCAGATTAAAAGTAGATTGGCACGCAATATTTTAGCTGAGCAAATATCCAGGAAGGTATTTTCAGGATGTGCCCTTACAGAGAGAATAAAAAGAGAATATATCAGTGAGCGTAAGCTGCATTAGCAATGCCATTATAACACTGCAGCTCTTCCCAGTCTGACACCACCATTCTAGCAGTTTATGACTTAGGCTGATTTCTTCCATCTTCATTACAATCCAAGTAAACAGAGATTGAACCACACATGAACCCAGCAGTACCTGAATTATAAAACTGATTTCAATATTGGCTTTTCCTTATAAATGCTTAGAAGCACTGGAAATGATTGCTCTTGCCCCGTTGGCTCCCTTCAGTCATTAGCAGGCAGGTTAGATTTTCCCCTTTAAGACAAAAAGGTCTTAGCTCAAGGGCTGGTAGTTTGTGGGGGGAGGTTTTGGCCACCATTAAAATTGGCTCCAGAATATCACACTTCTGAGAGCTGGACACATTTATTTCCAACCTAAATATATTTATATAATTTTTTGCTCAACTTCTGATAAATTTATCTGGTTGGACTAAGCACAACAAAGTGTCTCAGACTCTTCTTATAAAAGATTTCCCGTTCTCCTGAACATCCTAGTAACCTTTCTTTGCATCTGTTCCAGTTCGAATTCACCTTAATTAAAAGCAGGAAAAGAAAACTATTACAAATATCCCACATTGTTGCTTCTGCAGGACCTAGTTCAGGTGTTTGTTGCTTCCTTTGCTAATGCAAATATCTCATGCGGCACAGACTAAGATTGTGTTTGCCCTATTCATTGATGTTTTGCACTGGTGACTTGCAGTCATCCTATGACTTTCTCCTCTTCTGTCATTTCCAATTAGCAAGCTCCTAGCTTATAACAGAAATGTATTGTTTTTGGGCATGATCTTGCACTTTGTCCTATTGAATTTCATTCAGATACTATTACTGTAGTCCTCAAGGTCATTTCATTCTTCCTGTATGGAATTCTGAACTCCCCCCTGTGACAGGGCCCACAAACATTTTGGGCTTCAAAAAAGTTGCTTCTGATAATTTCTATTTCAAGGGAATTACTAAATTTTTAAAACAAGGAGCATTTCTTGAGGGAATGACATGTAGCAGTGTGTCCCTGGCAATTACAGTAATGGATATTGTGACTGCAACGACTTCGAAGTACTTGAAGCAAAATTCCAGAATATTTCGGTCTTTCTGAAAAACAACCAGAGTTTTCAGACATCCAGGCATTTCACTTACCTACGTTATCAGTTGTTTTATGCATCTTTTACATTCTGACTGTCTCCATACAGCACGTTGTCTAAACCAAAGTCATCGTACTTAAAGCTTTCCAGCAGTGCAGTTGTGACATCACCACACTAAACAGGAACCTGGACCTGGAGAGGTACGGGGTGACTGCACATATTTACTGGATATGGAGCAGCTACTTCATTTATCATGAAAAAGTTACCACAAGGAAAACCATATATCTCTAAAGGCAAGTCTAACCATTATCAATTTATGGCACTGGAAACTTCCTCAAGTTTAGAGGAAAACACATGTGCACGCTAGCTCCAGGACACTGGAAAATTGAAATATAAACTTGAGTGATGAACAAACCAATGCTAACCCCATGAAAATGAAGTTCTTGGCCTATCCCTGATGATCAATCTACCTGTGCTACAAAGAAATCTATTTTTTAGAGTTTTTTCCTCCTGCTTTTGGGTTTTCCATCTCAAAGGTTTGAATGATGACCTATCTTGAGAATAACTGTTTTCACAGTATTTTACCAGACAGCTCAGAAATACTTAGAAAACAATGCAATTGATACACATCAGGACTTCAGAAACATCAGCCACACTACCAGCAATAGCCAAAGAAAGAACGAAGAGTGGAGAAGGATCCTTTTACTCCTTAACTGGCAGATCAGAAGCACAGAAACTGCATGTCAGTTTTGCCCTTGGGTTTATTTCAGCAGCCGCAAAACCATTTTTGAAATTCAGAAGTCTATTTCTATCCTGCAGGAAAATATTAGTGAAACAATCATTCTGCTGTTACACGGTACAGAAATGCTGCATGTGAGAACAGGTATTCTAATGTGCTGCACAGCAAAAATCCAGCACCTTGTGAGAATCCTTTCTTCTTGTCCCTTCTGCCTCTCAGCATCCTTCTTCCTCTAGAAACTCAGAGAGATCACACAACCTTTTACCATGGTCTTGAGTGTCACCTTCAGTCCTCCTTCTGACCAGATGTAATTTGGGGAGGCCAAAACACTGATCTTCCCCTGTAAGCTGCCATCATCACACTTGCCACGATACAGGGTACAGCCCATGCAGACCTTTACACCAGTTCTCAACACCTCCTTTCCTAAATGCTACAGGACATTTAACAGTGTCAGTTTCTCCACACAGTATATGAGAACGGACTCTATTCTCATATACCGTGCCACTGCTCAGAATGTAAATGCAGCTCCAAAGCATTCCAAAATAATTAGGCAAACTTCATGAACTTCAAGTAAGAGTGTAATTAATTGATAGCAAAGTGGGAAAATTGGAGGTTTTCCAAAAGCCTCCTGAAGCACTCACCTGAGTCTAATAAGCAAAACTCTTCCAGTGTCACATCAAAGTCTAAACACGTTCGTTCCAAAGACTGTAATGTGAACACAGATTCTGAAAATCTAAAAAGCCTTAAAATTAAGCACAGACTTTTTAATAATTTTTAAATTTTTCCTCTGGTTTTGTTACATTTTTCATATACATAATTGGAAGAATTGCCTTCAAACAATTTTATGAGATCTACAAAAGCTCATTTTTACTTCTCTGCAGAATCCTATATATTTAGATTTTTAATAATTAAGCATTACAGCTCCCTGTCATATTGTCTCATGCAATTTCAGAGAGGAAAGTCACACAGAGAGAAAGATTATTCAGACTTGACGACAGAAAGAGAAAAACTCTCAGAGTGCGTGTCCTGTTGTAATTCTCTTCAAAATTGCCAACAGTCACGGCAGTAAAAAATGTTCAGTGTCTTAGGCTACTCAGGCTAATTCCTGTCAGCTCATTCCCTTGGTTTTAAACATGAGCAAATGAAGAAAAAAACAGAAGGAGGAAGAGAATCAAACACAGGCATAAGTGACAAGGACTGTTCTTTACCCCCTCATACCTAAACAAGTGCCCTGAGGAAGACAGGTTTTGTCACTAGCCCCATGACCAGCTAAGTTCCAGAATTCCATATAGACTAACACTGCTTGGAAGCAAATTGCCGTGTGGAGCAGAGCTGTGGATAAGCATCTAAAGATAGGAGAGAACACAGGCTTATTTGCAAAACATCATGGGAAGGTCTCCTGTGGTGTTATCCTTGGTGCAGATATCCAAATCCCTCCTGCATGAATCAGGAAATTTCAGCATCATACCAAAGGGATAGCAAGAAAGACCACATTATGCAAGGACACAGCATGCAAAGAAGACATTCTCCCATTGCTGTGATTTATTCCTTACCTCCCACCTCACACTAGTCTCTGTACAGTAGCTGGAAAAAATGGCAGTCCCTTCTTTAAGTTCACAAATTCAAAACACAAAGTGTATTTCAAGGGCCATTTGAAGGTAAGAGTACAAATAAGTACTTTTTAAATAATGCCCTAAGTATCTTGGAGTTCAGTGTCTTATGAATCAAGACAAATGCTCTGGCTGCCAGGAAGCCCAGCTGCCAAACACTGCAGCCCATAGCAGGAAAGGAATGCAGCTCTGGCATGCTGTGTCTGGAGACAGAGTGTGAACATGGACCTCAGAGTCAGGGATCTCTCATGTTTAGGCTACCTCGTAAGAAGCTTCTTAGGAAACAAAATGAGGGAAATTTTCCTGGTTAACAGAGAAAGACTCAAGTGCAGCTGTTCTGTCTGGCTGCAGAGGCTCCCAGTGGTGAATGCTGGGCCAGAACCTCAACACAGCTGATAATTCAGCTTCAAGCAGCTGACCTTTGGTTTCTGTTGCAGTAAAATCACAGTGAACTGTTTGGGTGTCATGTAAGTGCAACATGTAATTCCTCTGTCATTCTGCCTGAATTATGCTCCTTTACAAAATAAATGCTGATCTTAGATGATAAATTGATATTACTATACCAAAGAACAATTAATTTCAAATATTTGAGTACTGAAAGGCCACAAGTAATTTGAAAGGGGGGTTCTAATTTCCTTACCTCTATATGCCATAGTGTGTCTATCTCGCTGTTTTCTAGGTCTACAGATAAAGTATTAATAAGGCAAAATTAGTTTTATTCTATGCAAACCATTTTTTGTTTTATTATCCTACACAAGTACTTTTTCCTGGCAATAGAATACACAGAAGCCTGTCATTCGTTTCTGCAGACTTAAAGATCCATTATATTGTGTGGTTATTCGCTGTTAAATCTGGCAGGTGTTTTGTTGGCAAATGTAAATAAAGGTACAGCCACTCCGGAACACTGGGGTATGCCTCACGTTCAACAAAGCACTAATGTCAACAGCTTGATGGATATATTTTATACCAGGAAAACCTATTTCAATTAAATAGCTGTCATTTTAAGAAAGGACATCACAAAATAAACAAGTTGTCTGTAAGAACAACTGTTTTACCTTTACTCCTTCTCTTTAATGATGCCTGTCTTCTCCAAGAGACTTGTACCAGTCTGATTGACACTGAAGCGAAAAGAAAAAAGCACAGAAGGAAACTATACCCAACAGTATGGCCACTTCACAAAAGTAATTTCCTTCTCAGAATTTGTGTTGTTTTCTTCTGCTTCTTTACAGGTACCTTCAAATTGCTGCACATCGTGCTAGGTAGGGTGCTGAACAGAATGATCCTCCTTCTCTCCACCTCCCATACTTTCCACAATAAGTTGCTTTAGCCAAAGAGGTACTTTAGAGATGCATTTATTGTACCAAACTAATGCACTATAATATAATAAAAATTGCGCTTCCATCCCTCCACCTCCCTTGCAGCTCTACAATAAGTAACCTTAATCCTGTCAAATTTTACCAGCCATCAACCCTGACACTGCCTGGTTGCTTAAAATAAATATAAAAACAAGTGCTTGTGAACTGTACAAAGAGTGAATAATTTTTCATAGACTCATTGAATGGCTTGGGTGGGAAGAGGCCTCGAAGATCAACTGGTTCCAACCCCCTTGCCAGAGGCAGAGACACCTTCCACTAGACCAGGCTGCTCAGAGCCCCATCCAACCTGGCCTTGAACACTTCCATGGATAGGGCACCCACAGCTACTCTGGGCAACCTGTTCCAGTGCCTCACCACCCTCAGAGGGAAGAATTTCTTCCTGACATCTCATCTAAACCTGCCCTATCAATTCAAAGCTGTTCCGCCTTCTCCTATCACTCCCATGCCTCTATAAAAAGTCCCTCTCCAGCTCTCTTGTATTCCCTTTAGGTACTGGAAGGCTGCAATGAGATATCCCTGGAGCCTTCGTTTCTCCAGGCTGAACAAGTCCAACTTTCCCAGCCTGTGTTCAGAGGAGAGGTGCTCCAGCCCTCTGAGCATCTTTGTAGCCTCCTGTGGACCCACTACAACAGGTCCATGTCCTTCTCAGGTTGTGGCCCTGGGGCTGGATGCAGTGCTCCAGGTGGAGCACAGTGCTCTACTCACCAGAGCATAGAGGGGCAATCCCCTCCCTCGACATTCTTTGGATGTCGCCCAGAACACATTTGGCTTTCTGGGCTGTGAGTCACATTGCTGGGCCACACTGAGCTGCTCATCCAGCAGCAGCCCCAGGACCTCCTCCTCAGGGCTGCTCCCAATCCATTCTGTGCTGACCAAACGGGGGCGCGCACTGGGGGGTGCACAGACCCCATTTCAGAGCTGCCGCGTTGGTTGGTGGGTCAGTTCCCAGGTATAAAGGCCTTTCTTAGCAAGTTTTGTAAGCCCTTATCGGGATGTAACCCAACCCCCTGCTCCCCTCTCTCCTTGTTGGCTGATTTTTGTGTAACCACGCCCTTTCGAGACTCCTTTTTTTCAACAGGTCCCAAGAGGCCCTCGCTCTCTTGGCACTGGGGCTCCTCCGAATAAAACCCTTTTAGGACCCTTGTCTGAGAGCCACCTCTCATCTCTAGTGGCGCCCAAGATCATCAGCCTTGCGTGGGTCTGGCTGCGTGTTACACCCCACGGACGAGAAGGGGTCAGCCAGCGAGGGGCTAAACAGCACTGCAGGGGCTCCTTTGCGAGAGGGACCCCTTGAACAAGCGGCTGCCTCTCCGCCCAGCCACCCACGAGTGTGATAATCCTCCACCCAGCCTGCGTTTGTGCTTGGGCTTGTCTGGACCCATGTGCAGAAACCTGCACTTGGCTCTGCTGACCTCATGA
The DNA here is from genome assembly GCA_013398855.1 of Mohoua ochrocephala. NCBI lineage: Eukaryota > Metazoa > Chordata > Aves > Passeriformes > Acanthizidae > Mohoua > Mohoua ochrocephala. The sequence continues at coordinate 50,065 of VZTA01020151.1, forward strand.
GGTGTGCACAGCCCCACCTCCCCAGCCTGTCCGGATCCCTCTGGGTCCATCCCTTCCCTCCAGCACCGACCACACCACGGTGCTCAGTGCCATTGGCAAACCTGCTGAGGGTGCATCGTACAAGTCCCTGTGTGATATTTGCTTTTTGTTTGTAAAAACAGTGTTATTTTCTGTACCAGGTAAGATTCAGACTAAAGAATCACATAAGACAGTGTCTGGGGTAGATTTTTTGATTTTTTTTTTTTTTTTAAATAACTCAGACTACATATTAAACTTTTAAGTTTTTTTTTTCCTGCCAGTATTGTATATGGGGCTCATTAAATACTGACCTAAATCCATCTGCCTACATTTCATCGTTGCATGGCAGATTTTGTGATGGTTCTAATCAGCCTGAGTAGAGCTGCCCACCTCAATTCCATTAAGGAAAAGTCAACACATGCACACTTGCACCCTAAGCTATTGGTGATTTCTGGATCAAGCAAGCAAAGCCCACAGAGATAAAACAGCTGTCCTACTTTATAAGATATAATTTTATATCTAGCCTGCTTCTTTTGTTTTATTTTTCTGACCCCTGAAAAGTAAAACAATGAAATAGAATACAACATTAAATAAAACCAGAATTTTAAACAAACTTATTAAAATAGCAGTTTTTCAGCTTCCAGTTTATTTTCTATGTCACTCGCCATTCAGTTTTGCTTTCCATTTTAAACTCTGAATGAGGCTGAGGATATTGAGAAGGCAAAAACATCAAAGGCTATTTTTTCCAATTCTGCTTATTCTACAAATGACCTTTATCAGAACTACCTTGAGCTAAACACTGCTGCTAGGACTGATTGAGTCAGATCAGGGCTGCTATAATTACATTTAGAAAAAAAGTTCAAGAAGTTAGATATATATTTTGTTTTAAACTATTGTTTAAACATTAATATTGCATTAAGTGTCTTTTAAAAATCAGCAATAAATTTTCAGGCAAAAAATAACAAAATTTCCACATTCTGTCTGACGTGTAGCCTTATAGGTAATCCAGCTCCAACACCACAGCCTTTCCACATAGCATCAAAAGGCACTGACAGAGAAGAAATTATTTAATGAGTCCCTAGCTGCTAAAAAAGTGTAGGACAGATTAAAAAAAAAGTTATATAACACAAAACCCGCAGTCACAGCAAACACATACCTCAGAATTTTTGTTGCTGTTACTGTAGTTAACAGTCAGTTTGTTAGAACATTAATGGTCCAGCAACCCACAAACCAACAGTTAATTGCTAGTAATGATTGGCTTCTTGGGGATTATTGCTTAAATAAATCTTAAAAGTTGTGTGCTGTTAAGTAACTTACAATTTTCTTAAAGTTGGCAGTGCAGTCCAATGGTTGGTTAGTGTTAGTCAGCCTCGCCATTAATCCTGATCCCCCGAGTCCAACCATTAATTCTAATCCCTTGCGCATGTCGAAAGCAAAGTACAAAAGTCCCTGATTGTCTTCAAATGTTCATTTGGAAAAATGTTGCCGAATATCTTGACAGTGGAAAAGGAGAAATTTAGTCTCCTAGTCTCATTCATGCCCACAGTAGAAGGAAGACATGCCTGAGTGCTGACACATCTGCTCAGTATAATTGCCAACTGTGAGGTTGCTTGGAAATCCTCATGTATAAATTTGCAGTCATCATACATTACTGGGACTGTGTGTTTAGTGTTTTGCTTCTAAAAAACAAGGAAGTTATTAAAATTGTCTAAACCTAGATCAAAATATAATGGCCACTCTGGGGACCCACAGTAATACGGAATTATATCAGCGCAGAGAACGTCACACATTGCATTTTGATAGTCCCTTTACTAACATCAGACTCTCCGGTCAGGCCAATTATTTGATGCAGTAAAATGTCAAAAAGCACCAAGAAACATCAATTAGTTGTACAGAGGGACTTTTTCTCTCATACGTCGACAGATATGGCCCTTGCAACAAATCTTAAGCTTCATCATGTGGTTTCCAAAGGCACCAGGAGTCCAAGTTTTCCACCTGAAAGGAGTAGTTCTGGGAACTGAGAGAGAGATTTGGTCAAAACCATCAATGTAAAGGAATACCCATACTTTGCAATATGACAATGCAATGTCAGCTAAGTTTGATACCTCTGGAGAGTCTGATTTGTCTGGTTTTATATTTAAAAACCTACGCAGAATCAATTACACCATTTCTGCTGAGAAATCATGAGATTTCTGGGACAGTAAATCCAATCCACTTTTAGATACACAGACATTATAGATTTGTTGTCAGTGACTCCTGATCTTCTGAAGGGTCTTGTTAAAGGTAACAGGTTCCCCCCACGGACGGGGACATCCTACATCCCCACTAAGCTCTCTGCAGTAAGGGGAGTCTCTTCCCGGGTAGCAATGAAGCATAAAGATTTCTGCTTTCTATCTGTTTTATAGTTTAAAACATTATTTATGGTCATGAAGAAAACAATGTTTGTTCAGCAGGTTTTTAGTAGGGTAAACAACCGGTAATAAACCCAGAGAAATAATTAGAGCCAAGTTCATAAGCTGCAAGGTGAACTAGAGTCACAAAAAAGCAAATCTACATAAAGCACCACTAGTGTGAATGAGAATAATCTGGAAAAACTCCTATCTGCAATATGTTTCCAAATAGGCAGCTGCCAACACCTGTATTTATGAGTAAATTGAGGCATGGAAAGGTGGTGACCTGCAAGCAATACTGAGCTAAGAAACCTGGAGATCCCAATGCACAGTCCTCGTGATCCCTTTCTCTCAGAGAAACCTACAAATTGTGACAATGCATTAATAAATAATAAGGCCTTTCAAGCCAAAATTTAAGGCCTAGGTCAATTAATAATTTTTTTTTTTTTTTAAAGAATGTTTGAGATTCTTCATATCCCTAGGGTGAGCACTTGGACTGGAGGTTAAAAAAAAGCCAAAACAAATAAAAACAAACAAACAAAAAACCCCCTAAATCCCAAACCTACCAACTGTAATTTGCATTAAATGTTTCTGAAACCCAAATTTTATGAGTCTCTACTGAAATGCACTGATGTGTTCAACTTATTACCTCCTTTTTCTCTTTAAGGTAGTGATTCACTTCAGTTTTACATCAACCTGTTAAAACAACCTGAAGGGTGTGAGTATAATTTTCATCATCTCAAATTTCATATATCAAGAGAAATTAAAGGAGTCAAGGCATCACTTTCCCATTCTACTTTTCTTCCCATCTGGGTTGCTAATTGAGCTGGTGCTTTCCAAGTGTGAATTTTCTGAAGTACTGCATTTGTCAGAACCAAAGAAACAGAGGATAAAACTGTTCTCACCTACTGCCAGGTCCTCTAACCAGTGCTGGTCACTGACTAGATTTCACCTCTATTTCACAGCTGCAATTTTCAAAGCTATTTCTTTTTAACATCCTTAGCTTTTATTGCTATCAGATACAATTCTCATTTTCTAAGAATTGTTTTTTTCATTATGCTCATCAGAAAAAAAAAGGCTACGGATTTAGACACCCTCAATAGTTTTTCCTACAGATAAGAGTCACAAGATACCTTTAAACAAAATATATGGAGCTATTTCTGCATAGAGCAATTACATACAAGAAAAGGTTGTGCGGGTATTGAGAGACCTGTGCTCTTATCAGTATTTTTTTTTTTTTTTATTACAGCAGTAGTACCTAAGCTCTGACCACACAGAGCACAATTTTCAGGTGTTCTTGCAGGCAACTGAATTCTTAGGCATGGTATACACTTGCTCACACCACTGCTTACACTTTAAAAATGCATATAGATAATTACCCTTAAGAATTCTCTGTCTGGGGAATTCTGGTCTTATGTATAGAACAAAATGTTAAAGCTTGTAAAAAGTTTGCCTCAGACTCCCTTAGCTACTCAGAAGACAACAACTGAAACTGATCACACAATGAAACTCTGAGTCTCACGGACACCATGGTGAACCTCGCAGGACTGACTCAACCTCAGAACTTATGGAAATGCTACTCCTGCTTTTAATAAATTTATTGAGTCCCATCCTTGTCACAATGCACATAGTACACAGGTTGAACAGATGTCACCTAACCATTTATTCCTGTGAGTGAACACAAATAAAAGTACAAGGAGAAAAACACTGCACAACAGGATCACAAAGCCCAATTACAGCTTTCGCCTCCTCCTCACTCTCCCCTCTGTCCTATAGTACTAAGGCAGATAAAATGAACATTTGTGACCTCGGGCTCCATGCCACCCCTGCCCTCAGACATCTCAGGAGGTGCCTCTGTTCCCACAGGCTCGCAGCAGGCAACCCTGTAAAGCGAATATCGTAACCACTCACTACAATTATTACATAAATTATTTGTTAGCAGGAATACTAACCTGCCGCAAGACACAGCTGCCTCAGGAAAGTTTAGAAAAGTCTTAATGAAATATGCATAAGTAACTATGAAAATATACTAGATAACTGTCAAAATAACTTTGAATACAGCAAAGCATATCTGCTGACTTTCCAGCACAAAAAGAATTTATGGTAATAAGTTTTGGAAAGTAATACAGCCGTGTTGCTAAAAATGCAGAGCAGCTGCTTCAGTTATTATAAAATGGCTAATTTTTACTCATTTATGACATGGTTTCGTAGATGGGTAACAGCTGCAGTTTCACCCAGCTGCATCCTGATGCTAAATGCACACTTTCAGCCATCAGATGAAAGTATAGATTGCTTTACTTTACAGCACTAAGTACCAGCGTCTTTCCAAGAAATACCCTGAAGGTCATTGGCAATTAAAGCTCCCCAAGGTCTCTTTCACTCGGGGAATGGTGACTGGCAGACACAAGGTCTCCACAAGTCAGACACGGTATAGCAACATAGCAAGTAGTAACTGAGCTGCATGGATTTAAAAGGATGTTGAAAGGGCTTCCTACCTGGTACAAGTTGCTACTCCCCCTCACAGCCTGGAACCCTAGATGCTGGCTCTTCTCCTTAATTGCTGAGGTAACACGAATTTCTCTAGTAAGAAGTGGGGGAGAAGGAAAAAAAAAAAAAAAAAAAAGAAAAAAGGAAGAAAGGTTCTATTGGCTGCTGCCTCCTTCTTAAAAAGGTTACTTCAAATGCCTCTCTCGCTCCCTATTTATTTTCTCTCCCTCCCAGAAGAGCAGTTTAGAGGGAGAGTAACGGAGTGTTTATCCTGGCTCTGAGGATGCACGCTTGTGCGATAACTGCCTGCTCCCTGCAGTATAGCCGGCATGATGTGCTGTGCATACTAAAGCAGTTTGCATTAGGCAAGGCTTAGCAGAGCCAGCTTCGCAGTCTCCACCTTCCGTATCGCACAGCCAGCTCGCCTCCCTGAAAATCGTGGGGCTGGAATGACAGGACGAGAGGGCTCTGGTCAGAGTATAAATGCATTTTCTTTGAAGATAGTCTTTAAGGAAAAGGCTATATTTATGTATCGCCTCACCTGTGAGAGCACAGCAGCAGCTATAAGGGGAAACGCAATACAGTCATACAAATGTGCAAGAACTCCCTGTTGTTTGCTGTCATATGACAGATGATACTAAAAGCAAAAACTAATGAGACATCTCCAGTTAGGAAACATTTATCTGCTGCCATCTATCAAACAAGCAAAGGCGTAAATAAATAAATAACGCCCTGAAGAACAGAGAGGCTTAAATGTCTACAGGCTCAAAGATAAATGTGTGATATTTATACTCTTTAGTCATGACTGAACAACAGATACATTATGAACAAGAATTAGCTCTAAAGTACTACATTTATCATAAATCTGAATAAATATTAGAGAAGGGCTCAAGCTGTAAAGCCCTGATTTGGATTTTGAACACTCCACAGCTCAGGAGTGCCTGAATCTGGGGATTTGGCTCTGGCCTCTCTGTCTGTATTAGCTGCTCATTCACACACTTACAGAAGTACACAAAATAAATAAGACTATGCATGATTATATGAAAAATCCCATTACTTGCCCAGGTGTAAGAGTAAGTGCTACTCTGTTAGCTGCTTATACTTTTTCATTGTTTTTAAAACCAGGGATTCAGTTCTTAGTTACAGAGCGTGTTTCCAAAGTCCACATACAGCTGGGCTGTTGTGCAACGTGATAAAGTATCTGGGCATCCTTTCTGGATGATACCCTTAGGAGCATCAGGAGTCACCAGGGACATGTTTCTTCCTTTGGGCTACAGTACCAGGCCTGACCAACCTAGAGGCAGGGAGCTTTGCCTGAATTCTCTGTATATTCAGAGGAATTTTATAGCCATATATTCTTAGCCCCATGTTCAACTTTTCTACTACTAATTTTTCTCCCTCTATGCTGTTTACCTCTCTGGCATGTTATGAAAGGATCTCAGCCTTGGATAGGTGATTTAAGGGAGCTACCTTAGTCTTTTCCTTACGTGGACAGTTCTGACCTGCCTGGCAGCAGTATCAGGTGGGGGGTTTTGTTTGGTTGGTTTTGTTTGGTTGGTTTTGTTCTTATATTGAGCCTGAGTGACTAAGATTGTGCTGATGTTCCAGCAGACAGCTGAAAAACATTTTGTACAATTACAATATTAGTACATCTTCCTCTCTATTAGAAAAATATTGCAGTGCTTTGAAAGATTGCGTTTGCCTTTTTATGGCTCCATCACTCAGGGAACCACAGTCATCTTATGTCAACTTGTACACCTGAAGCCTTCCCACTGGATGAGTTCTCACGTTGCAGAAGTTAATGTTAGGGTTTCTCACTTCCATGGATCTGATTTCCATACTAGTTATTTACTTTTATTCACAAAGCTCTTATGAGTCTCTATTTTGTATATGATATTCTATACATGTTCCTTTATACTGACAATACCTCTTTTCTTTCCATGCAGTATTTATCACACAGCATTTATACAAGGATTGAAAATATATATTTTATTGTACCCAAGACTAATTCTTGATGAATTTCACTAGTAAATTTCTTCCAGTCTATTACTTCCATGTATAAAGCAAATGTTCTTCAAGCCTGGAAAAAGGGCTGGGATATGGATGCAGAAAAGCCTCTTACAAAATATCTCTGCTCAATACCACAGTGCCATATAGTGTAATAAATCTATGGCTGGGCACCCACATAGTGAACTTCCCTTTCATTTCAATGTCTTGACTTAACGTTCTCAAAAAAGCTCTGGAAGCATTGTGTTAAAGCAAAACAAAATGACAACCCCACGCTAGAATTAGTGCCCCTACTTGAGGACAGACTGCAGGCCTGGTTTTTAGGTCTGTATTAAAAACCTGGGGATTGAGTTAAAGTCTTCATTGGAACATTAGCAGTGATGCTGATGTGTGCAGACACAGGTGCACAATCGTACATCTGTGTTATTCACAGCAGCAAGTACTGAAGCTTTACAACCTTACAAGATGACAAAAGATTCTTGGATTGTTTCTTCTCTTTTGCTGTGTGTAGCTCTGATATCTATTAAAAGATCACATTTTTTGCTCACTAATTGCGAAGCTTGAAATCTCTATTCCAAGCATAGTCTAAATTGATTAAAAGATTGTCACTATGGACATAAATAATATCAGTCAGAAACTGCTGAAATTAATTGCAAGTCTTAACCACTTTTTATGCAATTTTTAAAGACCCAGCATATCACTTTGAAGATATCCATTCAAATACCTATATCAAACATACACATATATGCATATACATGTGTGTACAGATATTTCTTGTTAAATTACCATAAGATTTTCAACAGAGTGCTCCACTACCCACAGTCAGCTAAAGAAGCCTGGAAAAGAAGGTGTTTTATATATATATAATTGCTGCCAGGAGTTCCTCAAAAGGCTAGCAACAGGAAAAAATTAAACCGCCTGTAGCCAATTTTAATACAACCTGTTATTCTTCCTATCCTATGACAGACATGAGTTCTGAGTGAAATAGAAGTAACATTTGGCTGGCTAAAAAATCTTTACAGACAACTCTGCCAACCGACATTACACATTAACATTGACAATGTCTGATGTTCATTGTGCAAACATTCTCCTTGTGTTTCAAGTCGGAGCCAAAAGATATTTTATGGCTTACATAAAGTTTAGTGGCAACAGCAGAGGCATATTTTTATGGACAGTAGAGTAAAAGTCCTCCTGTTCCTGAAAAGGCTGTTGGGAAACAGCTGGCAGTCACTGCCTGTTGAGAAGTGCAGATATTGGAATGGAGCATAAAATACACCTGTCACTCTCACGCCTGCAAGGGTGGACACAAGCACTAGGCACTATACAGTTTTCTAGGCATTAATCACATCTTCCAAGAAAACTTTAGAAGCTGAGTCACAAAATAATCAATTCCCACTGAAATAGAATGGAGGTGGGTTTGCTTGGTTACTTTTTGGGGGGTGGTTAGGGAGGAAATGGGAAGGAGGCATTCTAAAAATCCTGATTCCTTTGAAACACAAAGGTCAGCTGCTCACCCAGACTATCTAAAGATCAAAGCTACACAGCTGTATAGGTCAGGAGCAACACAAAGGTTTTTCAAAAGGTACTTTCTGCCTTACTAGACAAAAGGAAGAAAAAGCACATATTCAAAGTGAAACTAAAGTCTTAAAAAAAATCCAAATTCATAAAAGTTTGAAACAAAAGGTTAGTTCTAAAATAAAAGGAGTGTAAGTAATTCGTAGCAAGGTTAGTGTTACTATCTTTCATAGCTAGGCTTTAATCATTGCTTACCAAAATGTGTATTTCCAATATTCTAGTGCTTCCTTCTTTGCTTCTTGCTGTTGGCAGGTATGACAGGCATAAAAAAACCTCTGTGCTTCTTGGTGTTTAATTTTTGGAAGCCTTATTGCTTTATGTAGAATGGTAGCATCACCATTCCATGCTGACAAACTTTATTGACAATAGTTTCGATGCAGGATAACCAGAAAAGCTTGACAGGTCATTACAGACCGAGAACTGGAACTGGAGAGGGGCACACAAAGCTCCTCTCACTCCTCACTTGCTCAGGAGCATGAGATGTTTTTAACAAGGACACAGCGTTTTGGCCCACTAAGGAAAGTCTGAGACTATTCCTGTTTCAAGCCAGTAACGTCTCTTGACATAGAGATCCCTCTCTCCTGCTCAAAAAAAAAAAAAAAATCAAAAAAAAAAGCCTTCAGAGATGCACTCAAGAAGTCTGCTTTGCAACTGACATATGACCAGCCTAAAGATGAAACTGATTGGTATTCATGAAGAGAAAAAAAAAAAAAAGATGGAAAAAAATCCTGCTTTTTGGCTCACATACCGAGTTTGCTTTTGCAATAGGCAAATTATTATGCATCTTCATTAAATGGTGTCTATATTTGAAAGGAATGTTCCTGTTCATTACCTGACAGAGCTTAAGTGTAAAAAGGCTGAAGGCCAAAAAAAGTGCTCCATATGATTAGCTCTGATTTTCTGTTCTACATAAAGTACATCATTAAAATGAAATTACTATTCAGTGTAACCAATATAATTCAGTCCAACTGGTAGAATTAGTGTTTTCTCAAACTCCATTCTAGGAGAATGATCCAATCTCTTCCTCTGGATACGTGTTTGCTCAGGGACAGAGACGTGCAGGGTACGAAACTCCCATCACCTTTGGACACAATCCAGTTGGAGATGGATAGAAAACTTTGCTCAGAGTACTAGCTTCTTTGATCAAAAAGTTATTTAAATACCTTTGTTTTCAATTTTAATATTCAAATTAGAAATTGTAGTCCTGTGAGTGAGAATAGTAGAGGAAGTGCTGCAAAATATTTAGGAGGACAATAAGAAAGACCTAAAATATCAGAACATGATAGCACTTTTTCTTTCTTTCCAGGAAAGCTAATCTATATTTAATAACAGAGCACCAGGAGAGGGGCACTCATAACAGGATGAGAAATATTACGGTGTTTCTCTTGTTAAGCATGAAATATAGCCATTAAATCGTTAAAATCTCTGTACTGCTTAAATATGACAGAAGAAAATTGGTCCCAATGAGATGATATGATCCTATTACAGTCTCTTTGAATCGTGAATGTGGACAGCAAGATTGGGAACTACACTATTTTTCAGTGAAATTTCAGGGCATAACCACCATTGTAGTGAATCAATTTTGACTTTCCAGAGAGATTTACACAGAGATGCAGAATACAGCACATTAATCCCTTCATGTGTCCCCAGAGGGGAAACATTCTGCTTAATTAACAACTCTTTAAAAAAAAAAAAATATTTTCAGGCACATATTTGTTCTCCAAAACCGAAGTTAACAATTTGGATAATAGCAATATTTTTACTGAGATAAAAATAACAATATCCCCATACATGCACAACAACATACAAGGCAATGTGCAGGTTTTGCGGAGGCCTTGCGATTTGTCATTCTGTGTCTGCCTCTGCAGAGCTCTGGGCCCCATGGCACAGATGTGGCCAGAACCCCAGAAATGTTGCTTTAGAGACTGGCTCTTTGAGCCTCAAACAGCTGGGCAAAATCTGAAGCAGATCTGAAGCTGTTCAGTGCTGCTCTGGGACGGGTGAGACACAACCAGTCCCTCAATTCCCAAGGCAGGTGTGGTGAAGAAGAATAATGTTTTCAAATATTTCAGAAGAGTTTTCTGGGTTGTTTCTTTTAATTATTTATTTTAATACCAGTTTGCATCCTGCCAATGGAAGTATCTTCCCCATATAAAAAAAAATAGCCACCAAAAATCCACAAAATCCTGTGAATCCTGCAAGTGTTTAATTGCCCTCCCTATAAATCAGGGAGATGTTAGAATGTCTGTAACCCAGGAGGCACACGGACAGCGTGCCAGCTTCCCTCTTGTGCATCTGCTCAGCCAAAGCACAGCCAAAAGATATTAGCAGACTTCTTTGAAGACAGGAACAGCAGCAGCCAAGTACCAGAAGCATTGCAAAATGGTCACAAAGCAAACTTCTGTCAGGTGATTAATAGGCAGTGTTTCTAAAATTTCACTTTTAATTACCTGCAAACTGTTTACACATACCAGAAATGCTATTCAGTCTTATCATCACTTCCGCATTTTTATCCAAAATATATATTGAGAGAAGCAGAATCCTACCATTTTGCACTCTTTTTTGAATTTCTTGTCATCAGCCATTGAAAATAAAACGAATGTCAACAAATACCATTTCCACTCTAATTTTATAGACCCTGACAGCCTTCAGCAGCTTACTGCTTGCTAATTCCTTCAATAACCTTATTTCTCTGTGTCATGTGTTCTAGTTTACGACTTCCTTTTTAAATCAAGTTGTATCACCCCAGAGGAAACAAAGCATCTACTCCTAGCAGTGTGGTGGAAACAGCACAGCTGGAGAAAACTGGTATCTAATCATGAGGCATTATTGCTTTTCCAGCAATGGTACCACCAGTGGCTCTATAGTGCTTTCCTGAAGCATCATGCTCCTTCTTTTTTTTAATATTAATTAACTTGACTTTTATTTCATTTTTGCTACGTGCATCAAAAATAATATTTATGAAATTGATTGCATTCTAAATCTAGGACTCCTGGGCTAGCGCTGAAATCGTGATTTTATTTTTTTACTCTTTTTTGGAAAGGCAGTAGGCATATTTAACATGTACCACTCTCTGTGCCATCAGTTTGTCAAGGGTATTTTTTCTTCAGGGGAAACAGGTTGAAAATTCCAGGTTAAAAGACAGTGACTTAGTCAGGAAAACCTAAATTTTCATCTTAAAGGAAAGTTCAATTCTGGTGCCCCATGCCAAAACTGCATCCTGAAAAACCGTAGTGGAATTGGCTCAAGACTGAAGTATAGACCCTGGCTGCAGAGCAATCCCAGACACCCAACAGGGGCCAATAGTACCAGCTCAGCTGACTGGTGTGATAGTAATGGTCAAGTTCGTGTGGAGTTGTGCTAAAAAGTCTGGGTAAAGCCAAGGAATGGGATTGTGATACAGCCCAGAAAGCTTCTCCGGTCCCAGCATGCAGACATTAATTAATACTGCCACAAAAACCTTCCATTTCAATGTCTTAGGAAGAAAAGCAAAAACCATTAAAGAATTCAAGACTTGTGAAAGGACGGCCAGGAGGCCCACGCCATGTTTTACTCGTGTGGACTTGTGCTGTGTAAGTAATGGTGAGCTATTTCCAACCGCTTGTCTGTGTATTGCACCACATATGGTGGTAGGAGGACCCACATTTTAATTTAGCATTGGAGACAACATGGCTTATTTTCATTCAGAGTGCTTATTTCAGGTTCCTCCCCATGTACTAGGGCGCTCTTGTGAGAAAGCCCTGGCTCAACGACCTTTGCAAAGACAAGAATTTATAACTTAGATTTTGTAGAACTCAGTCAAAAATACCAATGTACCTTCTACTTTCAGTAAAGTCAAAGTAGGTCATAAAACATTAATAGAAGAAAGTGAAATTAAATTATGACTTAATTAAGACTTAATTCAATATCTCTTCTGTCCCAAGTATTTTATTCTTACACTATTGGTCAATTTAAAATTTACCTCCATATCTCTTGTCTTTTCACCTTGGTTGCTAATTTGAACATAGAAATACAGATATAGGATCTAAGTAATACAAAACTTTTCAGAGAAACTTTGCAAATTTTACATGTTTTAAAATTAAATTTCGTAAAGTAAATATTTGCTCCTTACTCTTAAGGAGGGGTTCTTATAGCTTCCCCTCTTGAAAATAGATCCAAAAAGATATTTAGGGATTTAGCCAGTTATTTCTTCTGCAGAAACAGAGTAGCTCTGATACTCAGAAGATATATGTCTCCATATATATAGGAATTAGTGGAACAGAAAAGTTTGTTTAAGCATATAGGATTTAACATTGTGTCTTTTCGTACTGTTTTTCTTTGTGATTCCCCTACACGAAACCCTCAGTATCATCACAGAATTAATATAGTGAGAAAACTCTATGTGACTTTATTGAAGACAAATAAATTTTAATCAATATAATCCAAATCAGCTCCTCTGCTTCTTGTTTTCATTTCAGAACAAAATGAAAACAAATTCTCCTGGGTAAAGAATTATTATCTGTAGAGGAGAATCAAACGAGATGATTCAACAGTAGCAGACTGACAGTAGCAGACACCAAGTACTCTGTCAGAAACTCAGCATAACTAAAAGTAGTTTAATTTTTTTTTTTAAGATGAGCACAGTTGTTTTAAACAGCAGTAGGATTACTCATGGCCCAATAGATGGAGAATAAGTCAATGACATCACATGAGCTATTAATATTGGGGAGAAAACAGCAAAATGGCCAATCTCTTTGATTAGCAAGATGACTCCACTCCTTTTCTTCACCACAGATATCAGTATTATTTGTAGATAAGTCTGGAGAATAAGACCTCAGTGGGGTCTGGAGTCTGTCATGTGTGCCATCCATTAATGCTGTTCAGGTCAGCGCTGCCAATGTGAGCACTGCACAAGTTGGATTGGCAACTTGCAATAGTTCACAAATAAGAGACATCCCGCACCTTAAATACAGTGGCAGGAGTAGGTCAAATTTAGTTACAGCTGAACCCCACTTTTCCATTCCGTTACACAATGGCCACCCTCTTAGGGAAAAGGGCAAAGGCACAAAACTGTGCTCTTTTGTGCAGAAAAATAAATAGTTCATCACACCCTTCTGTATCATAACAGAAAAAGCGCACATCTCGGCACGGGGAATCAAGAATCCTTTTGAATGTTCTCTCTGTCCCCTGTGCAGATACAAGGACACCTGTGTTTAAAGCACAGTGTCTCATGCACAGACCTAAAGCTCAGACCTATGAGGAAAGGTCTCCAGCAGTAATGGGCTCGTCTGAGCCTCTGAGCAATAACCAGGAACATGCCATCCTCTAGGTACAAGACTTCTCCTCACACTTGATTTTTGAGTCTAAGCACCACCTGACCCATTGTACTCCAGTCCACCCAATTCCTGGGCCTTTCTTAGCCAATGACACCTTTAATGAGCCCGTTTGTTATTCTGAGGTCAAGGTGGCAGAACAGCACTGGAATAACTACCCAGACCCTCACACCTCTTTGCAGAGGACATACCCGCCGACCCTGTTTCTGAGAATCATAGATTTGTTTCACTTGGGAAACATCTTTAAGATCGTCAAGTCCAACCATTAACGCCACATACACAGCTCTTTTGAATCCCTTCAGATTGAAAACACTTGCCTGAAAAATGCGTTCCACTGTTTGGAAACTCTTTCTGTGAAGAAATTTCTTTTATTGCACTCACTACTTTTGTGATCTGTTCCAGAATACTTGATTAGTTTTTAATGCCTATATATAGTTTAACAGAGTCACCACCATCCCCAGAGAATTTAAGACATGCATGTTTTAAAAAAGTAAATGCATGTTTTAAAAAAGTCTGTTTTACTTAGTCTGATTTGGTGGGCTTTTATGTATAGTTTCTAAAACCCTTTAGCAAATGAAGACATTTGCAGAAAGCACTGAAACAGTAAACATATACTTTGATAAAAAAAACCCAAAACAAAATAAAACCCACAACAGCAAAGATAAAAGAAATCTGTTGTCAATCATTTCATAAAGCTATATGACCTGGTTAACCCCACCCCAAATTAATAGAGGTGATATATTCTCTCTATCAAAATTTAAAAAACAAAGAGATAATAAGAAAAAAATCTAGAGGGCTCAGCCAGCCCAGCAGAAGACACGGGACCACAACGCTGCAGCTCCTTTGCTCTGTATCACGGATGACAGTGCTGGGCGTTCTTTCAGACACCTTTTCATCCTCGCCTCTGCCTCTGGCTACCACAGGATATTTTGTGATTTTCTCACATAGCAACCAGTAGTTCATACCTCAGAATCCCAACCAAGTTTTATAAAATGCCCGGAAGGCACCCCTCAGGAGGTGGGAGGAAACATAACAAGCTGCAGTGGAGAAGCCCGTGTCTCCCTGCTGCATAAAAGCGGGCTGGCAGTGCCTGCCAGCGAGGAGAAATCCTAAATGGCTTGGAAGTAATGATTCCAAACATTTAATTTACACTCACTGTTTCTGTTCCTAATTTTGCCTTTCAGTGAAATGGTGTTTATCCCTTCTTTATTGCTAGTATGCAAATGCTGTCTCCATTTCCTCCAATAGCCGTGCCATCATTATACTGTAAGATATTGTACATTAACGCTAAATGAAGGTTTATGAACTATTGCAAAACAAACTGATCTGCATCCTCGACCTACCATGCCACACCACAGACCTCATGCACAAACAGATTACACCGTCACTGGTATTTTTCTATCATACCATAGTGGGGGCTTTTCTCACCCGACTCTTTGGAATGTGTGCAATTCGTGCATAGGGAGGGGATTTAAAGAAGGCACACATTGATTTTGAAATCTGCCTGATTTTTATGCAAGTTGCATAGAAAAATGCTGCATATCTCTAAGCTGAGAGGCAGTCCCAAAGTAAACCTTTTGTCTGCAGCCTGAAATTGCCTGCATAATATACTAAGCAATAGCATCTCATGCAAACGAGTATCTACTATTAAAGGAAATTAGTGTGGAAGCCAGGTGTGCTTAGCAAACAGACCTGGAATTCTTTCTCCTTTCTTGCTAGATATGTGGCAGTTACTGAGATACCAACAAATCTCCCTTTTTTTTTTTTCGAATCAGCACACACACAGCAGACACAAAACCTCTGTGTTATTACACAGCAAACACATTATGAAGCATATTCCATTTGGATTCACTTTGATGAACTCTATGTACCTCAGACCTGAATAACTAAAATATTCCCATCAGATTTTCAAAATTACATCAAGACAAAAAAAAGGGAAGAAAAAATAAGCTATTCAAATAATTAAATTTCATTAGATTTGTTCATTTAAGTGCTTATTTCCTTCCACATCTGACAACAACTGCACAGAAAACATCTCCAAGTTTATCTAAGAGACCCTGGGAATGCTTTATGAGAGCTGCATCCTTCCTTCTTGAATGTACCCTGTATGAACTTATTTATTTGTACTTGAATAATGTGTGGAGCTACAGACATGGGATCAGAATTTGGCTGTCCCTGGTGTCAAATAAACCAGTAACAGCAACAACAACAACAACAACGGCTTCTTTCCTCGAGAGAGGTCATACAACAGACAACACATGGAGACAGAAGAAACAAAAGGAGCACCAAAACCTCTGAGAACACTCTTCTCAGCAGGGAGGCAATCCTGATACTAAATCACCCACTGCCTCCTTGTCAAGTTTTTGCAGCCTCTCTTGCAGAGGAGATCTCAAAGGGGGCTGTGAAGTAGGATGCTTGCAGATGTTTACAAAGAGCTCATCTTATGTGAGCAAAGCAACAGGGGAAAAAATGTGACAGGCTTGTTTAGAAACACACGCAGGCAAAACCACAGAATAAACCTTTTTTTGTATTCCTGAGTTGGAGTTCGTTCTTAATCAAGAGCAATAACTCTTCTTGGAATTCTCATATGTCAGAATGAAACTAAAGAGATCTTTAATTACACTGACAATTACCAGAATTGCAGTGGTTTTTTATAATAAATGCCCTGTTTCTCTAGAGGGGCAAAGAGACATGAAGGAAAAAGGAAAAGGATTTACCAAGTGGCTTTGTGATGAGCAGCTCTACTAATTCAGGGTAGTGCAAGTCGTATGTTCCTGCACATTCCCCTGACCCAGATTTCCATGGCAAAATGCATTAGCAAAACTGAAGATTATCCATCAGCTATTACAAACCAAGTATCGTAAGAGCTGGATTTGGGGGGGTGTGTGCCAGAAAAGGGGGATAATGTGCCTAGTGAGAATAATCAATATTACTAAAACTTGTGCCGTTTCCGAGATTCATTCCTTTTATACCACCTAAGTGGCTCGAATGGGCCCTAATCAACCACAAATTGCAAATCAAGAACAACCTAGAAAAGGAAACCGCTGCAGCATTTGTGTTGGGCCCTGGTCCTACAAACACCACAAGACAAAGTCATAGAATTTCCTGAGCTGGACAAAACCCACAAGCATGACGAAAGTCCAGCTCCTGGCTCTGCACAAGACAGCCCCAAGAGTCACACCCTGTGCCTGAGACCGTTGTCCAAATGCTTCTTGCACTCTGCCAGGCTTGGCGCTGTGACCACTTCCCTGAGAAGTTCCAGTGCCCAGCCACCCTCTGGGTGGGGAACCTTTTCCTAACACCTAACCTAAACCTCTCCTGACACGCACAAGGATGAGAATTCTCTCCAGCCTTATCTCCCAGATACTTCAGCTGTTTTGAAGTGCCTTTGGACTTTTCCAGAAGGCACAGCGAGATGGCTGCAAATGCCCTCAAGTCTTTGTGCATCCAGGAAAATCAGGTAGCACCAGCCCAACAGGGGGAAGGCCAAGCCAGAGCTGGGCCGGCATCACTGGAGCCTGAAACTAATTTTCAGTTGTTTCAAACTGTCTGGAACCTCATCTACATCATCACAGAATCACAGAATGGATGGGGTTGCAAGGATCCACGTTGGGTCGCCTGATCCAACCTCCCTGCTCAAGCAGGATCGTCCCAGAGCACGTGGCACAGGATTGTGTCCAGACATCTGTTTGTGCCTTCCTACCACAATTCTGCAATAATGCAGCAACAATTTATGGTCAAGCCTGAAAAACGTGGCTAGCAGGTTCCAGTGAAATTTACTTGGGCTTCCAACTTCATTGTTAGGTGCTTGAGAAGTAGGTAAATGGAGAGAGCACTTTTTTCCCTTCAATTTCAGACTTGTACCGTAACAAATCAGTCCCCGTTTAATGGAAGGTCAGAGGGAAGTACTAAAAAAAATAAATACCAGGTAACAGAGGCCTCAGTAAAGTAAGAAAACAAGAGTGGCACTACATTTCTAGCTGGAGAACTCTATAATAAGCACAAATTCTGTAATAATAAAAAAAAAACTAGTCAATGTTTCATTCTTTAATTTCTTTAAAAGTCATTTAGAACTGCTTTATAAAAAAAATCCCAATTTTAACCCCGTGTGAAGATAATGCTGTTGACCTATAGCCAAGATTTATCCTGTCAGCTTTTCCTATACTATGTGTGTTCTATGTGTATTACTTCCTCAAACTGAAAATACCTCTTTGCACTTAAGATATGGCTCCTGGCAGTTGTCCAGCTTATTTCTATGTCTATGCTCCATCAAAGCTCAATTACCCTGAAAGCTTCAATAAACGTTACCAGGATCTCTGTCGCAGTTTCTTAGAGGACATGCAAGAAAAGTATTTTTAAGTAGCAGTATCACAGTGAGAAAAAGTACCTACAGAGTTGTGTATTTTCTGGGGAGGGGGTAAACAAAAAAAAATATCCAGGTTTTGAAAATATATTAAAAGTGGAATTTTAAGTGCATCTTATGAGTGTCACTATTTTTCTGCATCTGTTCACTGGACTAATTTCTGGAGTACTTACCTTCTTTTGGGCTGCTCACCAGCCACATTATAGGTACTTTATAGTTCTACAAATCATCTTCTGTCCTATGAATGTTTAAGCAGAAAAAGTCTGAATGTGATGCTAGTGCAGTTTATTAAAAAAAATAAAACAAGGTGAAAGGAGCATAAGTACAAAACACTCCTATGGAATATTATGGTCCCAATGAAAAGTGCTGTACAAAGGCAGTTTTGCAGGGGGACACTAAATACTTGGTGAAGGTTGGTTTGCACTGCTAACACTGAAGGCACAGAAATTCATGGGGTTTCTGTAAACACATCTGTCCAAAGCACAGCAGTTCTGAAGACATCACAACGAGCCTTCTAACTCTCCCTTTGGGAGTGCAGGGAGGCAGTGAAGGGTAGCTCTGAAGCACAGGACAGAGCAGACACCACAAACGAGCAGCCGGGCTGAGAACTCTGCAGTAAACGTGAGAAAATGGAATTGCCAGGGACACGGCTGCTGGAAATCCCCAAGGCACCCTTCCCAAACCACAGCCATGCAACCAATTATACACTGGGGTTGTAAAACTTGGAGATGAACTTGGGGTTTTTTCTCCAGTGCTATTACAGACAAACTGCAAGGGAGGAGCAGCTGTGGGAGAGCAGAACAGAGACTCTGCAGGAAGAGCTGGGACTCCACAGGAAGCACTTAGTGCTGCTGAGGCTTCATAAATGATAACAAATGTTCTCCAATTTTAGATACTGATAGAAACAGCTTCTTAATGACCACACCAATATGAACAGTATCCCGTGTGAATATACATTAAAACATTTTGTATTTTCAATTTTTAGCTACTCAGTTATCCCCGAGCTAATTATGGAAAAGTTTGTGAAGCTTTACGCCAGCTCTACAGAGCCTGAATGCCTGCATCATCCAAAATCGAGCGAAAATCTGTTTCCAAACAAAAATTTGTGGTAAAAAGTGCTAGCATTGTAAAATTTACTGATGCACCATAAAATGCAACTTACTTTCTATACAAAATTAATTATTATACACTATGTAAGATCCTGGATCAAACCACCTGCTCTGATAACCTCATTTTAAACTGTGAGTAAATTGGCATCCAAGCTGAGGCACTGATCCACAAACCAACAGGATTGCTCGGTGGTGTAAGAGTTCTTAGAAAATTGCCATATCCAGGACAGGATAACGTGCCCAGGGCTAGCTGCTAATTTCAACTTATAACTGCCTTGGCTGTGGCAGCTGCAGGGGGGGCTTCTCATCTTGGATGAGGAATCTGCCCCTGAGGGTGTACTGGATGGTGAAATCTGTGCACACATATACCTGTCCCCTCATTCCATTCATATTTTGCATTTGTACATTTTTGTGATTCAAAGACACCATAAGTAGCTCCTAGTCTGGATAAGACCCTTTCAGAAATTTATAGGTAATGGCTTAATATATGAGGTTTAAATTCTGTGGGCTGAAACATCTTTTCCTCTTTGAGAACAAATGTGGCTCTAAATCCTGCAGAAGCTAATGAAGACTCCCAGCTGAAGATTCCCACAAATCCCAAAGGCCGTGACGTCTGCCAGATTCTAGATAAAGAACAGGACATTTTGCAATAATGTGTTTTTAGCACTGGGGAACTGAAATTCATTGTGCACATTTGCTGAATAGAGTGGGGGTTTTTTTTGTTTGGGGGGTTATTCGGGGTTTTTTTATATTTTTGGTGGGTTTTAATCATAAATGAGCTAACTCCTAGCTTGTAAAATACAGATTTTAAGACAATCCTAATATCTAGTGCAAGCATCTCAAAATCCTAAAATTCTATCAAATGAGCCATCACAGCCCTGAGGGTACTGATAAATCTCAATGACCACGACCAACCTCCCCTGAGCCCCCACCCAGTCCTGCTCAGGAGCCTGTTCTGGCTCATCCCCGGGTCCCCACCCTGTCTGGAGCTGTTGCTGGACCTTGTTGGCAGCGCCTGGTTCTGCCACCCATCCATGGTGAATCCATTTGCTTCTCCCTGGCAAGAAGGAGACTGAAGAAGGGTGAAGCTGAAGGAGATGGAAGAACCAATTTTACCCCCCCCCCTTACACTTGCTTGAGCGTGGGGCAGCCGACCCAGCACACCCAGCCAGTTCAGGACAGCTTTGCAGGCTCTGTGATAAAAGTTTAAACAGAGCTTGAGCTGAGTGCTGAGCTTGAGTTTTTGTACAGCCTGGTGCTCCCCTGCTGCCCAGCAAAGTGTCAGGGACCAACTGCAGGAGAAGCAGTTCGGGGGGAAAAAATAAAGTTTTCAAGAGAGAACATAAAGACAGCAGGAAAAGGTAAAAGTAGCTATGGAAAATATGAAACATCGATACCATTAGCTGGAGACACAAACCTGACCCATAAAGCCAAGATAACTTTCACACATCTGTCACCACAACTGGGTTTCTACTCATAGGTTTGCTTTAGATCAAATTGGTTTTTGGAAGAACATATTTTGAGAGCTACTTTGAAAATTTTGCACAATACTAGAGGAGGCCACAGCCAGTAATCATTAGGAGTGCTGCAAAAATCACTGTATTTTCAAGGTTCATAGAGCAACGTGATCCACAAACTGGCAAAGTCAGCTCCGGCTCTGATCAGACACAGGGCTAGCAGCAGAAACTTGGCACTCCCGACCTCCCAAGCCCAAAGAAGGTGCAGAGAGGAGAAGTCAGGGATGCCTGTGCTGCTGTGCTGAAGAAAGGCAAGTCCCAGTTGACTGTGAGTGAGAATCTCCTTTTAGTTGCCCTTCTGACCCATGACAAACCCAGAAGTAGAAGAGAACACTATAAAAATTCTGCTTCCCATGTATCCAGTGTGACAGGGGTGCACAAGGCCCACGCTGCAGGTGCTGGCACAGGTGTGCTGTGAGGGGTGACAACCCCAGAGTGTCACCACACGTGGGTACCATCCTATCCCGTGTGTGGGATGGCTCTGCACCAGCCCTGACCCTCAAGGGCATCACCTTGCCAGCCCAAACACATAGTCCTGGTGGCAAACCTTCACTTCCTGAGCCCCAGAGGGATCTATTATCCTGCTTTTTTCACCTTTACAGCACCCGATATTCTTAGCTTTGAAGAAAAGGTCAGACAACTCTCTTGCTCTAATTCCGTTGTATTTATACTGAGCTTTATTTTAAGGATTCTATTGAGAACCTTGAGTAGTCTCTCCTATCGATGTGTCCAAGCATGCAGAGAAGCACAGATTTCTGCATTTTTCTAAGTACTTACACGTTGTTTAAACCTACATCTCCCCTCTGAGACCCAAACTCTCCCCTGCATTCCTCCTAGAGCAAGTCCTTTCTGTAACTTTTCCCTACTGACAGGCAAAACCCTCTACTTCCAACAGAAGAGCTGGCCAACACCAAACACACGTGAAAATATGAATTGTGTGTTTGGTTTTGAGAGCATGAAAAAACACATGAAAATACCAAAATATTCCTCTTTACTATGGTTTTTGAAGTAAAGAACCCAAGTGTGGGTGCAATTTGTGGCAGCTGCTGTCACCCTCTGGGGAGCAGCAAGGCAACCCCAGCACAGAGGGACAGGCTGGGGGCCCTCTTTGGGCTGGTGAGACACAGCACACACAGCTCTGCCTCCCCATCACACCGTTCAGCAGCTGCCTGCGAGGAGCTTGTGGAGAAGGAGTGATAAGAATTAAAGTGTTTCCATTGCATTACACACAGGCTCCAATTTAAAATTAGATGTATTTGCAGATAGGAAAAATAAAGAAAGTCCAAGAGCTCCATATTTCTGGATGCCTCACACTAAAACCATCAATCAGTTTAAAAACCTAATAAAATTCATAAAGGAGTCTAATTATCTATAGAGTCTATTCAATTATAAAACACAAAGGAACAACAGACAAAATAAAACCGGTGCCTTGTATTTACTGATCCATTTAATGTTGCTGGTTGTACGCACTAAGTTAATATTTTCCTCTTGAAGATAGCTGGGATATGTATTCAGGATACCAAAAAAAAATCATTATTTAAAGAGAGTAGTGAAAGCCTTGCTAGCATAGGAAGATTTTATTTATTATCCACAAATTCTAAGTATACGGACACATTTATATATACATTAAATGTCTGCACAAGCATAAATGTTTATATATGTGCATGCTTACATCTCTGTTTATATATTTGTATGCGTACACAAATGTCTATGTGTGTATAGAAAAAAGCTTTTGTTATTTTGTTTTGTTATTTTTTGTGATTGATCAAATCTGTACAAGAAATTAATTTGTGATTAGGAGAAGCCATATACTGTCAAACTTTTCATTTAAGGCCATTATTAGTGTTTATTTGATGCAGTCGCAGAGGAGGTTTCCTCAGGGTTTTTAATAAATTGTTAATTAAAGTTTACAGCTTTGGGAGGTTCTTTTCTGACTGAAAAAATAGTATTGGCCAGCTCTGTTCTCAGAGGCTTTTGGCCTATAATTGCCAGATCCTGCCTCTTCCTTAAAAAAAGCTGCATAAAACACATGGTGAGCTACCACAGCTTCCATTAACCACAACTGCAGCTGTGATTTCTCACCATAAAAAAATTAAAATAGTGTGTGTTTGATTAGCTATTGCTGAAGACTTGGATTGTTCCAGTTCATCAGATTTACATGAAGGAGGGTTTTAAAGGAAAGTTGATGCAAAGGCAAATATAACCCCCAGCAGTTTCAATTATCTTCTTTGACTGGTCTTCATTATTTGGACTTTGTCTACTCTTGAACCACACAGCAGCACCACATTAATTAACTTAAAACATCAAATGACCATGCCTGGGAGTACTAAAATTATATTAAAAATACCAAACTATCTGAAGCATATATTACACCTTAGGTCATTCAGAAGTAAGTTTTCATATATAGAACACACAGACAAGGTTTCATATTCTTCTAGAGTGTGGGGTTATTGTTTTGGTTTTTTAAATCTCTGCCTAGAAACTCTAATACTGGAATTATTTACCTAGAAACTCACATTTTAGCTCAGTGTGAGCTAATTTTGATGTCACTCGAGTAAAGTCAGCCAAATTTCTGAAGAAGGTATTTTGCTAAAGTGCAAGTCCTATACAGAGGGGGAAATTAGCTGAACAAAAAAACCCCAAATAAACCAGTGATCATCAGCAAAAGACCACACAGATACCACCACAGCAATGTGAGGAGAGAAGGAGACAGATTTATCACCTGCCACAGCTGCAACCATCAGAACCTGAAACTGAGGAGCTGCAATCAGCATCTCATAGAACTTTGAGAATTTTATTCACAAGATCAGCTGGCACAGGCAATGTCTTTTAATAGTATCCAAGTTGCCAATACCTGAAAAAACCAGACAGGAAAATTCCTGGAAAAAGGTTTTCTCAGAAAATAACCTCAGCGAGGAAAACATGAAGGCAGGGTTTCCAGCAGGGTTTTAACTACTGTTGACTGAACTCTTGAAGTAAAGAGGCAAAAACGTGTAAACAAGGGAACAGTTCAGACTCCTGGAAAAGTCATTAAAATTAAACTGGTTTTCTCCCGACAGTAGTGCTATTTGAATTACCTTCTCAATTACCTGAGCCTTCCTGGCATGTTTTGAAACCTCATGTTTAGGAAGTCAAGGACAGTCTAATCCTCACAATGCACCAGCGCTTAGGTGCCACGTTCCCATACATTCTAAATTAGAGTCAGTTGTTTAATCCCCTTCCCTTTCTGATTTGTTTTAGGCAAATATAAGTACTTTTCCCCTTGGCTTGGGTATTGAGCAATTTAAATTCAAAGACAGGTTTCTCACAAAATGGTAAGATCTCTCACTTGATCTCTGGGTATAAATATCTCATCTAATTCAATTGCCCTAGAAAATAAAGGTACGGAATTCAGAGATGCTGAAAAGAATCATCCACTGTGATTTAAAAATGTGGGAACTTTTATTTTTTCATGTTTTCTTTTTGACCGTACACTTTTCTCCATTTGCCTAAAAGTTAAAGCCACTTAATTGCTTCAAATGATGCAAAATTAAAATAAAATTAAAAATCAGCAATTTTATATATATTATAAAGGGCCCATCTAAAATTAAACCATAGAGAAATGTCAGTGCAAATACTGAACTCCATGCCTTTGCATCTCTGTTACAGACAAAACCCAAGTGTCTTTAGTATTACTGAACCCACTTTCCATGTTTTTGAAAAGCTTTACTTCTAAACTCTGCTCTTTCCAGTGGTTTTTGTGAACACCAAATTTAATTAAAATGAAGAACAAAATCAATTAAGAGGCAATATTTGACATGTTTGACAACATAAAGCTTACTAAATACAATATAGTGATTTATCTTGGATCATAATGCTTGTCACCAAAACCCATTCGCATCACTATCTGGAAGTCAATTCCTCAGGTTGCTTAGAAGGACAATAACCTGGAAATTAAATCACTATCAGATATTCTAAGCAAATTATTTCATAATAGAATACATTAATCATAAATATATAATTAACTGTAAGTGCAATAGAACCAATTACTGAAAATCCTAGGGACACAATTATTTTTAAAAGGCAGTAAAAAGTGAAGAGAAGAGCAAATTGAATTTTGCCAGAGGTTATTCTCCATGAAAATATGAAAATCAGTATTTTTCAAGTGTGCTGTGTCCTGTGTTTTATATATCAAGGTGGCATATTGCCTTTGCTGAGGCTGTGTCAAACTGCTTGAGGTGTGCCAGGTGGGACACACACCTCTCCTCCCTGCTGAAAGGCTGGGATCACCTGTCATCCCCATGAGTGCCACGGACTTGGTGTTCTTGCCCTTTGTATGAAAATGCAAAAACAAGACAGGCCATTAGTTGCCTACTGTGCCAATAAAAGCAAATTTCTGGTGAAAAGTCTGTGACATTATTGGGAAAAAAGATCCCAAGCTGCATTATTTAAATCCCCAGTTAGGCACCGTGTCTCGGTCTGGGACAGTTTCCCTATTGCATGGAGGGGTTGCTGCATTTCTGTTTGTTTGGTTTGGGGGTCTGCTTTTTGATTGATTGATTGATTTATTACATACCACAGTCTGCAATCACTGAGAGGTAATAAAAGGTACTATTCGTGAAACTGTCATTCCTTGTCATTCTTGTAATCACTTCATTAAGAGTGTCTTCTTAAAAAGAATCGGTGCTGAAATTGGTGATTTAGGGAAGTATGGGGAGATATTGAATAGTTGGAGCTTTGCTGAAATGTCTCTCCTCAGTCAATTCTTCCTGTATGTACACAGCGATCACATGGTAACCAGAAACTAAAGTAATCAATATCAACTTGAAGCCTTAGGTCATTCCTGGAGCTGGCATTATAGAATGAATCCTTTTTATTCTTTCCACTTCCAACATGTTTTAATAGTAATGAACACTAATGCAATATCACTCCTTGATGGGATTTTTTTTTCCTAATGATACAGAGCACTTTAAAGATTTTTTTCCCCTCCACCAAGTGTAATGGTATTTTAATTATGTAGTTCTAAATGCTCAAGAACTTTAATGAGGAATTTGATAGACTAATTGAATGAGATGCAGCCAAATATAAAAATTTAAATGGATGCTCCGCACACTTTACGATTCCTGGCAAAGGTGCCTGAAAAACGTGTTGACCCGTTTACACATCACCGTGGGTATTTCACTTCACTACTTCACTTTCTACATCAACAATCCACCTGATGGCAAAGCAAAAGAGGATATTTAATTGCAGCTGCAATATCACCGCCTCCATCTGAGCGTTAATAGCACAGAAACAACAATTCTGCGTGTTGGAACGAGAGGTTCCACTACACAACAGGGCAGGCATAAAGAAACCAGAAATGTGCTTAACTTACTTCAACAGCTGAGACCAAATCTTGGGAGAAAAACAGCAAATTTAGAACATACAATAGCTTTCCCCCACTCCCCCCCTACCCCAAGGACTCTTACTGTGTACTTGTGCAAGCCTTTAAGGACATTTGTTTAAAGTTTCCCATCTCATTTCCAGCAGCTTCATAATGTAACAGTAACTTTGGAGAAACTACTGTAATTACTAGAGAATAAAGCTTCTGTGACAGAAAAATCTGGATGAGAATTCCCCAAATATCCTGAGTTGCAGTTTTGCACCATAAACCCCTCAGCTTTTAAAGGCCAGCACAGCAATAGGTATTTGAAGGCTAGAAGTTCTGTTTTCCTAGTTTTAGCCATTTAACTTGGACTGAAGACAGCAAAAGGACAAGGTCCTTTAAAGCGTTCTTCACATCAGTGGCTTAGCACAGTCACTGCCACAGGAATGTCATGGCAGTCTCACTGGGACTTCAGCACTGTCAGTTTAAGATGGAACTTTTTCTCTTGCTTCTTACTGAGAGCGTTACCCTGACCACAGCAGAGTGAATTTTAAATGACAGTAAAGCCATCCTTACCATTTAATACTCCTTATTATGCATTAGTACAACAATGCACATTATTGAAGAGCATTACTTATTAAAGATGAATATTTAACTATCTATCTATTTGCTAAATTTCCCTTTAATTCTAAATCTTCAGAAGCTACATGACACAAGTGGAAGATCTGTTTATTTATATATATGCATTTATCCTTATGCAAACATTGGTCGACCTTCTATCGGTTCACCTTGCAAGGCCTGGTATTTCATATTGCTTTTAAGTTCATTTCCACTTCAAATTTCTTCCAATGCAGCTCCATTAGCTTTAAAAAAGTGCACGTTAAAATCTGAAACAA
Organism: Mohoua ochrocephala; assembly: GCA_013398855.1. Lineage (NCBI taxonomy): Eukaryota > Metazoa > Chordata > Aves > Passeriformes > Acanthizidae > Mohoua > Mohoua ochrocephala. Next base: position 77,083 of record VZTA01020151.1, read on the forward strand.
TTTTGCCTTTTTGAAAGTAACGGCAAAACAGGCCACAGGGCATCACGTAAGCCAGGCTGAATGGGTAAGACGCCAAAGTGTCTGATTTTTATGAAGAAGCTGAAGGTTGAGGATGCATGCCTGCTGGATATAGCCCGTGTCTGTAGCACTCAGGGAGCCCAGCTCTGTGTCCAGGGAAACTCCAGCTTCACTCCATCCAGGGTGTGTTTATCAGGGTTTCTCACTGCTCCCTGTCTCTCTGTTGCCAGAGCACATGGGCTGGAGACTTCTGCACCACTATCAGATTTGTCCAGTATTAGCCACAATATTCAACAGCTCTGGGGAGGAATGGCAGCATCTCATGGAGAGGGCAGGGTGGGGAAAGAGTCCTGCACATCGTAATAAAAGTATTTCTGTAAGTGGCACCAAGGTGTTCCATAAACTGCTGCCCACCACCTCTCAGCTTCCAGACACCAGCTCACCAGCAGGACAGCTGTCTCAGGGACCTGGTGAGACTTCAGGGCCTTCTAGGACAAGCAACTGACCGAGCACTGCTGAATAGTTAGGTTGTCATTAAATCACTAGTAACACTGATCTTAACTTCTCAGCACCCGTGCTGCGTCAGACAGGACAGTGCATCTCCCAGAGCAACCAGAGGCAGCTGGAGATTCAGGAGATCCTATAATGGATGATTATGAAATAACTCACTTTCTGGGAAGGGTTTCTTTCTAATTTGCAGACTCCGAGAGGGTTTGCAATAGTCAGAACTCCACTTGCACAGTGCCCATCACGCCTGTGACATTCAATAGCCATATAAATATCTGGTCGATGAATTCCATTAAGAGCTCCCTATTTTGTGGCAATGAGTTCTATAGATTAATGCTGTGTTTGGTAGAAAACTGATTCAATATATTTGTAACCTAGCAATGTGAATCAAGTTGCTTTTGCTGGCACTAAATTTAAGCTGCCTTACTAATTTATTTGCATCTTCTTTTGTGTTTACATTTGTTTTAAACTGTCCAGAAAACCACTAGTAGGACCTAAATAATTGTACTGCAGATGATAATTAGTCCTACACTGGATCACACTGCTAAGTCAAGTGAGCAATAAGTATGATATCAACAGCTGAAGAAAAAAGATATTGAGAAATTATACTTTCAGGCCTTCAATATTCTTACTAGATGGCCTGAAGTGGCACTTCATATTTTTCAAGGCCATTGTAAGTGTTCTGCAACTGATAGATAGACCAGTATGGGTTTTGCAATGTTAAGAAAAATAAATATCTGATGATTCATGCAGAAACATGATGACTGAGTGAAATACTGCAGGATGACAGTTTATTTTTATTATAAAACTCCTGAGGATTCCTGGATTAAAGAGTCAGCAGCATAATTTCAGGAAGAAATATATTGTGTGGTTTTCTCTTCATACACTTTGCCCATTCTCTCAACACAAAACAAAGTGTCAGAAATCCAACATCTCTGCCCTCCTAGCCTTGGTACATGTGTAAACCTGGGAATCATCGACTAAGGTGATGCACAAGTTGTCTCGTGGAATCTCTTCGCCACAGGTGTGACCTTTCTTCCATGAACAGCCATTTGTCTTAATAACAAGTTATGACACATCTGCAGCGTGACTAACGTGCTCCAAAACACAGTGCACGCTGCTGTGACTAATCACAATAACAAGGAAGCTTATGCAGAGAAGTCAGTATTACACCCTAAATAGCAGTGTCTACTCAATTTGCACAGGCACATTGGCTGGAAGAACTGGAGAGGTTCCAACCTGTGGCATTTGGTCAACCCATGAGAATTGGGAGCCCAAAATGTTGCTCAGGGCAATATACACACCTTACTTCTGTTTAAAGATTTATGTCTCATGCCATTTCCCCTCATTACATTGCTCCTGAATTCAGATTCGTGCCAGTGAATCTCAGTGTAAAGATCTGCAGCAATCTGTGCTTTTCCTTGGAGAGGTTCCATCAAGACTTACACCTAAATTGCAGGCACAATTCTAAGCCTTCCTGAAGACTATAAATGGTCGAGGCCAGAATCAAGTTTTGCGGCTTACAAAGTTTTGTGTTCACAGAGGAATGTGTCACAAACACTTTTCTCAGTGATATTAAGGAACATTTTTTTGAATAATTAATTCAAAAGGGGGGGGGACCTCTAGGCACTGAAAAATTGTGTCTGGGAAGAAATACATTATTGAAAAAGGTTGTGTAGGATAACCATTGAATTCATTCATTATTAAGAGTTGCCAATTGCATTCCATGTTCTTGTAGTTTTTTCCTGCAAGGAAAGTATTTCCTATACAACACTAAAAAGAGCCCCAGTGCCTTGGTACTGTTTCAAGGATCCACATGGCTGAGGACATACCTGGTTGCTACTCCATCTGATGGAAACAGTCTTGCAGATTTCCACTGAACTCACACTATTAAGGGGACAGATGTGAAGAACAGAGAGAGGAAATATGTCCAACCGTCCTCCTCTTCCCAAAATTCCCAGTACACTGAAGAAGCAATGCGGAAGAACACAAAGGGCACGTGTGTGTCTCGGCCTGATGAAACCACAGGAACTGAAAAGCGAAGCTGCTGGTTCAGTTCAGCGCCTGCTCTACACAGAGAAATCAACCTGTGCAATATGCAGTTACATCTACCCTGCTGAGACTCTGAATTAAGTACAGGGAATATATCAAGGAAAAAAAAGGATCGGATCATTCCATCAGCAGCTGTGTGGAAAGTCCCAATGATGTTCAGGTGTCTATTTTTAACTGATAGATGTACATTGCTGAGAAATTCCCTACCTTGGGTTAGGTTGTTACTCTAATCCCTTGCCTCTGGCATGCTCAGAAACCTCTCAGAATCAGTGCTGATATATTTTACGTAAGTGCAAGATACCTGTACACCTGCATCAGAAATGGAACAGTAATTCTTATTACTGATACTACAAGCAAGATGAAGTTCTTACTTCTTCCACATAGAAGTGCTTTGCATTTTTCCAGTTCTAATTTCTTACCGCATTTCTTCCAGTAAAAAAATATACTTTTTTTTTTTTTTTGTGCCTGCAAGTTTCCATGTGGATGGATATGCATAAATACCTGGAAACATGTAAGTGCTTACTAGTTAGACATCTCTGAAACCGGATGATGCAAAATGTTACCAAATAATTCTATTTCTAGGAAGTCAAACACTGGCAGTTATGCTTTGTACCTTTAAAATACTCCAGGGTTTATTCTATGATAATCACAATCCTCGCCATGCCTTATTACACAAAGAGTCATCCCAGACTGTGAAACTGGAGGAACGTGACCTATAAAGTTTATCTAGTGCAGCAGTTTCCTTCCTTGGTGATTTTGCAGTCAACATTGCATTAATCTATGTCTATTTTTGAGCAAGACACAAACAGCTCGTTATTATGGTGAAGAAACAAATGTTAATGAAGCACACAAATCAGTGTGCGTTTCTGAAAGTAGGATTTCGGGACAGAAGACATCAATGGCCACAGTGCTGGGCTCTTCACTCATGACCCAAGACTTGGCAAAGCAAAAGGGCCATCTTGTGGACCTACTTCATATTAGAAAGTTAAATAAGTAGAAATTTAGCCCAATGTTGTTATTACTCAAGAAGTAAAGAGGAGCAAATTTTTCAGATAGTAAATAAATAATGGTAAGTCTATAAGAAAGGTAATCTTATATGTTTTGACAAAGTGCAGTGTTTTGGCAGCCTTCTGCAGAGCATTAGAACAGGCTTAACCTTATGAAGGTGCAGGATGAGAAAGTGTTGTTACAGTCCCACTTCAGTGTATTTTCAGATTGATTAGACTGTTTGCTTGATGTTCTCCTCTTATTATTCACTCCAAAATGTCAACAGCCACTTATGAAATTAAGATTTAACAAAAGGTGGCAAAAAAAAAGTTACATCAAATGTGTTAGAATATAAACACTTGTACTGACTCTCAGTGAGGAAACAAAGGGTCTTCATGACTTCATCACAATTCAAGACTGTCATCTGATTCTGATGGATGAATTGTTACAGCCTTTTCCATAGATCCAAGTTGACCTTTTTGCATAGTATTTGTACATCAATTGGGTAAGTGCTGAGCAGCTTTTACCACAGAGATAATAGCAGAAATTGCTAGACAAACTGATCTAAAAAGTAATCTTTTTACCTCCATAAACAGTACAGAATTTCTGAGCATTTGAATTATCTGGTGGCCACCTCTCAGATTGCATCCACTCAATGGATGTGGTGCCACTTGTACTACTCTGTGTATTGACAGCACCCTCCACACAACATTAGCATTTCCACATACCTCTACTTGCTGATTTGTAATACAAAAAGCCTAATTATGCATTTTAAATACATACAGAGAGGATCTATAATAATCCTGAATCATTTGCTGTACCGGCATCACGGCACAATTATCCTACACCAACATTCCTCCAGAAGTGTGAAGGCTGGGGAGATAACCCTCCCTCTGGATGGGAACAAGCACATCCTGCTGCACAGGGCTGGAAAGCTGCCCCCGTGTCGCTGCTGTGCCCTTGCACAGGCTGCAGGAGCTACCCCGGGCACCCTGCAGGAGGCCAAGCAGCTGCTCCGTGCTCATTAGCGGGATCTCCTGCTACGCGAGGTGAGCACCCCGAGAAACGCTGCACCAAGGGCTGCTCCAGCCTTAACTATCAAAGTCATGTCGTGCAATGCACAAGCAGTCTGTCTGCTGGGGGATGATGTATAACGTGTCTTTCGGTATGGCCAGCAGGTGTTAAACAAATACTCTGGAACTTTCAAGGGTGTTTGTTATAGATACCGTTTCTTACTTCACATAAAATATCGCAGAGAATGCCTCCAAGTGAAAGCAAACACGGAGCTCACTGGTACCAGCACACATCACTGTCTGGCTGTATTGATGCCCTGTGTTTTCAATAAGCATCCCTTCTGCGGAATATCCAGGTAAACATCCTACTTGTCTGTGTCACATTCTATACCGCTTCTGCTTAACAATATGAAGGATAAAGCTGTGATATTATCACCCCAAGCTTCTATAAATTATCGCTGCTGCATCCCACTACTTCATTTTCCTCCTACAATAAAAAGGAATACTCAAGGAACCACCCAGCTACTCCGGTTCATTCCAATATCCCTATATCTATTGAGAATAAAAACAAAAATAACCCAGAAAACAAAACAAAACAAAAAAAAAAAAAAAAGAGAAAACAACCTTGAGAGAGTTCAAAATGCAGCTCTTCAGTGTCATAGCCAAGACCTGATCTGTAAAAGCCTGTTCTGCATTCCAGCTGCCCCACAGAAATCTGATGTTTCACTGTAAGTTCTCTTTGCCCATGCTATGGTATGAGTCACTCCTTTCCTGAAAGTCTGAATAAATCTTTGCAGCAATGCACTGTTTGAGTGGTGAGGAACTGCTCTGACATCCTACTTATTTCAAAAAACAATTAAGGCCCTCAAGGTGAGAATTACATTCTGCTCCTTAAATTTATGCAATTTATCCAAGTTCAGAAATGAGAATTGTACACTTTCCAGTCCCTGCACTGCTATATCCTGGGCATTAGTGAATATCTAATGAAGTAAAAGCATTAGATCCCACAAACAGAGAGATGTACATACCTAATAAATGGCCCAGCATAGTCTAAACAAAACACTGCTAGTGAAACTCTGGCGAAAATGAAAATACTTAGGCATGAGATGCATTTTGAAAACCCTTGAGACCATTATGCAGTATCTTCTATTTCTGTAGAAATCCCTTGCCACTGAGATAGGGGAATGAGACAGACAACCTGGGCTTCAAGTATTTCCTATACCTGGAGCTTAGAAAAAACAGGTCCTTTAAAAATCACATCTTAATGATTGTAACAGAGACCCAGCAAGACTTTTTAATAAAATAAAATTAAAAATGGAGCTATCTTAAGCCTGGTTTCTAGGCGATGACTCCGTCATGAAAGAATAACAGGAGCAATCAAATTTTACAAGGCTTATTGTGTAACTTCTCCGGTACTTTGCAGAATGCCATCTCTGAGGTTAAACATGCCTGGTTTAACTGTTTCCATCCTCCAACCCCTTCTATAGCCACCCACCAAACGCAGCCAAACCTGACACATCAGTAAAAAACGCAAAGATTTTAATTCCCTGAGAAACAAAACCACCAAAAACCCAAACAACTAACTACCTCACTACAAAAAAGAAAAAAAAACAACCCCCCAAACCAAACAATTAATTACCCCACCACAAAAAGAAGCCAAACCAAAAGAAACAGAACAAAACCACCCAATCACAACCCACTCCAGCCACTTCTTCCCTTTGCCATGAAACAGGAGACAGCAGAAATGGGGGTGATGGACATTAGGGGGTCAGAGCCTGACTAGGTACACAATGGGAAGGATGAAGTTGTAAAAGTCACAGAGGAACACGAAATTCTTCCAAAGATGAGAGGAAGAGTTGTAAGACACACATTTGTAGGAAGAAGCTGATGAAACTGTTTGTACATATACAAACTGTATATGCTTTGTGTTATACAATTTTTAATCTTCAGATTACTTTTGTATTTTAATACATTTTTCAAGACCTTGAATTTGTGCCATGCAGGGTCTATAGACCCCCCCTTAATGGAGATTTTTCAGTGGAAAGTTTGCCAGAAAAAATTCATGAAGCTGTTGATAGTTTTGAAATTAATTCTACCTCAGCTGAGCCATCTTCCCACCCTGAAAGCTTTGCAATACTTGTGGTTGGAACTCCTTTTTGTGGGATTAAAGCTGAAAGTAGAGTTGATGATCTTCAACCAGCGTAAATCATTACCTATGTAACACTGGTGAAAAGTTTTAAACTGCCAAGAATAACTCAGAGATCCTTTCTCAATTTCCATGCAGCACCGTTTTGCCAAAGTAAGGAATTTAGAGGCAAAGGCAATGAACCTTTCACTCCGATCTTCCATCAGATGTGAAATTACTGCTCCTGTTCCAGTTAGGGAAGCATCATAAGGCAGCTTTATAGACAAAGGTGTGTAAGGACTTTCTCGCGCAATATGAGCACCATCACTCATGAAAAGCCCCACCATGCCACGTGAATCAATGTGTTTCTATTCATTCTGTAACAGTTCATTCTGCAGATCGAACGCTGTTACTGCCCTAGGCAAAAACCTACAGAAATAACTGACTGACTGCAAACAGGGCCTCACATGGGGAACATCTGAAGGTTAAGGTTCCTTAAGATAAATCAAAAGGCTTAGATGAAACTCTGCCAGCCATAACATAGTTGAATCTCCAAAAAAGAAAAAAAAAAATCAGATTTTTCATATTCCCCTCAAATTCTTGACAATTTCTCAGCAGTGCTATTTAAAGTGCTCTATAGCACTAACTTCCAATACCACTGAGTGCTAACAATGTCATAAAGCATCAGTTTTATTGTTCAGTGCTAAAAAACAAGTACTGATGGCATTGATAGGATTAGCTGGTGATATTGCAACTGTCTTGGAAGAGGTATTTCTTGCTGTCAACTTCAATCTCCAATTTTATAGACATATTTCTCTAGGTAGATTTGGGAGCTTACCACCAACTAAGGGAACAAGTTTACCCACTGTTTCAGTTAAAAGTTACTAAATTGCAAGTATGAGTAAATATTGAATTCAGTTTGGATGCACAGAGCCTCAGATGGTTTCCAGCTGGTGGAAATGTGTTGCAGTGTTCCACTCATATTGGCATGTGGTTTCTGAGAGGGGCTTGTATTCCACCTTTTTCTTTTCTAATTACTGCAGAAGCCCAGAAACCTGTATGTTTACTCTCTCCTAAAAACACAGTTTTAAGCTATTGATGTCTTCCTAAAACCTGTAGGAAACTTCACAACATGCTACAGAAGAATACAGAGTTTATAGTTACACATTACACCGTCATTGCAAGGCCACTCACAAGATGCAGGTTCTTTTTCTGTCCTTTTAAAACATCAGGTTCACTGCTGCTTCATTCCTGGTGTCTGAGCATACTGCCAAAAATACATTTCACATTCCATTCCCTCCACTTCTAACAGAACCCAATAACATTTTGCTTATTGTATCCTAACTTAAACTGCTGTAAAGATACTAGTGCTTGTACAATGCCCTACAAGAGAGCACAATAGACACTGTCCTCTGCAGCATCACAGCCCCGAATGCTGTTTGTGTTGCCTTTGTGAGGGGTAATGGGTTTGGAACCTGCATGTTTTATCTGTATATCCCATTTTCTCTTAGCTATTTCAGATCAGCACTCATTTGCATAGGACAGAGACAAGACATGCTGCTTTGCTTTTCTGGTTTGATCTTTCTGCTTGGACACTGCTTAGTGGTCACACAGGTTGCCCACAGCATTTTAGTGTCTTCCACAGCCCTGCCGCTCTCAATGTCCTGCTCTGGATCAATTACTCCAGTCAATAACCATTTTTAGACTGTTTCATTTCTGCGTATAATACACCATCCAGTCTCTTAACACATCATTTAAACCCTTTCTGAGCTGACAAATTCAAGAATTGTCTCATTTTCTCTTTTGATCCTCTTTATAAAAGCAGATACACTCAGCAGATACCAGCAAGGTAATTTTGCAGACTTTCCACAATCTCAGCAAATGTTTTGTCTGCTGATTTAATACCAGCTGTTAAGCTATACAGCATGTTATAGGCTTTAGCCCTCATTACACCCTGTAAAAGTGTCACCTTTTTCTCATTACTGATATCATTTGTTATAATACATGGTTCCTATTGCCTGACACAGACCCGTTGTCTGGTGCAGCATCGAGCATCCCCGCTTTACCTCATCCCCGTGAGCTCCTCTCTATCCTTGCAGCGTTTGCCATTCTCAAGGTGCAAACCCCAGGCTCTCTGGAACCCCTTCTCCCGCTGCATGCTGGAAACAGGCCGTCACGTGCATCCACAATGCCTTATCTCTCCATGTTAAATGGAAATTGGAAATTACACAATCTAATTCCCAAACTCGTTTTTAGTAATTTCCAAAAAAAATAAAACCACCAAACCAGAACAGAATGACTAGACACACAGAGATGTTCTGTAATCATCTAGTATCTCCTACCAAGAAATTTAAACTGTTAGAAATGTAAAAGTTATTTAAAGGGGTATTAAAAAGAATAGCTTAACTGGGTTTGAGAGAATCACTGATCCCTTATGAATCAAATTCAGTTCCATTCACTGTCTGTAATTACTCTGGAAAATGTAGGATTATGTTGAATAGTACTGTATTTGAGACACCAAGCACCAGAAAAGTTATATTTGACAAAAGATTACTTGAAAAGTGGCTACTAAAATCTCAAATCAGTGCAAACTACCAGCAGCAGGAAGTGCCTACCACAAAGAGTCAGACCTTCCTGAACTGCACGGGGAATACGACAGCTGAACTTATTACTCAGTCCTTTTGAAAAAAAAATTACCAAGAAATTTATAATTACAAACGTCTTCCTTCCATCCCTGCAAGTCCCCCACAATGATTTCTTTTAGATTGTCTAACAACATTAATAGAAAATTTTCTGCAACCTGCACTGTCAATTCAGCTTGCTTAGAGGTTATACTTTCACTCCATCCCCTTAAATAACCAAAGCATGTTAAGTTTTATCAAGTCATAACAGGAGCTTTGAATTTAGATTTTGTCAAAAATTAATAGATATTTTAATTAAACAAACAAACAAACCCACCCACAAGACTGCTGCCTTCAGAGAACCTTAATGCTCAGCTTGTTTTGGAAATCAAGACACAGGAATACTTAAAAATCTCAAATGCTGATGCGACCCTTTGAAAGCATCTCTTTTGAGGGAAACAGATAAGCTGCAGTTTTAAGAAACTTTTTATGTGAGGTTTAAAGGCTTTTTGATTGCAAAAGGGAGTCATTCCTGGTAAATAAGTTGGGGGGCAAGAGGGTAGAATAGTGGTAAATCTGGGTTTAAATGGTGGTATTAACTGGGTAAACAAACAGTCCTGTAACTAATAGACTGCATATTTGAATCTACTTAAGATGATAGGTCATTGAAAGCGAAATTGAGATTAAGAGCTATACATAACTTCATACCAGAGGATTTTTAGGCTGTAAAAATTTATCTGAGAAAAAATTAGGGTGAAAGGCTCAATGTATAAAGTTGTCAGCAGGATTATTAATTCCTTTCTGAGACCAAGAGATAAAGGCTAGAAGACACAGAGAGCATTAGCAAGGGAATTGCGAGTATGAGGCAACAAACTCATGGAAGGAAACACAAGTTAAAAGGAAGAGGGAAATTTCGAGATTAGACAGCAGCTTGTCTCAGATAGCAGAAATTAAGTGTCTTATTGAAGGTCTGGTAGAGGAGCATTAAAGGACAGGGGAGTGTAGTAACTGACAAGCACCATGACAAGATCAGTTAGAAATATGAAGAAAATATTTCTTTACATTCAGGTTCACAATAACAGCCCTCCCCACCTCAACTTTTATTCCAGAATAATAAGAATAAACTTAACAAAACATGGTGTTTAACATGCCCCACAGCAGGATTTGAGGCTGCATAGAGCTGGGAGGGCAATACCAACATTTGGGGCCAGTTGCTGCACAACACTGCCTTGTCTGGCTTGGGGGGAACCAAACCAGAAAAACTGCCTGTCTACCCTAATAAATCCCTGCTTGCTGATTGTTAACAGAAAGACAGAGCTGAGAATACCCTTAGACCATTTGCAAAGTTGGAAATTGTGAAATTGTTTATTTTTTTCCCAGCAAAGAGGTGCACCCAGAAAGATAGCAAAACTAAAAGGGTCTCTAAAGAGTAGTCCCAAGTTGTAAAACTTGCAGGCATAAGTCTACTGCCTTTGCCTAACACGCCCAAGGAATGGGAAAAATATTGTATTTCTTGAGAATTTTTAAAAGGAGGAATGCTCCACTGAACACCTCTCCAAATTCAGCTTCTTTCAAAGCTGAAGCACCAGAGGTTATCCACTACATTTCCATACTTGTGCCTGCATTTATTTGGGAGGCAATCTCTGTTCCTAATAACCAT
>VZTA01020151.1:88110-242640 GCA_013398855.1 Mohoua ochrocephala
GGGGGGGGGGGAAGAGAAGAAAAGAAAGATGAGACCTGGTCATTACAGACACAGATCTTCACAGAACCAAATCAATTATTTTGAACACACTAGGAATTTCTAATCAGAGAGAAGAAAAGAGGGAATGATCTCAAAGAAAGATCAGAGGAAAGGCTAACAAACAAAGTGCAAGGTATCCTCCAGGAAGAACTGGGCTGAGGCCAGTACGAGCATTATGACATCCCTGTTGTTCTCCGAGATTAAATAAGTGTCCATGACACAGCTGACATTGCTTCTCAATGGATCAGCTAAGCCACTTACCAGCTAATTCAACATCTTCCTAGAAATAAGGCTTGGAACAACAGCAGGAAAACTAATGAATGTTTTATCTTGGTACTGTCTTGAATCAAGATGTTCAAACCTTCTGTTCAATCCGTACACCTGCAAATATTTGCATGAATTGAAATTTTCTTCTCATAATTTTTTCTGCGACCTTAATTCCTCTTAATTTCGGGTAAACATTTGCACGTTCACTAGGAAACATTGTGGTTAAGTCACAATTATCCAGTTAAAAGCCAGGAAAGACCATCACACCAAGGGATCCAGTTCCAGCCTGGTAGCTACACACAGACAAAGCAGAAAGCATATAACGGAGTGTTTACAATTTACAGAGAGCTACAAATACTCTCAGAAATTAAAAAACTGTTTGTGGGTAATTGGAAAACAGAAAGAACAGAATACTTCTGTTGACTCACGTAAAAGCAGAACATTTCATTTATCTTTCAGCTTCATTTCAGCACTGAGAAAACAACATTATACTGTGTGCAGTGTTTAGGAATCCCTTATGTCCTGCAGATTGCAGTAAAATCTGCACTTCTCTGTGAAGAGCAGAGGAGATCTTCATTTTCTCTATCTCCACCACTTCCTAACACTTTTGATTCTCTAGGCTGCAATGCTGTCAGAAAACACTTTAGCTAAACAAGCACATCTTAGTATTATTCTGTTTTCTGTCATCTGCTGGTTTTGCTTTTGGGCCACTGTGGTTATCGGTAATGGCAAACAATAGCTGTGACATTCCAAGGCATTGAGGTGAACCTGAAGATGGAAAATTACAGATTACTTGACAGTTAAGCTTCCAAATCTTAGAACTTTATATTTAGGACAGATCATCTGTGATAGTGAAATATTGGAAGTAGAAGCTTCCATATAGCAAAAACTGACTTATGGGATTCTCAATATAAAAACTAGTATTTTGATTCCCAGAGGTTAAAATAAGATAGAATCCCTCTTCCTGATATTTCAGTCCATTTTGTCTCCTTTCTTTTTCCTAATGAAAGAAATAGTTGAGCTAGCAGTCACTGAATGAGACAAGAGCAAATATACCCAAAAAGGGAACAATAGAGAGAAATTATGACATTTATAAAGTGATTGGCTTGGGCAGAAGGGATATAGAGCAAGATCCATTTCACTTAAGCCTCACACAAAGGACCCATAAAGGAAGGAAGGAGTTACAAAGACACGGTTTATTGACTGCTCACCACAGAGACAGAGTTTTCCTGTATAAATTCTTTCTTAGAAGGTTAATTAAAAAAGGGTTAGGGCCGTGATCCGAAAACCCTTTACTCACTGGCATAATCCTTATTCACACAAGGGATTCCATTGATTTCAGTGGACAAGGGATTGCTCATGAGGCGTAAGGTTTGCAGAACTAGACCCTGTGGTTCTGAAGCATTAAAAAATGGGAATGCTTTTGGATAACAATACACACAGTCCAGGCAGAGCAGCACAGCTCAGCCTGAGCACAGGAGCAATATGGAGCCGTGCTAGGGGCTAACTTTCATCACAGATGACAGAACAAATGGATGGCAGCTACATTAAAAACCTGTATGTATAAATACATGGTACAGGAAAATCATTCAATAGTTTAGACTTGGTTTGGTACACAGAGCACACATCGACACGCCAAAGCAACACCCCTTTGTCCAGAACACTGCTTTTGTTTCTGTGCCAAGCTCGGGGTGAAAGCACAACATGGGGCTCCAGTGGGCACCACTGTACATTCCACACTGCAGAGATGGAGCCTAAAACATCAGCTCCTCTTAAACTCACCACAAATTTCCATAGCACCAGGATCAGCAGCAGACGCAGCTGGAGCCCTCTACAAACACACCCAGTCTTAAGCTCATATCTGAGATGCTGTTTATAGCCCACTCTGTCCCCCAGCCTGCTTCTTTGCCTTGCCTTGTTCTGCCTCTCTGTTCCTTTACAGATGCCAGCTGGAAAATGTACAAAAACTGTTTAAGTCATCTCTATTCATCACGTACATGCTCCATACAGTTATTCCATACATCATTAGTGGGAAGGACAGGAACATAAGAAAATACTTTGTGTATGTGTGAAATGTGGGATGACGCTTCTTAGCAAAATTAAAGGATTAACCAAAGCAGGAACAGCGTATCTTAAACACTGGCACTACTAGCAACGTTAGAAAAACAGAGTTTTGGAGGAATCAGAGGATTCATTAAAATGAAAGCTATTTTTGAGAAGGCCAAGGCTTTATGTAAAGTAAGCCCTTTACAAACATCAGCTTAATCTATGCCACAACCAGAAAAGCACTGTGATGCTTTTTTTCAGAAATTCCATAAAGTTATAGGGGCAGAAAATCACTGGCAGTATTATCAAAATAAGAGTGCACAGATAACTATATACAGAAGACTCCCAAACAGAAGGTACTCATTTAATAGACACAAGAAACAGAGATCCAATTCCCTTCCAGGATAACACAGGAATATCAGAGGGACAGACTACTTCCACCAATACAAGCATCATTAAAACAAAAAACAAACTCAAAAAATATCATAACGTGGTTTTCCTTCAAATCTCCTCATATTCAAGTATAACAACAAAAAAAAAAAAAAAGAGAAAGAAAAGGATCACTCTGTGGTTCAGGAAAGGTGCTGCAGGCTACAGCATAGGAAATCTCATCATACCTGTTACAGTCTGCTCCAAGGAATGCTTCAAACACAGAAGGGTGATCAATAAATCCTCATGAAAGTTAAGCCAAGAGCACTCAAAGCCTTCACACCCATCACACCAACAGAACACTCCAACACACAACCAAGGATTTACTGCAGCACCTGCACAGGCACCCCCAGCTCCTGATAAGCCAGCACATAACCATGAACACAAGAAGAAACACAGGTGTTGATCCTTCCCTAATGACCCCAGCTTTAGGGGATCTATGGTGAGTGGCCTCCCGAATCACAGGTTCCAGGTGTTTGCTAGCCCTGGTGGAATCCACTCCCCCATAGCTTTGTCTATTCACTTCTTGAACCCATCGAGCTTTCAGCATCCACAGTATCTGTTAGCAATGAGTTCCACATTTTCATTAAGCTTTGTGAAAACGGTTACTTCCTCCTGGGTTTCTTCTTTTCTGTTGGATTTTATTTTTGGGCTGCCTACCTGAAAAGTTCACAAGGTGCCCCAAATCACGAAAACAAGGAGCAAACAGCAAGGAGCTACAGCAAGGCCATGTGTATTTCTGAAAGCTACTGCATAGGGAGCACCGTGGCACTTCCTGGGGCAAAGGAGCTTCCTCCTGGGAAAGGAGCTACTGGCAGGCACAGAATACAAGATTATAAAAACAGTGCAGTGTGAAGGAGGCAATAAGGATCACTTGTTTTTTCTCTTGAGATTAGGGTCAGACTAAGGAGGCAATGTTATTTTACATTCACAACTGTTGGCAAGTATATTGTCTTTATACAGCCACAACTGAGGAAAAAGTGTGATTGACTACTTAGATTTTCTAGCTCTAGGAATAATCAAAGGCTAGGCATATGCTTTATGATTTTTTTAAAAACAGGGTGCAAATATTTATTTATCCAAAGAGAAGGTTTAGATGCAACAAGCACAGGTTTTAAGAATTTATGGAAATGCTAGCAGGGGCATGGGAAAGCTTTTCACTCTAAATAAAACAATGTGTTTGTTGTCAAAATTCAGTATTTTTGGAGTGAGAAATAAGGTGCAAATTTTTATCAGTCAGAGTAGCTAATACCCAGCATAAAAACATGCATTTATTACCAGTTAAATGTTAAGTAGAAACTAACTTTTTTTTCTAACAGACAGACCTTGGTCAAGTATTAGTATCAAAACAATATCAGGATTTAGAGCAGTGAAATTTTATGGATGGTGTTACAGAAGAAGCCAGGGCACAATAATCCTTTCTGGTCTTAAAATACACAATCACTTCCTTTTTCTGTGAATGTATTAGAATAACCTCAGTTCCCAACATGTACATTCACCAATGACAAGTCTCCAGTGGGAAAACGTTGATAGCTGCACAGGTGTTAGAATAAAAAATGGCAAAATCTGTTTTCTAGGTGGGAACAGAAGGTGGATCCTGTTGGAGATTTGTTTGATAGTTACGAATACCAGATACAAGGCAGTGTCAGTTAAAGATGGCTTGAGCGGTGTGGGCACTGTGAAGTGCTGTTAATTGAATGGCCAGGGATTTGGGTTAAAAATCTTAAAATGAATAATTGGAAAACAATTAAAGAAGTGACTACAATCTGCAAATTCCAGGGTTGCCAGCTGGCCCAGGAGGTGGGATTGGAGCTACATGAAACACAGCTTTGGGGGTTTCCCTGATTTTCACGCAAAAAAGCTCAAGATAGACCTTTTTTGTGTATTTCTTTAGGAGCATAAGTGACTGTTTTGATGGAAAATAGTTTTTTGTTTTATAATAGTTTTCACATTGCCAGGATCTCAAACTATTTTTATTTTAGAGTATCACCATTTCTGTAAGCAAAACATTAGACTGCTAGAGCTGAGCTTGCTTACCATTTCATCAGTAAATTTAAATGATGGGCTGCAGAGATGGGGGCTGCTGTCAGCAACCAGGAAAGGGCTCTGGCAGGGCTGTGAGGGTGGCAGACACAATACCAGATCTGTTGTCCCTGCTGGAAAGAACACTGATTTACACGTGTGTTCAGAGCCATCTGGATTCACGGCACACATGGGGTAGGGTTGAGTTTCACTGCACAGGTGGCCAGAAGTGATGCACACATAGGAGCACTGACCCCAGGTTTTCAGCCAAAAGAGCTAAACAGGAGCCTGGTTTTCCCCTTTTGTGTTCTGCTCGTTGAAACCAGTGTTAAGTCAAGCAGTGCACATTTCACATGCTAATCTTCTTCCTCAGCCTCTCTTTTCCTCCCTAAATCAATGCTGGAATGAAATAGTGTTTTTACTAATAAAATGAGACACAAAATATAGAAAAAGGGTCAGATGCTCAGCAGTCCTAGGGTAGTAGAGTCAGCTTTGCAGAGTTCTCCCTGCATGGTGCTGTGGCTATTACCTGCACTAATCTCTGTAGTACTCTCTTTCAATGTGCAATGGAATCCCAGAGCATCTTGAAATTATTGGAAAGCTTGGTTGATTTGACTTCCTTTCTGGAGCTGGGACCAACTCCTAGCTCATGCCAAGCAAAAATGTGAGGGGAACCAGCCCTGTGTTGTTGTGGTCCTCTTGATCACAGAGCAACTTGCCGTTTGGAAAAGACTCTGGCACTGCAGAGGATGGAGATGCTCTGTCCCAAAAGATTTGCCTGACAGCCTTGACACCCATGGGAAACTTCCTTCTGTAAAACATTTAGAGGCACAAGGTTCTTCAGCTCTGACACTATGATTAATAGTGTTTTGCATCGAAATGCTGAACCCAGACAGACGGAGTGTAAAATGGGTAGTTCACGGTGTGGTTATTGTACTATTTCTGCATTTATTGTGAGGGAACAGCATTCAGAAACCAGTGTGTGGGTCATGACCCTATTTGGAAAGTTAATTCTGAAGATTGCTGTTCTCAAAAGACAAATTAAGCTTGTTAACCTTCCTTCTCTTCCTTCCTTCCTTCCCCTGTAATGTCAAAGGACGGTATTTGGTTTCCACGTGTCTGATTTCCAAGTGAGCCCTTACTGAGGCCTTTATCCCCCTGCACTTACTCCCTGTTCTGACTCCAGGGATGGGGTTACATGTGACACGCCAGGATTTCCTGCCTGTGCAGTAGAAAATGCTGGAGATATCTCTGGTACCGCTGTGTGGGAGCTGTTGAGAAATGGTGACTTTTCTTGTGGGAGCTGTTGAGAAATGGTGACTTTTCTAGTTGGCGCTGCTGAAACGTCTCACACCTCTCGCAATTCCTAAAGTGCAGCTTCAGCACCAACTTACTCTGAAGTGGTTCCCATTAACCACTTGCCCCAGTTCCTGCCCTCAGTGGATTCCTCAGCAGCTCTCTGCGCTGCTTCACAGCATTCCCATCCGGAGCACCTCGGCTTCAGGAGATGCACTTCGGGGACTGCCAAAGCCCCGATGCCTCTAATAGCTCCAGTAAAGAGCAGAAATGAATGTAAGGAAGGGAAAGAGGTGCACTGAGCATTCAGGCAGCTCCTGCTCTCTGCAGCTGCCTGTGGGGACAGAGTGTGAGGAGGGAAGCTCGGCTCAGGTCCTCATCACACCCAGAAAACAGCCCAAAAACAAACACTCACCTGCTTAGAAGGGTACAGCAATGAGAACAGCATGAAGGCATTGAAATACAAAAAAACTCAATTATCCAAATATTTTGAATCTTCCACTGATGGGCTGAATCCCAGTTTGAGTTAACTTTAGAAATGTTTCTCTTTCTGTTGCAGGCATTTAATTATTAACAACAGCCCACAGTGTTTGATGCCGAGGTTCCTTCCCCGGCAGCAGTGGGATTGATGTGCTCACCTGTCCCTGGCCAGCTCCTGGCCACTGGCCTGGCTCAGTGCTGCCAAAAGCATGTCTTCACAGAAATATCTCAATCCTTCTTTGTCTGCTTCCCAAATACGTTCTTGAAAATGTGCTTACTAGAGAGAGTGTTTACAGAGGATCTAAAAGTGCCTGAGACAAGAAAGATCAACACTGCCAGTAACTTCGTGGGCCTTCAAACGAGCCCTACACCATCGAAAGGGAAGCACAAGGGAAGAACCTCCAGCAAAAAGGTGATTACAAACTTACAGCAGGAGCTGGGGTTAAAGCCACCCTCTGTCCCCCAAAGGCCTCTGACATGGCTGCACTGGAATAGGGGTGCTTTTAAGCTTCTCAGATGCTTAAATGATATGAATTAGAAACATGCTGTATTTCCTGGAATGTCTTGAAGGTTTGCCAACTTCTTAGCTCTCCTTTCTAGGAAACTGCACTGAAAGCAAAGCAAATTAATGCTGCTGAAAACCTTTGCTTTTCTGGAAAGCAGATGGTTTTCCAGACAGTGCAGCCATGCTCTGGGCTGCAGGGATGCCCTGCACTGCCATGGCTCCAGAGGTGCTGCCAAGATTCCAGCAGATTCCTCCTTCCTCCAGCCCACACCTCAATCCCTCACCTCAGTGAAGTACCTTGCTGGTCCTGACTTTGTTTTGTAAACCCAAATTCTCAGCTGCCCCTTGGACCTCCATGACAGACTGCCAAGGGTGGCCACTCCCAGAGCCATGGAGCAGGCAGGGATGGTGGGGGGACAGGAAGTATTTAGACCATCACAGGGTGGTTTGTGTTGGAAGGGACCTTAAAGATCACCTAGTTCCAATCCCCTGACATGCACAGGGATGCCACCCACCAGATCAGGTTGCTCCCAGCACCATCGAACCTGGCCTTCAACACTTCCAGAGATGGAGTATCCACAGTTTCCCTGGGCAACCTGTTCCGTTGCCTCACCACCCTCACATGGAAGAATTTCTTCCCTTTATCTAATCTAAAACTACCTTCTTTCAGTTTAAAGCCATTCCTCCTGGTCCTATCACTCCATGCCCTTATCAAAAGTCCCTCTCCAGCTCTCTTGTAGCACCTTCAGGTACTGGAAGGTGCCATAAGGTCTTCCTGGAGCCTTCTCTTCTCCAGGCTGAACAACCTCAACTCTCTGAGCCTGTGCTCGTAGGAGCAGTGCTCCAGCCCCCCTGTGATGCCCTGCTGAACACATGCTCTGGAAAGAAGATCTCTTCTGAATTCTATCTGAACTGTTGAGGGGGAAGAAGTGTGTCCATGTCTAGTGCTAGCATTGTTCAGGGGTCCCTCTGAGGAGAGCTGAAGGACAGTCCCACTACCAATCCCCTCAGTGAGGCTGGTGGCACCCACAGGTCCCAGGGAGGTGATTTCACTCAGCAGACCCTGGTAAACATTGTCATGTCTTTTCACTTCTTACCTGAAAAGAAGTGACATTTAATTCCAATGGGAACCACATGCATTTATACCTATAGACTGTGTCCCTAAATTTCCTTAATGCCAAAAGGGCCCCTCTTTTTCTGATAACAGTATTGTGTCTTCGAGGTGTGTTTCTTGTCATGTCATATTGTGATGAATCACACAGTGCCATGCCAGTCACCATAGGGAAGCAGATATAAAACAAATGATACTCCGAAAAGGAGCAAAACCTTTATAAAACTAAACACTGGATCCTCCTTGTCTCAGCATTGCTAACACTGAGGTGCTGTTTCCCGTCCAATACACACAGGGCAGTCTGCAGGCACTACAAATCACCTCCACGGAGTGATTTGCAAGTTTCAAGCAGATTTTTTCAAGTTGAGTTTTTGAGACCTGCACTTCAAAGCCATAAGGGAAAATATATTTTATTACATTATCAATATGTGTAGCAGGCTGGAAAAGCTTCTCCTTAGGGATCTGAAAGCCATTATAGTAAATTTGTGCTTCATAATAAAAAATATGTATTTCTAGAATAAATCAAAACCAGAAGCACTTTTCTCTTTAGAGCTGGTGAGATGAGTGAGGGTTTCAGGTGTCTGAATCCAATGGTTTGAGAGCTCGACCATAAATCACAGAGATAAGACAAAAAGTACCCTCCTATCCTCCCATTCCTAATGCGTAATCGGCTGCTTGGGAAAGTTAAATGGCATCTTAAAAGACAAAGAATAAAGCACCACTTATGTTCTTAATCTTAAAGGTAATATGAAAAGGCAGATACCCAATCTGCCTGTTGCTTTCAAAGGAATATCTATCTTTTCCTGGGCAAATGTGAGCAGGCAGGACTTGACTGCAGGTCCTGTGTGACAAAGCTTGTGCATCTGGTCCTGCGTTCTTTCTGCAAGGTGCAGCTGCAGGAGACACGTGCAGACACAGCAAAGGAAATGTGGTCTTTCTCCCCCAAAGGAAACAAGACACCTGCCCTTGTGCACGGCAAAGTTGCACTGTCAACCTTGACATTTTCTGTCTAAATAATGGATAAAAGTGGTTGCTTTGTTACTGTGTAGATGCTAAAACTCCGTCTGGGCATGCTGTTCTACGCATTGCTAAAGGAAAGTTGAAATCTGAACGTACCAAGGCTCAACATTTTTTAGAGTCTCCCGATGCTGCTGCAGCATTTCCCTTGTTCTCTCCAGCACAGTTCTGCTCTCACTTGTCATCTCCCCTCTCTTTTGATCCTTGTCTCTTCCTCTGCCTTTATCTTTCCTCTTCGTGCTCCTCCTCCTCCTTCCACTGCTGTCTCAAATTATTTCTCCTGGTAGATCTTCCTTCTGTCATCAGGGGGTTTCTTTCTTTCTCTAGAAACGCTTGATTCCACTAAGTGCTGACCAGGCTCCCCGTTGTCTCGGGACAAGAGGGGCTGAAGGACGGTGTGTTAGATTGCAGAGGAAGGCTGCCACCAGTGGAACTCTGCTCCAGAAGCAGCAGAACAAACAACAAAAAGTCTGAGGAGCGGATAACACACAGATATGCCATGTTGGGTACTTGTCTACTCCTGGAGAGGCCTTAAAAGTGTTCTTACTGTTAGCCTTGCCTTGCCTGGGGTTTTGTGCTGTCACAGCTGTGGTAACCAGAAAAGAAACCCCAACAAAAATAGGCAGGCAACTTCATGATGCTCATCCCAAGAAATACAGAATGCAAAAGGAAATATGAGAGTGACGATGCTGCTGAGCCTTTCAGGTGATTCTTTTCCACAGACAAATGTCACAGCCTGTAAAGCGGATGGAAGGTGACAGCTCCCAGTAGTGACCTCTCCCACAGGGGGGTTGTGGTGTGACTGCTGTTCCTCTCCTGGCGAGCTGTGCATTTTCCCAATTTCCAACAAAAATGCCAGTATTTTAATATTTCTTTCTTAGATAAGGAATAAAAAGCCATCTACATTTTCTGCTGGGTTTCCAGACAATATTAAGTTTGGAAATTCTGAAATTGTTTATTTCCTTCAGCCACCAGCCAGCCACTGATACCCTTCAGTGCCAGAGAGGAGTGGCTGCGGGGGAATTCCTTCAATCTGCTGCAGTCCCAGAGCCCACTGTGCAGGTCAGAAATGAGTCTGCGCTGCTGTTGCGATCTGTTTTAAACCCAGAAGAGCAAAGAAAACTAAGTCGCTGTGTATAAACCTGGAAGAACATAGAAGGTTCAAAATATACCCAAAAATGAGATTAAAACTAAACGAGGTTAGATGTTGGTGCCTAAAAATTGATAGGTTTTATTTAATAGTAAAAGAGACAAAGAGAAAGAAAAGAAGGAAGAAAGGAAGAAAGAAATAGAGAAAGAAGTGTGCGTGGGGGGTGGGGGGACAGGGAGAGAGTGACAGGGGTTAGGTGGAAGCATATCACCCATCCGAGGGTCCCAACGATGTCTCGTTGCTCCCCTCCATCTGGTCTTCTGGGTGGTGAGGGTCCCCCGTCGCCGCCGTGACACTGCCACCACGCCATCACACTGCCACTACGCCGTCACACGCCAGAGAATCCAGTGGGTTAATACACATTTGGGCCAGGTGGGAATTCCCATGTGTCTCCCTTGCAGGGAGCCAGTTTGACACCATCCCTTGCAACGCTGTGGGTCTGTTCCATCATCTCTGGTGCTCTGCTGCAGGGTCTGGGACCCCTTTAGGGGGGGTCTTTGATGGGCCATGACACCCCTTCTGTCCTTCATGTGGATGCAGCTTCTCCCTGGGTGAAGGGGCCCCTCGGCTGGGATCCTCTGCACATGGGAGGATGGGCGGTCACTGCGCCTCTCACCAGAGGCTTTTCCAGCACACACCCAAAGCCTCTCTCCCCCCACCCTTTGGTGCCAGGGTCTGTGCCAGCCTGGCAGCTGATAGCCCTGGGGCGCTGGCCTCCACCCAGGAGGTGCTAAGCTTGACCACTCTGAATGTATTCTCCTCCAGCCCGCACCTGAGTCATTGGATCTTATCTTCATCAGCGAGCGGCGTGTAGGGCCTCTCAGAGCCTCAATTCATGGTGAGGTAGTCTTCTCTGCTGCTTTTGGAATACAGTTTTGAAAGTCCTTCATGAAAATGTTTAGGTCATAAACGATAATATTTCAGCCTCTGACAGCTGCTGGAAGCCAGTGCACATCGTTTTCAAAGTTTGCGTTAACATTTTTTTCCATTGAAGAAGAAAAAGTAATTAAGTATTCATTTCAATCTGAATTCCCATGTGGATGCAAATAAATGCATAACCAAAAAAACCCAAAATGCTTTAGCTGTATGAAACGGGGGAAATATTTCAATTCTATTCAAACTTCCTCATTGGGAAAAAGAGGAAACAACAAAAAAAAAGAAACAAGAAAAACTGAGAATGTACTTTTCAATTACATAATGCTAATGGAAGGAAATTCTTGGCCACCTCTAATTCTGAGTTACTTTTCAAATTGAAACCCTACTGGGCCAAAGTCCACAACCGTGAAAGGAGTTCTTACACATGGAAGGGTGAATCAAAACTCTTCCTTTCGTTCTCCCCTGAATAAAATGTACAGTCTTTTGAGCCCACTTTTTCTAGAAGCTGAAAAACAAGAACATCTAAAAAACAAAGCAAAGCATTTCACCCACCACTCCGACCATTAGAAAAAGAAAGAGAAAACTGCACAATTTTGATGTTAATGTTGCTCAGTGAGCTACCGCACATTATCCAACAAATCTCATAAGTGTGGTAGAGAAACCATACAGCATGAGCTAAAAGAAAAAAAACCTTAGCACATAAGGTTTACTCTGCTTTGGTTATTTCTATTTAGCAAAAATCCTGTGATAAGGACTCAGGACTACAGCACCTTGCTTCATCACCACCACAAAGGGCTTGTCGGCCTCAAGTGTTTTACTCCAAGGTAATTGATGGCTAAAGGACTCAAGCTGTGTAATGGAGTTGCAGACAGCATTGCAAGTAGATGCTATGCTTTGTTCCACCTAACGATGTTTTGTGCAGGCTGTCTTAATTAGGACGGATGGAGAGCTTTCTGTGGCAGAGCTACTCACTTGAATGAGCTATAACAATGTACAAGACAGGCAGAGATGAGGATTAGTACATTTACCTTTGTGTAAAAAGAGGAGGAGAACAGAGATTTGACATCATCTGGAATTTACAGAATTTTCATTAAATTCTATCCAAGTCACCCATCTTGACTTTCCCAATTTAAAGACTCCACTTTTTTTTTCCCAGTGAGGACAGAGCAGTAGCCTATTTTTCTCAGCTAAGTAACATACTAAATTTCCAGCTTCTTGACCATGACAATATTTTACCTTACACTAATCAGCCAGTGTTAGCAAAATTGTTGACAGTGGAGAGGGGGAGAGGAGGATTAAGACAAGGTCATCCTTCTTCCTATCATGGATAAAAAAGCCAAAGACTTTTCCTCTTGTTTTTCTCACTGTCACTTCCAGAAATCTCAGGTCCTGTGTCTGCAGAACCAAAAACCAGGCAGCAAATCAAGGGAGTGTCATATAACACTGGGACTGATTCTCATGTAGACAAAAGTCTCTTTCCATCACCTTTGAAGATGCGTTTTCTGCACTGCAAAAACACTTCATGCTAACCTTTCTATGAATCAGTGTCAGGACTGTGGTGCTTAATTGATTAAGATGCTGGAGGGTCTGAAAGGAAAATGGTTATGCTATAAAAAAGTGCAGCTCCTTCAAGGTGTTAAAATCTAATGAGATTTTCCACTTGTTTGTGCACGACTGGCTCACGGCACCTTTTGTGAAGTCCTTCCCCAGATGAGGAGCTGGAGAAGAAAAACACTTAAAGCTGCTTAGTTATTGTTTCTTGCTTTGAAGGACAAGCCCCATTATTAGATTTTTCCGATGCGCTCTATGGCTATGGGACGTGGTTTTTTCTCATTTAGAGGTTCTGAAGCAGCTGTAGGATTCTGACCAGAGTTACTGTGAACTGCTACGCTACCACTGACAATTCCTTACTCAGGACATGCCTACCTGGTGTCCAGCAGTCACATCAGGTTCCTGTGTTCCTCCGATTTTATTAAAGACCAAGTTAATCTTCTTGAAAGCAACCCCCCCACCCTACCCCAGGAAACCCTTCCTCTCATCCCCCCTCAAACGAGGTCTTGTTTACCAAGTAAAACAGGAGCATCAGCCCGGAGTTTTCATGCCACCACTGGTAACAGGAGAAAAAACAAAAAATGAGAAAGGATATGTGCTTAAAATGGAGACAAAATAAGTAGGGATGGGGGAAAATGAACTGGCAGACTATAGAAGAATAAATTGTGGCAATAATGACCAGAAGGTAAAAATCTGTTCCCTCCAGTATTCTTCATTTAAAAATTTCCCTCTCCTGATTAAACTTTGTAAATAGTAATTATTACCACAAAGATATTCATACAGAGATGTTTTTAAAAATGCAAATTAGTTCACAATTCAGAAAATATGCAGTTTGTGTGCCACAGGGAATTTAATCTTTGAAAGCAGAAAAATGCATCAGACCCCATTTCCAGCAGAACACCGTAACTCAGTACTGGAAGCAGCACATTTTTTTTCCTCTACTTGTTAAATATGGTAATGGAGTGTAAAACCTATTATTTACTGAAGACTACTGCTTTTATATTGCATTTGTATTCATAAAAAAAAGATAGAGTATATCTAATTTCAAGCTGCTTTGTTAGTTTAGCATAAAACTGAAGCATACTTATATGAACAAAAGTAAAAATAGTTGCCGTTAACATATGTAAGTAACTACAAATAATTCAAAAGCTACATATTCTTTTCCTCTTCTTTCCCTGGAAAGAGAACATTTGTTCAAATCAGATGCATTCCTGATAAGTAAGAGCAGCTTTCCTGATTGTCATTTGTTTGTGAAATACAACATGGATTATTGTTTCTGTGAGGGTAATTGGCTGTGGAGTCTCTCCTATTTCATATCATGATACCACTAGAAATGATGAAATACTATAGATTCTAAAATGAGTATGGTCACTTAATTTTAAAACAAAGCAATTACTGTTCTATTACCAGGTATTCTGAATCAATATATTGTCTTGCAACTTGCACTCACATCCAGAATAAATCTATAATATTACAAGTAGACAGAAGTGAATAGCAACAGAGCAGAACAGATATTCAACAGGAGTCCGTGGGTATAGTTTGTACAGGTTATACACTCAGATTGGCCAGCAGTGAAAATAGAGCTTGGTTATTGGTCTTTCAGGTGTCTCAAAATATCCACCTTGCCCAGGGATATACAGAATTGATGGAGCTTCTGGAAGCAGTAAATTATAATTCTTACCTTATTTTCAACAGCTAGAGTTGGTCCCTTTGACATCAAAGGAACTAATAAAGCACAAAGAGTGCATTGGATTTGACCCAAGAGACACACATGCACTTTTATATACGAGGTAAAATTTTATTGGTAATGGTAAGCCTCATGGCTGACTTTCTTACTCGTCTGGATTTTTCTGCCTGTCTCTTTCTCTTCAACAATTCTTTGAATAAACACTATACGGCTCTCATTTCTTCCTAACTGGAAAAACAACCTGCTTCTCAAAAGGAAAAAATAACAAATTCGCAGTGGTTTAGTAATAAGTAAAATACTTAACATAAATCATGAGTAAGCCAAAAAGAAAAGTGATCACTGCTGCAAGTGTTAAAACCAGAAAGGTAGATGAGAGATGCTTTTTTTGCACTGAGAGAAATTTTCACAATGCTATATTTGCTCCTTTAATTGGAGATTTATACATTAGCATTTATACAGCTTATGTTTTATAATGCTTAATATTAATAAAGGATCACACAACTCAAGGCCCCAAATTATAATAATTACAAAATTAAACCTCCTCAAGCTCTCTGAACAGCAGGTAACCTCCATCTCCTCTGTGCAAGCTGAAGCGGGGGATACCAGGATGTGTAGGGATGCTTCTCTTTATGCTGTCAGAGACCAGGCTTAGAGTAGGTACTACCAAAAATATTCTTCCCTGTGGGGGTGCTGAGGCCCTGGCACAGGTTGCCCAGAGAAGTTGTGGCTGCCCCATCCCTGGAAGAGTTCAAGGCCAGGTTGGACAGGGCTTGGAGCAACCTGGGATAGTGGAAGGTGTCCCTGCCCATGGCAAGGGCATGGAACGGGATGAGCTTTAAAGCCCCTTCCAACCCAAATCATTCTGTGATATGATCCTAGGACAAAAAAAAATTGCCTCAAGTTGCACCAGGAGAGGTTTAGATTGGATATTAGGAAAAAATTCTTCACAGAAAGGGTTGTCAAGCATTGAACAGGCTGCCCAGGGCAGTGGTGGAGTCACCATCCCCAGAGAGATTTAGATGATGTGTAGATGCAGCATTTGGGGACATGTTTTAGTGGTGGGGTTGGGAGTGCTGGGTTAACAGTTGGGGTTCTATGATCTTAGAAGTCTTTTCCAACAGAAATAATTCTCTGATGTCCCCCCCCCACACTCCCAGACCATGAGCAGCACAGCAACGGGTGTCTTACAGCTTCTCTCATTCACTAGAGAAGGGTTTACATTTCAGCCCCAAGCAAACAGGCTCCTTTTTGCCCCTTAAACCTGCACAGGGCCAGCCCAGTAACAAGTTGCACTACACAGCTCTCCAGGGACTCACCCTATGTGGTATTTCAAGGTATTTTCAATTATTCATGCAGCGTAACTATAGTGAACCAGGGACTCTATTTCTTCACACGGAATAATGTTCCACTTCCCACCTTACACTGAAATTTCTCCTTCTCTGTCATAACACCGAGGATTAAACAGTCCCAGTCTCAAGAGTGAATTTGTGACAGTGGGAGACATGGAGAGAAGTCCCAGTGAGCATAGGACTAAATCACCCTGCCAAAGCACAAAATTATATCATCTAAGATGAGTTAGCTAATAAATACTACAGTGAATTGGGTCTGAATTTGGTTCCCCTACTCGTCCTGCAAGTAGACAGTGAGGCCCAGCAAGGCAGAAGTCTGAGTCTTAAAAGGAACAGCTTGCCTGAGCTTACCTCCACAATGTCCCTTCAGCTGGAAAAGATCCCCTCTCACTCTGAGGAGGTAATTTATCCAGAAAGCAAAGTACAATCTGAATTTATTCACGATCATCTCAACAATAGTCACACATATGAACACACCCATATTCCAAGTGCTTTCTCTGCCATCTCTCTTCCATCCCTGATGAGGATTCACCTTCCTTCCACGCTGATTTTACCCATGCCCAGACAATCCACTTCTGGGGTTAACATGTGGGGAGGGTTTGCCACTAACACAAGTTGGCTTTCCTCCTTTAAACCAAGCTCCTGGGAACAGGCAACAGCCTTTTCTGCATTTGTTTATACTTTACATTTAAATCCATTATTGCATGTCATTTACCAATGCTGTGATTTACCATTGTCATTTACCAAACCACATAACCAGCACCCTGAAGATGAAAAAGGGACATGGATACAGCTTATGGTGATTCCTCCAGCACCCAGCTCCTTGAAAGGAAACTTCACATACTGTGTGTTAGTTAGTTTAAGCCTGAAGTTTCACACTGCAGCTGCTGCAAGAGTGACTTTCCAAGCACAGTTTTGATAGCACTGTTCTAGACAGCATCTTGGAACAAGATTATAGTGTGCACCCAAGTTGTCAGAAAGTACTAAATCAGTCTGTTGGTGTTTTAAATGTGTGACATTGTGCTCAGGTCCGTCTCTCTTTCCAGAATACCTGATCAAGGGGAATAAAGCAATTCCTTCTCATCTGAATTCTACGAGGACATTGGAAAACTCTGGGCCACTAAGGAAAAACGACATCTTCGTGATGGTAGCTTCATGTTGATGCAGTCACAGATTAACTCACCTCCTGAATATAGTAGGGAGTAAAAAACTGAGCTAAAAAACTGCATTTCTAAGAAGATTCAAATTCTAGTGCATGAATATCAGCAGTGCTTGTGTCCACAGGGATTTTGTAGAGTGGTTTTGAAACAATCTGTGCATCAGAAAATACCACATTTTCCAATGAGCACAGGAAGTCTGCAAAGCTTTTTGTGCAAAAAGCAAGGTTAAAACTCATTAGAGCTCACATCAGGCATTTGATGGGCTTTACAAGCTGCCTTACTGTCTTAAAGTGAAAAATAACCGGTAGGAATTGGTTTATATTTTTAAATGTCCTGGATTCTCCTTCTCTAGCTAGGAAGCAAAATTGCCCCATGCCAGACACTTATTCCCCTGATAATTCTTCTCCTATTGTTTTAAAATTATGAGTTTTGACAAGGGTTATAGAGATTGCCATTAAACTCTGCTCAAGAGCTGCAATGGAGCCCAGGGAAGAAAGTAAAAATAGTGAGGATCTGGGCCACATTTGCCTCCACTTTACAGAGAAGAAGAAAGAATCAGTGGCAGGAACATTCAGGCCTTTTCCGTCTCAAGATCGGGGTTTACGCTGTGACCAGGGGCACCTGCAGTTCTGAGTGGCCCTGGTCACTTGGACCAAGTCTCACGAGGAAAGATCCCTGTTTATGGCTTTCTTTGGCATCAAGAAGGAATCAGGGGCTCCTCCAGAGTGCTCCTTTGATTATAGAGAAATCATAGGTTTGCTCCCAAAGAAAGTGATTTGCAAACAGTAAAATACTCTCTTGCGAAGAGTAAAATATTCTGAGATTAAGTCTGTGATCTATAATTCCCAATGTACACAGGCCCAGATTAAATTTTCCTTTTTAATTTCAAGAGCTGTCAGCAAAACTACAATACAAAAAAAAATATGTTTAATACAAGAAAGAAGAAAACAAGTTAAAAAATTATTGGTAAAGAAAAGCCAAAACATTAATAAAACATTTCCAGTATCTCTTTGTCACTTCTAGTACTTTTATCTCATTTAGCACATCATTGAAAATCCTAAAATCCTTGAATTTTAATTTGGAAGTTTGACTGAAATTTTTTTCTGTATTCAGCAGTGTCAGTACACAAACATGTTTGTACAGTTTACTTTACAGTGTACTTTGTTAAATCCATGTAAAACTTTAAATTTGTTTCAAGGGAACTCTGGATGTGATCTAAATAATTGAGCAAGAGAATCTTGTTAAATATTTAGGAAATGTATATTGGCATTTTTATATTTTACAGTACCGCCCTATTAAAATTTATGGTAAGGAAGATTCTATTAAGCTTCTGAGACATTAAGCACTAAATAATCCCTGAAGAGAAGAGAGGAGGGAATATAAGCATTTCCCGGTTATTGACTGGTCCCTGAGTTTTTGAGCAAACAAGGCTACAATCCAATCCAGGTTTAAAACAGCTGACACTATGGTAGGGTGCAATGCAAATAATTTTATCTAAAAACTTACTTATCTACCAAGGCATCTTGAGTCTGCAAAAACAAAGAATCTGCACATACACAGTGGAACAGTCATTCCATCTAAGTGTTTCCATGCTGGACTCATCCCCTGCAGCTTCAGGCAGTGCTCTACCTGACGTCCTGTGCTGCATGGGTATGAGGGCAGGAAAGAATAAAGGACAGCTGAAAACCCTTAGTCCCGTGTCTCCTAAATAGTGGTAAAGAAAGGGGAAATATCTGAAGACACTCATGGAGTGGAAGAGATCTCCCATTTACACAACAGAGAGCAGCCATGGATGATTTAAATGGCTTTTGCATCACATCATTAATATTTTGAGACTCAGAATGGGCAAGCCAAACAGGATTTCATCAGCAAGTCAAGCTGAGCTCTTCTGAGTTTGACTCCAAAAACATGGGGGAATAATCAGCGGAGTCCTGACAGAATTACAGTGTTTGCACCAAGAAATCTCTCATGGTAATGGCATAAACCACTGCCCAGCTATCGCTGTGTGCAAACCACATACACATAAATAATTCTGTACATGCATACCCACACTGAGCAAAGTGAGGTGCTCTCCTACAGGACTATATGTCCTTCTAATAGCCTGAAATATGCAACTGAGAATACAAATGTAGTTGCCCTTACAAATTATTTATACTGAAAGAATGTGAGATTAGGAAAAGAGGAGCAGGTTGTACCACATTACAGGAAAGCAAATGTTGCATGAGCCATGTTCCTGGTCAGAAGAGAAAAAAAAGGCACTTCTGGCCTGTGCAGATTAACTGTGTCAGCACAGCAGACATTCATCCTGAGTTTTCTGGATTGATTTTAGAGACAGAATCTGTCAGCCATCTAATACAAAGCTACCCAAGGTGAGAGCAAGGTGAATGATCACTACCTGTATAACTCTGCCATCAAAAGCAGTCAAAGCCTTGGAATTCTGAAATTATTTTTTCGAATGGCTTCCTTGACAATTTTCTCTTTGACTAGCAATAGCACTGACTCATTTTCTTAGTTACTTCTCTGATTTGTTTGCCAAAAATGCTGCAGCAGAGATGCTGCTTCAAGATGATAAGAATCTCAAGACACCTGGAAAATGTGTTTTGTAACACTGACAAGTGAGACCAAACAAGAGGTTGTGTCAAACAGTATCAAACAGGTTTGGGAGGGTCATTCCTTGACTTTAGGTTTGTGACATGGTCTCAAATTGCTCAGTTCTTTCCTCGTTTGCACTCTGCTGTCATTAGAACGCTATGAAAAGTGTCTGTAACGACAGCTTCTTTATTTCATTATTTTGCATTCTGCAGCTATTCCACATAAGCTGCTGGGACCACAATTCCTATATAGCATCCAGCTACATTCCAGACATCACAAGGTTATTTATAATTCTATATAACAGTCAATTCATTGACAGAGTGAGAAGGGATGACTCAGATTCACTGACTTTTACTGACCAGAATGAACATTCCATATCTGTATTTGGTGAATCTTGACTTCTAGTTCACCCTTGAACTTGCCTGAAGTTTGCTAAATTAAATATAAAATTAGGAAACAAAATCTAGTCCCCAAACCTTTAATAATTCAGAAAAAATTAATTGTCATTATCCATAAATCAAACAACAGCCTCATGCTCTCAAATTAGAGCCTGGGCAAGCACTTTCCACACAACAATGATACTCATTTCACAGTGACACCTCTGTATTCCTTAATGTTCTGTTTGATGCACTCAGAATGCTCTTCCTAGAAACTTGTAAAAGAAGAATATAACTAAATGTCAAGTATAATATGACATGCGCAAAACAAGAGGAAAAAAAGTCTTAATACATGACCAGAAAAACTTGTATTGCTTTTTCATTGTTTCAAGATATCAGTTGTCTGAAAAGTTATGGACTGCATTCATTCTGCCACTAATGCAATCATTAAATATCTTTAATGTAAATATTAAAACTTCCACCAGAGTGATTAAAAATGCTTTTATAGGAGCTTTGGGGAAAAAAAATTTTACAAATCAGGTTGTGTCCTATTTTCCTACAGAGTAAGGAAAAGTCCTCTCCAGCTACATCTTCTGTATCTTCATGTCTGCACCCCAGATTTAAGAAGGTTGCACTTGGTCTTTAAACCATGATGGAACTCGGGGTTTGGGGCAGCCTCCTGCTGACACAGGGTTTGGGCAGCCCCTGCCCTGAGACAAAGCCACGCTGTGTTTATGTGGCAGCACAGGCTGTGAGAGCAGTGCCCTGCACCCCACCCCAGGCTGGGGGGCCTCACGGTCACCTGTGCTCATGACTGACAGATACTTACAAGAAAATGCAATTAAATCTGAATACAACAGTATTCATTACTTCTACATAAACCACGGAGACTTTATACGCCCTCCTGCCTCTTCAACTAAAAGTGGCGAGTTAATAATGGCCATAAGAAATAGCATTTATTGTATGCAACTTGCCTCCAGAGCTCTGAGCACAGAGATTTTCTCTTCCATACTGTTTAAATATAGATGAGTGGTTTTTCAAAAATGGTAGAATTATTCAGTTCTTTGTTATTGATAAAATACTCAGAAAGGTCGCAGATGCAGCACTTTATGGATGATAAATATTCCCAACAGGAAAATCTACTGAAAAAAGCTACTCTGACCTTTTATCCATCGTAAAATGACTTCCCAGGCAGTAACAGCCCCATTTCGTTTGGTTGGTTTTTTTGTTTGCTCTCCCATGAACTTCAAAGATGTATTTTATTAGTCATTCCAGGGGAAAAAAAAAAATAAAACAACTCGGCAACATTGCTAGTAAAATTCAGGAAGATATTACAGATAATTCCTGCTGCAGAAAAGAAAGCAAGGCACTGTGCATGGAGAGAATCAGCGAAATCAGGATGTCCTTCAGAAAATTATTGCTTCATTATTTGTACCTCTGATGTTCTTACATCCTTTGCTGTGTAGTCAAGACATACCTATCCAAACTATTTCTCTATATTTACATTCATACATTCATCACATCACATGCCTGCACCCCAACAAGACACGTGCAGCTACGTATTATTTGCACAGAAACAGAAGAAATGTAATATTGAAACAAAATCTTATTATTTTTAAGGCAAACTCAGAACTCGTGAGACTTTCAAAGCACATTTTCAATGCCTTGAATTTGACAGTGGGTGAAGGCGTTGCACACAAGTGCTGACAGGGCTGGTTTGTTGTACCACACCGTCAGGAGTGCTACGCGCACAGTATATTTTACAATAAAAACTTGGAGGTACTCAGGAGCACCTTAAAATGTTAATGATGCCATCTTTTGTACTAGACAAGTAACCTTAAATCCAACCCCCCGTGCTCTAAGACAAGGCAAATATTGTTAGCACTAGTCAAGAAACCCACAGAATTAGGTAAAATAGTTTTCCCACAGGAAGCAAGCCTGCAGCACTACGATCCAGCATTTGAGGACACTACCAGTGAGAAAGCTGCAAATATGTCATTACAAAACACCACATCCAAAGCCCAGGAGGGGTTATTGCTCTACGAGAACAGAAGCCCAGAGCAGATGATTTCACTCTGACTTGCAGTGGCCACAAGCCCGGCTCACAGCACACACTCCTGGGGGAGGAGAGTTGGTTCGGAAGGAACAGTTCTCAATCAGCTCACAGGTTCACGGTCCTTTTCCATTGACAGAGCAATCTACTGTCAAGTGCTTGCTAATTACTATCAGGAGTCAAGGGGCAGGCTTAGGTTTGCCCTGAAAGGGTAATCCTGAGAGTCGGGCAAAGCCCAAAGTCTTCCTCACGCACCAAGAGAGCAAAGTGTGGGTGCGATCCAGTTTCCAGCACTTTCTGGCATGGAATGACAGCTCAGCTCCAATTTCTCCCTTTGCTTCCTGCACAGCATGGGATGGGGGTGGATGGTGTTTTTCATAGCAGTTTGGGCCCTAAGAAAGACTGTGGCATCACAGCTTATGAACACCAAGGTGAACACAAGGCAGCAATTTCCCCAGAGGCATCAGAGCCTGAGACAGGCTTTGGATGCAGTGATTTCTGCTTACTACATTACAATGGAAACCTCTTTTAATACATATCCTTTGGGTCCTATAGTCCTGTAGCAGCTTTATCTCTTTAACAGAATTAAGTGCTCAGTCTTACCAAACAGTCACACACAAATTAAGAAGACCTAATAACCATTATTTTTGATTGACTGGCAAGGGTTATATGGCTGATCTATTCATTATTAGTTACAGCTTACACTTCTTCACCAGAAATACTGGTTCCACACAGTCTGTTGAGATATAAATACATTTTTTAATGGACTCAGGATCTCATACCAACTCTTTTACTCACACATGCCAATCAAATCCCCTGCATGTCTTTGCTGACTGGAAGTAGCCCATGCACTTGAGCTAAGGCTACACACATGAATGAGAGAATACAGATCGAGACTTCCTTTTTCATGTTTTATTTAACACAGACTTGTGACTATTTGATGTTAAATGTATTGTTAACACATTTCTTTATAGCTATTCCATTTATAATTTATTTGTATAAAGGATGTTATAGCATCCTCTTATTGCAAGAAGAGCTTCTGGAGTTCTGGGATTGCTGTCAATGAAATCTAGGGATTATTTGGGTTATCCATGTGTGAATTCCCTCCTTGTCAGTGAGCAGATTCTCTTAGAAGATATTTGTGCATTCTTCAAGCTTCACTTTTAATTCTCCACTTGAAGAGCAGCAATGCACAGCATCCACAGAAAAAAAAACCATAAAAACAACTCAACCAACCAACCAAAAAAAACCAACAAAAAACCCAGAAAAGAAGGAAGAGACTGAAAAAACTGAACCTTAGAGAAATCTAAGCCTCCAGACCCACTGGACTGAGGAACAGAAATAAGCAAACCAGAAAAGCTATGGCAGAAAAGCTCCTTTAATCTGTAATCTTATCTCACCCCAAGCAGCTATAAGAAGATTTTTTAGCAAGACAGTGGGGTACTGTATATTGGCATAACCCTATAAGAGAGGTGAGAGTCCATCAGAGGCCCTAAGTGTCGGGATATCAATACAAGGCATTTGTTAATGAGAACAGGGCTTGCTCACAGTTTGGGAAGGAGCTGATGGAGAGTTCCCCAGTCCCAGAACACCTTGCCAGCGTGCAAAGCAGAGCTGTGCAGTGCCTGCCTTGCACCACTAACGCTGGCAGAGCAAGTCTGCCATCTGCCCATGCCATGCCCTTGTGTCAAGGCTGGGAGTACGGGAGCTCTGGGCAGGTTCCTACCAGGCTCTTGCACATCAGGGTAAACTTGACATGCTCAGCTCTCCTGCTGCACTAACACCTCTGGCTTCTTGAGGTTGTCCAAGGCTGGGAATCCCCCTCTCATTTGCAAAATCTTCTAGAGAGAAAATGGTCAAACAACAAGCAACAGGTTTGGATCCCAGAAATCCAAACCTATTGTGGAGTACTTCACTTGGCATCCATGTGAGAGCATCCTGCCTTACTTACGGTCTGAGGGGAAGGTACTGAAACACCAATTTTGTCCCTCTTCATGGCAAGTGTGTTCCTTATGAGGGAAGAGAACACATTTTCATTGAAGCTCAAAACCTTGGCAAAGTTCAGCCCAGAGCTGCGCTGTCTGTTCTGGAGCGTAGAATGTGGGAGGATCATGGCAGCAGCAGGGACAGAGCATCGAGGTCTGCAGGTACACCACTGCCTCAGAGGGAGCAGGGGCAGGGAAATTTGAGAAGAGATCTGCCCCAGGACAGCAGAGAGCAATGCTGATACTGCTCTTTTTAAGTTCTTGTCAGATCTGTTGAGCAGTAAGTCAGTATTTAATGTTTCCCTCACCATCAGAGTCCCCGCAGCAGCAGTGCCCAGACTGCTCCTCCAGGCACAGGCAGAAAGGCAGAGTAAGGCCATGAGGAGCAGCCAAATCCACATTGATCCACATTTGTTGGGAGTTTCAATAATAGATTATAGCCACAAATAAAGCATGGCAAGTCGTCAAGAAAACTTGCAGTTTGCACAGCTGCAGTTTTACCTGATTCACTTCTCTGCACATCAGATTTCTGGATCAAGCCTCACAATGTTTGACAACGCTGTCTCCGTGGCCCTCTGAGCACTTGTCTGCACCCATCAATGAAACAATGAAGAGCAAAGCTATCACTTTTTACAAAGAACCAAGATTAGCAAACCTGCAGAAAGATTTTTGTGAGCTGAAGGCACTTGAACTGAAAAGGTGAAAAGGGAGGAGAATGTGCTCATGCTGCTCTGCAAATTATTTGGAAGCTCATCGATAGCATTACCTGCAGAAGATGAGCTAATGCCAATAGCAACCAGTCTGAATGCAAACATCCTTTGTCCTCCCACCACCACCAAGGAGCCAAATATTTGGAGCCCTCAGCCAGGGAAGCAGTCATAGTAGGTACAATCATAAGTTAAATTATAATTGGAAGCTACGGTACAGTAGCCTTAGATGAGGGATCACTGCTTTCAAAAATGGGCAAGGAGAGGAGATACATCTGTCTCTGCACACTTTATTGAAGTCTGATTCAAAGCGCAATGTTGGTGATTTAACATAAATGCAACACATTTTTATAATCCTTATCAAACGTTCACTCACTAGATCAGCATAAAGCACAGCTTATTAAAATGGATAAGAGGGGATTATGTGATTTCCATTGTGAAGGAAAAAAAAGTATTTAAAATACAGAGATTCTTTAATCTGTTGCTCGGAAGGCACTGTGCACGTTGCCAATGGAACAACGTGTGTGCATCCAACTTTTAATCACACAGGTCCTGACAAAGAGAATTGTGAAATTATTCTTTCCAGCACACAGGATAAGCTGTTAACAATATAATCCTGATTGCATGTCAAACTTTGATGATTTTGGTTACTGAATAAGTATTTAATTGCACTTTGCAAGTTATAACAACAAGGATGAGATTTCAGAGTCTAAACCCTCATTCCAAAGTTTTGTATATCTATTTTGGGCATGCATAGTGTTTTCTAACAAGATTTTATAGGATGTTCTGAGATTTAGTGAGCAAATCAAATAAAATTTGAGCACTCACGAGTAAAGACCATATTTTTCAGCAAAACCATATCCCAAATAAAGACATCTCTGATGAAAGAAGTAGATTATTCACCA
Organism: Mohoua ochrocephala; assembly: GCA_013398855.1. Lineage (NCBI taxonomy): Eukaryota > Metazoa > Chordata > Aves > Passeriformes > Acanthizidae > Mohoua > Mohoua ochrocephala. Next base: position 113,715 of record VZTA01020151.1, read on the forward strand.
AGACCTAAACTAAGCTTAAAAAAAATACTTTCAGATCACAGTTGATAATATTGGCTTCATTTAGTGAAAGAGAGTATTATAACTCTAAAAATTGTCAGAGGTTAGATTTCTTCAGCTCTGATTTTTTTGAGATATATATATATAGGAAAAAGCTGAAAGAAAGGAGAAGGGACGTGTCTCTTCTTGGAAAATGTTGAGGAACCCGTGTCACAAGACTTCTCAATGAACTAGGCAGAGATGATGTCTTGAGACAGTCACATGTACCCATAGGACTAAAAACTGCCCTTCAAGGAGCTCAGAAGTTGAAGGGATTCCCACATTAGTCTTTATCCAGACTTAGTATTCAATAAAAGTTCTCTTTAGTTTTGTCACAGGTTGACTCAGGCTATAAGCTGCCAGACACTTGAGAAATATCCAAAATGAGGAGGTACCAAAAAACCTCAAAGTTTATTTATTTCTGCAAAAGAAATCACAGCTTAAACAAAAGTCCTTACCATTTGTAGCTTAGACGACTGTGACATCCTAATCATGTATCAATGACAAGTGCATTTCTCAGATCTCATCTACTGAGTAAGAACAGTTACTGTGCTGCTGTGGTGAGTTACTGTTCCATATGAATCACCGACCTAGAGTTAAAATGTTCAGCAATCAAGGATATAATTGAACCTTCTTTACAATATACGCTTAAATTCGGAGAAGACAAAGTTGGATAATATCACAACTCTCATGGTTCTTTCAGGTCAGAGGTAAGTTCTGGTCTAACTTAGAAGCAACCTTGCACATAAGTTTTTATTTTCCAAATCATACTTGGGGAGAGTGGTTTTGCTGAAATTACAAGTGGGGTCAGAAAGAAGCTGAGGACACCAAAGTAAAGAAAATATAAGAACATGAGGATGTTTATGCATAAAGGGAGTTTTACTACTTGTACATGCCTGTGCTTTCACATTGGTTCTGAAAATAAACTGATGCCTTCAGCAGTTATACTTGCACTTAAATACCCTTTAATCACTCAGAATTTGTCTTGTGACTGGGAGCAAATTAAAGGAGAGTGCTTTCAATTTAGATCATTCAGCCAGGAATTAAAAAATAAATACTGTAATAATGAATCCTAATAAAATTATACCTTCCTTAAAATAAGGTCACAGCAACATGTTATCATCAGACGGATTCAATCTTGTATTAAACCTAGGAAAACAGAAGAGCTCAGCACAAGAAATTAATCCTTTTCAAGTGTTGATAGAAGTGTGTATGCTGTTGGCAGAACCCTCTCGGTAGTGCTCTGCTCGAGCCCAAGGGCAGAACAAGCACGAGCAAGTCATTAGCGAAACCAGCTGCTCCAGTGAACCAGCACCTGCCACCACAAGTTTATGCAAACAGATAAGGGAACTGGTTAACAGCTAGAAAGTTCCATCAGAAATGTTAACACCTCGAGTGAAGTGACTGGCAGGGCTGACTCTTCTGACCAGAGGGATGTACAGTGGTCCTGATGTCCTTCTGACCCTTCAGCACTGTAGGAATGAGGTAACATGTGTCCAAATACAAATTCAAATGTTACTCACGGTCTTTTTAAACAGAACTTGACCTTTAATTGCTGTCTCTTTAGCATTAAAGGTAACTAAGTACATCCTAGCTCTTCCATCAAGGAAAAGGAAAATGCACTGCCATGGCTCGAATCACTACAGGTTGGAGAACCACCTGAAACAATTACTTTTCATGGTCTCTGCAGTAACTCACCACCCATGTTATTGGAAGCCATGGCATTTTTTTGTACACTGCTCAGCAGAAGTCAGTAGTTGAATTTTTGCTATGTTTCTTGCATGAAGAGAGCCAATATGAGTGATGCTGAGCCAGCCAAGTCTGCCATCACTTACATCAGTTCTGCCTTTTAGTTAATCTTTGAAGAGTTAATTCTTCAGGTGAAACAGCAAACAGTATTTTTTACTTGCATTGATAAAATAAATTATTATAGGGCTATTTTACTCTTAAATATTGATTTTAGAAAGGGAATGCATGAGTTCCTTGATAAACAGACTGGAACATCAATCATGTAATTTACTCTGACATTGAGTGAGATACCATGTCAAAAATGGGAGTTTCTGAAGGTGGCAACTTGTTAATTAAGGCCTACAATACACCACAGTCTATGCACTCAGCAGTGGATTCCCTGCCTCAAATCACTGCTGTTTTCATCGTGAGCCAAACATGATGGCCAGTGACCACAGCAGTGTATGAGGTTGTGAGCTGGGTTATGTTGGTGAACCAACATTATTATATAATGCTAACAAAAGCCATGGTGGGAGTTCTAAGTCCTTGCTACTTTAAGTGGAAAAGACATATCATGGTAAAGATAAAAAAAAAAAATTAATGTTTTAAGACGTGTTTTAATAATGATTTTGTGGAAAAGCGAAGATCTGAAATAGAAAGCAACACAAACATAAGTTGGCAACAACTCATATTCTTTTGAAGAAAAAGAACACACTTCTTAGACCAGGTCCTTTGTAACCTTGCCATAGTTTGGGGTTTGTATGTTTTATTCATTTCGAGAGGTGGTATTAGCCACGTAATTATTGTTGTAATTCATTCCTTGTGTTGCTATGGATTAAACAGTAACTTATCTGTAGTAATTATGCAATAGGCTGTAACTAACTGAAATATGAATACTGCCAGTTTGTCCCACTGTGTTTCAGATCTGCTACATAATTGTTAATGTTCACAACAGTGCAGTAATTGAATTACAGAACATTAGCCATATGATTATTATGATCGCAAACTGCTATCAAAGGGAAGACTGTGAAATAAGACTCCAAACTCTGAAGTCATGAAGTTCATTGTGAGCTGTATCTGTCCCACTCTTACACTGAGACTTGTTTAATCACTATCACAGCCATTACTTCTTTCACCTGTAAAATTTCAGCACACACAACCAGCCTTATCTTCTGAAAAAGTTTCATAGTTCCAAGCTTTAAGTTTGATTTTAATGCAACCCACACAAGTCTTCCATGTTGCTAAATTGGCCAAGTTTCCAACGCTGAAAAATCTCAATATATTTAATTGAATGAACCTACCTTTAAGAAGCATTGAGCAGATATCTGCTCAGGTTATCAAACTAGGGTCCTCCCGGGATTCACTTGACCTAATGTCAGCTTTAGGCTGGATACTCGGTCTAAGACAGACATATAGTTTCAACATACACAGAAAAAAAAGTTTTTTGGGGAAGAATTCTTCACAAAGGAAGGTGTTTAAGAACCTGCAAGTGGATGTTCTTGAGAAATATTTCTGTTGAGGAGCTTTGGTTAGAACCCCATTTTTCTGGCCAGTCAGGGTATGCAAAAGTCTCAGACAGCATAGTTTTGGTCCCATAGTATTGGTGAACAAAGGTCATTATCTTCTATGGTTTCTTACATGTACTGCAATTGAAATGCAAGGTCACCAAATCCAAAGACACTGCCCATTTTGACTCTGAATGCATCATAATCCAACCTAAATGCTCGTTTTATGTCACTGTTTAATTGGGAAGACTCTATCCCTGAGTTTTACATCTGAAATGTGATATTACCCTCATTAGTCATTTGTTGCTTTTTTTTTTTTTAAAGATGAACTAAATGCCTTGCATCAGAAGAACATGACTGAGAATATAATTGAAGTAATTACTTTTAAAAAGACTTCTACTGTTATTTCTCAAGATTACTTAAACTATCAGAAAGACATGTCACGTAAACCTGCATGAGCAAAGAGATATCAGCCTGGAAACAGCAAATGTGAACTCTTCACCCATTGGGGCTTTCTACATCTGGCACCTCTGAGTTGTTCTTCCACCGCTACACAGCTTTCATGACCTCTTTTAGTGTGTGAAGCTGCAGATTATTTGTGGTGAATAAAGCCCTAACGGATTACTCATTGTTAATTAAATAACCTGATTCTGTCCACTGAATCTAATGCATTATAGTATTTAATGTTTGTTTGGTAAACTGCTTTGCTAAATGCTCCTTTGACTTTTATTGGTAATAAACATTAAGCATTTATGGCCTGTGAAAGCAGTTTCACATCTAGCTTATGCTGTTACTATTTACAGTTTGTTAATGAAATACCATTAACTTGCTCCAAACTGCAACTTGTTTTTGTTCTACTCCTTAACTTTTATTATACAGCATATAGAATAAGTCAATGGAAATCACGTGAGCTGAGCAACCATGGTACTTGTTACAAAAAAACCCCTTTACATTGTCAAATCCAAACAGGCTCTTAACTATATAAAACTCCAGCTAGCATTTTTTTCCTTTTTATTCCTGCTTTTGCTATGTGCACACATACATTTATTTGCATGTGCCATTCCCAGTCTGTTCCCTGCAAAGGACATCAGGTTCCATGAGTTCCCAGGAAAAGTGCATTTGAGACATGTCTGCGGAAAGCCTGGCTCAGTCCAAAATCAAACCTTTACTCTGCGTGACAGTGGCTTCACAAAACTGCAGCTCTCTGATCTTAGGTAAGTAGGTAGTAGGTAAAATGTGCCTGCTTAAAAATAAAAACCTCTTTTTCCCCCCTCCACATAGGCACCTGCTCCTCTTTCTGTACACTAACACAACCCAGCTCCTGAGAGCTCTTGAAATTTAAGAGCAGCAGCCTGTGTGTGCGAGTGATTTGTGTTGCTACACTGAACAAGCAATGCATTTTATCTGCCAGGGGTATAAAATACAGGGCTCTGCCAATTTAACAGTCTCCTGTCTGTCGTGTGCAGTGGCAAACAACTTAAGCGAGCCCAACTCTCTGTAAGGAGGAGGCATGTGCTGTATTTATGAGGGAAGACACGCAAACATTGTGCTTTTCAAGATAGTTCCTTTGCTCTTGCATTTGTTTTCAAATTATTTTCTTTGACTGTTAGATATGCCCCACATTCTTATTGAATATGTTGTGTAATCATCCCGTGTGTTTATCTGCTTGGTCTGCGTCCACACAGGGGAACATCCTGCCCAACACTTACATTCCCTTTGCCATGCAGACTCGAAAAGTTTAAAAAATGGTCTGATACATTTAATTCCCGTAAAGAAACCATTACTGTGACAGTGCAGTTTTCTCTAATGGAAGCAGTTGAGTGATTCATTATTCTCCTAAGGAAACGTCGAATTTTGTTAAAAAAATTCATGAAATAAATGAGATGGCAAGAATTCCAGTTGTTGCGTGCTTAAGAACAACAATACATCGATCAAGCAATGAAGACTACATAGTTTCAAAGGAGGTGACATTTCAGGTAGGCTGAGGGGAGCCCTTCTTGAGCTCTACAATTACCTGAAAGGAGGCTGTAGCCAGGAGTCAGCACTAGCGAGCAGCACGACAAGACAAAGTGGCCTCACATGGCACCAGGGAGCTTTAGAATGGATATTAGGAAACATTTCTTCACCAAAAGAGCTGCCAAGCACTGAAGCAGGCTGCCCAGGGCAGTCACCACACCTCTGGAGGGATTTAGAGATGTGTAGATGTGGCACTTGGAGACATGGTTTAGTGGCGGACTTGGCAGTGCTGGTTTAACAGAGTTTATTATCTTAAAGGGTTTTTCTAACCCAAACAATTCTATGATCCCACGAGGGCAATACTCAGACAAGGAGGTGCCTGTGGGGCACCAGGCAGGGCTCAGAAGGGTTCCAGTCTCAGACCACCCTCTGTTGGCTGCTGATGCCAACAGAGACCAAGTGCAGGGGCCAGTGCTCAGCCAGGCCTCCACACGCACAAGGAAACAGAAACCACCAGGGAGGCGCAGACCAGGGCTTCAGAGGGAGGAGTGTCCTTAGGCTGCCTTTTGGGGGGCTTCATTGGCATTTTAGTGCCTCCAAATTTGCATCAGTGCCTTTGGGTACTGCTCAAGGGCGAGCTGTACAATCTTCCCCTTGGCTGATTTACTGAGCTGTGATTTTTTTTCTTGAAGTTCTTTTTATTTAATATTGATTATTGTAGAGTGCTGTAAAGTAACAGCATGAAAGTGTTATTAACTTACTGGTAGGGTACATTTTATCTTTGGGGAAAAAAAAAAAAAAAGAAATGTTTGTGTGTGAAGGTTTTAATCTTCATGTGTAGCTCCATGATGAATAAGTGTTAAGTGTAACACTGAGAAATTCTGATTTTTAGACTCAAGTCATACAAGCACAGAGGAAAAAAAGAAACAATCTCATGCTCTTCTATCCACCTACCTCCCCAAAATCCAGGCAGGAGTAAACTAAGAGGTGTCTAAAAGGAGCTAATCTATTCTTAACCTTGCTTCCTAAGTGACAGCAAAATTAAATTGAAGCAATCATGAATCATAGGAGGATCAGAGCTGAGTAACTAATTGGCCTATTTTCTGTACTGTCAGAATCCTCTCGAGCAATTTTCCTCAATTATAACTGCAAATCAGCATGTTATTTCCTCCTCACAAACTACCCATTGCTGAGGGACTAACTAGGTGTCCCCGGATATTTCCTGATCTATTGCTGGAGACCAATTCCCACTGTTAAATAATTACAGAAAGTTCGGAGCCCCATGTTGAAGGGCAAAAAGAAAAAAAGCCTTTTTACCTATTAAGAAAAGGAAAACCTTAATTATAGAGAATAAGGCTTATGTTTAATAGCAGGCTTTCCCAATAATTGGGGATCTTCTTTGATCAAAGCTAGGGACAGCCTCAACAAACCATTCTCAACACTTGCTCTTCAGATACTCATTTCCCTTCAGTATGAAGGCTGTAATACTAAAACTCTGTCAAATGGGGAGCCCGCTGGAAAAAGGGACAGCAGTTATTCACTGCTGTTGTTCAGGGAGATCAAAGATATGATTAAACTTGCATTCAGTTACACCAGCCAAGGGAAGTTGGTGGCTTCCCTGGCTGCCTGCTCATGGTGTACATTCCACCTGTTATTTTTATTCTTCAAGATGCATTGTTATGTCTTTTATTTAGTTAACATCAATTTCCCCTTATAGTAGCAAATATGTAAGGAAAAGACAGAACCTCATCTATTATCAAGGATAAATAACACCTCAAAGAGATCCCTTTGGAAAAAGGAAGGTGATAAAACAATTGACCCTTCTAAAACATACTATCCAAAGTTTCTCATTTCAACCAGACTATAAAAATATATAGATTAATAGACCTGATCTGGAATAAAATAGAGGAAAAAAAAGGTTAAAAAAAACCAACTCTCTTATTCATTTCAGAGCAGTGGTACTTCACTGGATGACAAAGCGTTTGGGCTTTCCAGGTGACACATCCAGCAGATTCACCCTGACCTGGCAGGGCAGTGAGGAAAACCTACACATAACAGCCTTAGGGCTTTTGTTTGTTTGCTTGTTTTTTAAAGTCTTTCCCACTGCTAGCAGCTTTCCTGCCCAGGGGCTGAGCTGGATTTGCTTTCAGAGCAATTCCTTCTGGCTCATTACTAACGACAAGCTCATTTTCCCCAGTGACACCAGTGCTAGTGCCACACAGGTCTCTACTCATCTTTCACATACACTTGACATGAGAGAAGAATTGTTATAAGTAGTATTCAGGCATCTTTCTTTGTTGTTTGAGCTGAGAAAGAGATTTTGGATTCAGCATCAGTAGTACAGCCTCAAACCCCATCCTATATCACATAAAATAATGGCTTAGTATTGGAAATACTTCCATCTCAGGTAGTCAAGAACTAAAAAAAAAAAAACAAAAAAACAAACAAAAAAAAAACCCAAACAAAACAAACACAAAAAAACGAATTATTGTGCGTGAATTATCTTAACATTCTTTTCTACATCATGAAGAAGTTAACTTTTCCAAACACTGCTCTTAGAGGTGACATTTTAGGATTTTTTCAGTGGGTTTTTGTTTTTGTTTTTTGGTTGGTTGGTTGATTTGTGGGGGTTTTTTTAAGTAGGCAGCTATCTATAAACTGAAAGGAAATAGATTATTGGAACAGCACAGAGATACTAGAATATATTTAAGGTTTCTTAGATCTCAGTAGCTGCAGTTGTCCTGTCACACTTAGAGCAACTCAGCAGAAGCAGCTCCATCATTTCTGTCTGGGAATAACTAAACAACCATCAGCATCTCCAAGAAGGTCTTGCGCCCTTTGCTGAAAGTAGTGCTGCACTGGAACCTTTTCTAAAGGCTGGGCCTTTACCTCATATCCTGTTTTAGTTTGGTCTAGTGAGGTTCTGGGAGTTTCTATAGTATTAGAATAGTACTACTTCATAGTGTAGAGTAGTAAAGAGACTCCCCTCTTCAGATCAGCTGGAATTGTGCCCCAAAATTTTCAATTAATTTCTAAAAACCGTAGAAATATCCACCAAGTTTCTCAGTGCTGCGTTGTAGCTCTCTAATACAGCACCCACGATGTCTGGAGGAGGAGTTTCATTAAAGGTGTTGAAATGGTCATGCTTAAATAAATAAATTCAGATGGCCTTGATTCAGTAATTTCTTGAAAGTAAAAGCTGTGCTATGTTCATGATCTGTGTTCAAGAAACATTTTTTACCCTGTCCACTTAAGAAACAAAAGAATGGTCATCTGAAGTCAACAGGGAGAACATTTGAAGACAAAGATAGAAATTATGTAAGGGGTACTTAAAACGTGTATTATCTGCTGATTTTTTTCTATCCTTCCATTTTATTGTGTTTTGGCAATGAGCCATTGCAGTTCCAAAGCAGCAGCTTTTATTCAGCTGTGGACCACAGGGCACAGCATCTTCTATTCTCTTTGTCTGTGGAGAATTTCAGATATGCATAAAAAAAGAAAGCAAGCACAACACTGTTGACTTCAGTGATGTTTTGATGTTTTGCTGGTAGAACAGAGCATCATTCGGCTTAAAGCAAGTGAATGTGAAATCTAATCAAGAGAACCTCAAAGAGAGCCCAGGATTTACAGCTCTCTAACAACGATGAGCTGACAGAAGGTTAAATGATGCCATTTCTGAAGTTCTAAAGTCTGGTGGGGGGAACTGCAGCACTGGAAATAAGATGCCTTGAACTCATTCACAATGGTAGGAGGTGTGATGGAGTTTTCTGATCTAAAACAGTTCAAAATTGGTCCCAAGAGAGTAAGAGCACACAGCATCAGTACCATGGCAGGACACCACCTCTAGGCTCACATACTCTGTCAAGAGCCAAGGCTGCTCAGTGGATGGACACCTTGGTGGATCCTGATAATCCCTATCAGAACCTACCAGTCTGGTTGATCTGTACTGTGCCTTCACACAAACTGTCAAAACAGAAAACACCCACAAAGGAGCCCATGTTTAAGGACATGATTGTCACTCCATTTTGAAAAGTGCCACAGAAAGTAGCATTAAACTTTAGGCTGAGAGAGAGCAGGCTTAAATTAGATATTAGGAAGAATTCTTCCCTGTGAGGGTGGTGGGGCCCTGACACAGGTTGCCCAGAGAAGCTCTGGATGCCCCATCCATGGAAGGGTTTAAGGTCAAAATGGACAAGCCCTAGTGGAAGGTGTCCCTGCCCATGGCAGGGGGTTGGAACTGATGGTGGTTTAAGGTCCATTCCACTCCAAACCATTCTGTGATTCTACAATTTGCTGGAGGAGGCAGATGAGCTGTAAATTGACAATTCAGTGTGTAGGACGATGCAAATCAGGACACGTGCTGCTGGGATGTCAATCTGTACTGCAGAAGTCAGAAATCAGAGCTGGCTTTGAATGGTATTTAAGTGCTCTCAAACTGTGCTACTGAATCATACATATTCATTTTGTTTATTTTTCTGTTCATTTATTAAATGTGCTTATCAATCAATTGCCACAACTATTTGTCATAAGCTCCAATATTGCTGTCCCACACTTTAGCTCTCTGATGCCAACTAAAGCAAAACTGATTTCAGCTTGCTGCTCCAGGACAAGGATCTGGAGACAGCCCTTGCAGCCCCTTCACTCCTGCCCCACACACAGTGTGCACAACATGACAATACAGATGACAAGCCCACAAAACGAGATTATTATGGGCCTCCAACCTCTATTGCTCACATCCTCCCACAATGGCTGGTTCTAAACAAAGGATCTGCCAATAGATTTTTTGTTTTTCCTGCAATGTAGCCAGTTCAGGCTCTGGCCTTGCATGTTGAAACTTCCTGGTTTCATTCACACCCATGAAAACAGCTGTAGAATTTGAAACATTTTTCCCTGACAGTTGTCAAAGAAGCTCTGGAGCAGAATTCGCATGAGGCAGCAATGCCTGGTAATTCTTCCTTCTCAGCACTGCGTGTCATATAATTCTATCTCCCACCATACCATCAGTGCTATGCTGAGCAAAGCAAACTAACAAATTGCAGCTCAAGCCTTTTATACTGCAAACCATTGCAGTCACACTAAAAACTTCATCACAAATGGTCATACTGATTCATTAAAAGCTGTTACTGCACCAGAGGTAAAAAACCACTTGTGTGGGTCACCTTCTCTGGGGGTAAAAGCCTCCTTCTCACCAGAACAAAAATCATCATAAAGCGCCTATTAAAAAGAAAACAAAACCAGCCTCTCCTGGAAGAGGTTGAATCCGGTTTTTCCCCTGATTTTTTTACCAAGAAAAAAAGCTACTACAAAAAGACTAACTACAGGACAGTTCAAGTGTTTGGACAATGCTCTCAGGCACCTGGAGTGATTTTTGGGCTTGTCCAGTGCAATGCAAGGAGTTGGACTCAGTGATCCTTGTGGATCTCTTTCAGCTCAGGTTATTCTGTGATTTTTTCTTTTTTAGGTTAGTATTCTTTTGATAACAACTTACCCTGATTTTTTGTATGATATTGTTCTCTTCAGTTTCCACTGTGTTATTTGCATGTGAATGCACCGACTCACATGCACCAGAAACCCCTTCCCTGAGACCACCACCAGCTAAAACACAATACAGCCTTTCAGGGCATATGTTAGCATATAAAAACCTTACTCTGCTCTTTTGTTTTCTTGCATTAGTGGCATCTACTGGATTTTACCTAACTAGAATGTTTACACTTTTCCTCCACTGAAGCATAATATAACAGAAAGAGTGCTAGATGACCAACCACTTCCCTTCTTTCTTGCATGCAGTCACCATCAGCTTAAGTGCACAAAGAAAGCCAAAACACTGCCACATTTTTTTGAGAGAAGCTAGAACTTACGCCAATGTATTGAACAAATCCAAGAAATTATTCAGTGTTTTCCCTGCTTGAAAAAAAACAAAAGCTTCATGGCCCTGAGTGTACCAGTAGCCCTTGACCAACTCGAGCAGCCTTACCTGGGGCTTACATGACACCAGCCCTCCCCCAAAACAGCTCTTGCCTTTGGTTCCTGCTTTGCTGCCTCAGTGGGGCAGCCCCACTCGTGCTGTTCCATTTCAAAAGGGCTCCAAGCATTGCTCCCTAAAAATATCCTTTTATATATGGTGTCATGTCAAGTATATACTACCCGTGTGCATAACAACAGCTATAGACAACAGTGATTCAAGAAAATAAAAAAATCTATAAATGGCATCACCTTGCATTAAACTTTTGACTCGAGGTGAACGTGGAGTAGACTTGACATTCACAGTTATTCAGGTCAGACATTTAACTCTGCGTGGTCCAGGTCCATCTCTCCCCAAGGAAAGGCTGTTCTCTCTTAATGAATGCATACGCTCACTTTACATTTTCCCAAAGCCAAAAGAGGTTCAGATGGAGCTTGGCTGATATCCAAGCTCAAGCTGCACAGAAACACGAGGTGACTGTGAATACACTAATCAAAAATGTAGAGTAAAGAAAGGAACAGAGTATTATCTCTCGAGAGTTTAATTCTGGTTTCTACCCTGATTTTATACCAATGTTGTCTCATAGGTATTAGCGATGCTATTTCTAATCACCCCTAATATGACAGAAAAGATAATTAGATTAAGTATAGCCAAAGCCTTTAACTTCTTTTGTGCACCCAAATCACAGCACCAGAATGCTCACAAAAATCATGTACTTCCTCAAATAATCCTTTTGAGTTCAGAAATAAATACGGGCAAGTAAATTTCAAAATTAAGCCCCAAATTTCAGAATAGGCAAGCCAGATTAAAGAAAGTGGGACAAAAAATGCAACCCCTCACAGCAAGGAAAAAAAAAAATTCCTCCTAGGGTCAGTGAAGTAGTAGTAGGGGTTTTTTTATTGATGAAGGTTTAAGGATTATATTCAGAGGTTACAGATGACTTCTGAAAAAGAAACAAGATGCCTAAGTGACCTGTGGTCAGCTTATTAAAAAAAGCCCCAAAACATCACTCAGTTGTAACACCAGTACCTACACATGTAAATCAATTCAATCTGAGGATACTTTGGGTTAAATATAGGGGGGTTTTTAGCCAGACCATTGTCTTATTCAGCACATTTATTATCTACATGACTGGAAACCCCAAAGTTATAGAGTGAACAGAACTTCAATACTGCAAGACCTGAATAGCAGATGGATTCATTAAACTCCTTTGGAAGGTCAACTTTTGCATCTCTCTGAGTTCAAGCTGGTCTTTTCACGTGTCCTGGAGATTTCTGCAGGGCTGGAGCTCTGCTCCTCCTAAATCTGTTGTAATGACACAACATATGCAGCTGTGTTTAAAAGAGAAGAATATTTGACATTAGAGGCTTGTCAGAAGCAAAACCCAGACCCTCCAGGTGCCACCCAGTCAAAGGGCTGACAGAGATGTAAGGCTCTGTTTGGATCCCACCACCTGTGAATCTCCCTGCAAGACTGCTTGGAGCCTCACTTCATCTTCCATACTCCAGTGTGTTTGATTTTATTAGGTGTTCTCATTGATTCCACTTAATGATGTATACTTTATAAATGATTTATACTTTATTTATATTTTACTTAATGATTTACCTATACTCTAAGTGATTTGGCATTTTTCTGCTGAAGGTAAGACAAATTACAAAGGGAACCCACAATGGGTCACATAAAACAACCACAGCGATCTCCAAGGAGATATTAATTGCCAAGTTGTGGAAACAGAGTAACCAAAGAAAAATAATACAACAGAGCTGAAGGCAATTAGGGTGCTTCACATCACAGACTGAAACCCAAGGACCTCAGATTGATAAGAGTGAACTTCAAAACCAGTGAAGTTGTTATTAAAATAACAGACTGGCAACTTGTGTACAGCTGGTTGTTGTAACAGTAAAGTCCTACAGTTCTCAGGCTGTACAATTCCAGATGGGAACAAGGAGCAGGTGCAACAGCACGGATGTAAGGGGCTCAACCTACAGAAACCTCTGCCAGCTCTTCATGCTGCTCTGAAGACCCGAGGCTATAATTCCCTCTGAAGCAAGATGGAATTAGAAAAATTATTTATTTTCCCAGGAGACCACCAAGTGCTCTAGGAGATGTGGCATGACAACCTTTTCACATCAGAACAGATGCTGTGGCTCCAGCATACAATCCAAAAGAAAGGAAAATTTTAAAAAAATATTTATCTTGCTTAAGTGATAGCTCAGCATGAGTAATCTAAAAGCAGGAAAAAATTAAGTATTAATAGCAGAAAATTTGTAATGCAACATAAGCATTATTATACATGATATTAGAGGCATTAGCATTTCACTAACAAGTGGAGAAATAATTCTTTGGGAATCACCAACTGTTTCCCTATTCCTGGCTGAAGAGACCATCTTTATCTCCCATCTGAACAGTGTCTGTACTTGAACTTGTTTCCAGAAGTCGTCTTTGTTTCTTAAGCAGCAAAAAGTATAATTATTATTAATTCAAAGGGGCAAAGAGTTTAAAATAAATAGCATATTTTATTTATTGTATCAGGTAAGCTGGGGAAATCATAATATTTGTGTTGAAGTGGAGTAAAGGTTATGAATGAAACAAGATTCCGATGCAGAACCTCCTCATTATGCCAAGAATTAATGAGCCAGAGGCAACATACTCGTGGGCATCCAGAGGGGAAAAGATGACCACACTTCCCACGGAAGAGGTGCAGCCCATGCCCTGTGCCCTGCTCTCTCCCGGCAGAGAGAGAACAGTGCCATTCACATGGAGCGGGTTTGAGAGCCACAGCCCCGCTTGGGCAGGAGGGTGCCGTGGTCCCGAGCTGCCCTTGCCCCAGGGGGAGCCCTCTGGCACAATCCCTCAGCCATCCCAGCCAGGAGGGCACCGGCTGTGCCAGCTCTGCCACCCCAGGGCCACCCACGGTCACCTCCCAAGGACCAGCGGCGGTGCCCGATAGCAGCAGCGCCGAGCAAAGCACGGCTGATTTAAGGGGATGCATGAAACACAATGGGCTTCCATTACAAGCTGGCATCCTTTTTATGCCTTTCCTACATGAGAACCTGCTGAAAAAACCCCACCACTGTAATCACAAATAAAGCCACAAATATGAAAACAAATAACACGTAAAGCACCGCGTGCTGTTATTCGGGACGCCGTACAAATTCAAGCCATAAAGAATAAGAGGAGGTAAGAGGGGAGGGAACGAGCCCGCAACAGTCCTCCTCTGTGTACTGCTGTCCCCATTAGTACCAGCAGCTATTCCTCTCAGTTGTGACTCGAGGGGATAATTAAACTATTGCTGCTCCCATTTCCCGCGCAGAGCAGCCCTGCCTCGGCAGCGCCGGCTCCTCCTGCCGGAGCGGAGCCGGAGCCCCTTGGGAGAGCTGCGTGATGCCGCAGTCCCGCCGTGTGACAGGGAGCTCTCAAATATTTCCTGAACTCGGTAGCATCTCCTGCCGCCTTCTATTACAGTTTTCAAACATCAAAGCCGCCCTTATTTCAGCATTTACTCAAGAACCATTGAGGTTTCAGTGAAACTGGGAAGATTAATTAAGTGATAGCAAGTTTGAACGTGGGAGATGAATGATTAAAAGTTCTCAAGGTAAGAGTAGGTACTATCTTTTCAGAAAATGGTACCTACTTATATTGATGAATTTCTTGCTCAGTGGTCTATAATGTCACTTCAAGATGAGAAGCTGGAGTGCTGTAAAGAGAAATTCTCTAAAAACTACTCTGCTGACATTGTAACACCACTTAAGTACAAAGTCAGATAATGCAGTATCACTCAAATACTGCCAGACTGATAATATTTTTAAGCTATTGAAATGAAAGAAAGACTTCTGATTTATTTGTATTGCTGTAAAATTATCAGAGCAGTTTAGAAAAAATAAAAGCAGAGCAGTTCAAATTATTATGTTCAAGTCATTTTTTCTACTTTTTCCATTTACAAGCTGATCTGCATTTCTAAAAACTGCATGACTCTTAGAAATGTGCCTCTGTCTGGTAAATTCTAAACATGTGGATAGAAAGGGAGGGGAGTACAGACACGAGCAGCACAAGCTTTTCCATCCACAGTCCAGTTCTGCACCAGGAGGATGAAACAAGAGGCAGCAGCATAGCAGTGTACCCCACAAGACTCTTTGCTCTGTACGGAGTTCAGGGAGATGATTCCAAGGAACTCAGGGCTGTGGCAAGGGTTGCCTGGCAGAGAGAGCACCCAGGACAAATGGCAGCATTTTGTACTGAAGTAGTGGCCAGGCAAGCTGAACAGAGAAAACAAGCTCAGTCTTCCATTAGTAAAGGTTTCTGGTGCTATCCGCTACTTTTGAATTCCTTAATTTATTAAAAGTGGTGTAAAAATTGAGTATTTCCAGTTTATCTAGTCTTTGATCCAATGGAGGCTAACAAGGCCATGCTGGAGCCACATATACATATTCACCAGAGTCGTCTGAGGAGGGGCAAAAGTAAACAACTGCTCTTAATTTCAGGTATTCCTGCTTTTGCTTTTTAAATCTCTTGCTCCACTATTTATCATAGGGCAATTACAGGTCAAACATCCCCAACTAAACACAAACAACCCTCTGCTGTGCAGTATAATGAGCCTCAGCTAGGAACCAGTCATCGATGGAGCAATCAATAGCACACGTCTGAAGAAAGCACGGAGGTTGTAATATCATTTGTATGCCTAACACTTACCAGCGATAACATTAATCCCTAGAAGAAATCTGTGATACCTCTCAGTATTACTTTTTACCCAGAAGTATCCAAAGAATTAATTATAAAGTAGATTTTAAATAGTGCTTTAAACTGGAAATTACTCTAGAGTTTAAATTAAGCAGTAGATTGAAACGACTAATGGTTATTAACCAATGATTAAGTAAAAGAGCTGCAGCTACTGACTATAAAAAGGTTTGTGCTGCTTATCAGCGTGTCCTGAGACAGGTGACTGATGCTGAGATGCTGAGTGCGTGCTAATTCTTGCAAGTGGGGGGAGTGACATTCGTAGCCGCTCAAAATAACATCTCAGGTTATTTAAATTAGCAACTTTCAGCTGTTTCCAGAGACAGGACTCTGTGAGAACTCACTCAGAGATCAGTCGCTTTGCTGCTCATACAGCTCCAAGCAACATCTTGTTTATTCCCATCGAGCTGCAGAACAGGAAAAAGGGGAGAGAAAGAGAGCACAGAAAAGCCATGGCAGCAGGAATGAAGTTCATTCAGTGAGGTATCTTGGACCAAACTTTTCATTTGCCTTTCATGTAAAAAGCTCCTGATTCACTTCTTATTTGGAGATATCGTGGAGTAAAAATCTGCCTGCACAAGGAAGGGATGACCACAGCGATGTCTCTGTACCACACACTTCCCTGTGCACTGCAACCTCTGGCACAAAACTTGAGAAAAACTGCTTGAAATTCATGCCTCCCAGAATCCTATCTGTTGAATGTCTCTTGCCTTGCAGGAAGCTGGAACAATAGGTGAATCAAAGGCAGCAGAAAAATCACCCTGTCGGGGGCAGAGAATAGGAGCTGAAAGGCAAGCACCAGAAATAGCCCAAAAATTGATATTATTTCTGTAAAAAGAAAAATGTGAAGGTTTTGCTGGGGGGAGAAAGAGAGGGGATGGGGAAAAAATCCCAGACAAGAACACTTTGTTATTCTGAAACATCACTAAGGAATTTCAACTCTAAATATGTGCTCTATCAGCTAAGCTGAGTTATATGGCTTAAACATGTTGGATGTTACGGTCAAAATAAACTACTGATTTACTAAAAAACTATAAATCCCAATGTATTTAACCAATAAATTTTCAAATACCTTGATTTTTTTGTTTTTGTTTGTTTTAGCAGATAACATCCACTCATCCAAAGAGCCCCACCATCCCGTGATGCACTCAGCAAAAGCATTCTCCAGTGATTCCATCTGCAGAGGGAATTTGCTTATTTGCTTTACAAAGGGATGCCCAGGTCCCACAGACCTGCCTCCCCGCCTTGAATCCTACACAGCTGCAGCCTGTCATCAGAATGCAGAGTGGGGGGAACGAGCAGCTTCTGGCTGGTTTTTCCTACTCGAATTCTGCACAGAAACCTTATCAACAAGCTGGCTCTGTCACTCAGGTGCAATCTGTGATGGTGATCTCTGTTGTATTAAAAGGAAGGCTAATAGCATTAGAAGTGGCCAAGTCAAGAACTGGAGTGCTAGGAAATATCAGAGGTTGGCACTTTTAGCTTAGCCCACCCCTCTTGGGGCATATAACAATATACCATAATTTAAGTGTGCTTAGTTTATCATTTACTGTTCCAGAAAGGCTATTTTCCCTAGTCAGACCATGAAATAATGTGGGATCAGCAGAATAATCCACCAAAATGACTGGTGTTATGTGGACTGAGGTGGTTGTGTTGTTTCTTTTGTGTTATTTTCAGAAAAACACCAAACAAACAAGTATTATATGGACTGAGGGGCTTTTTTTCAGAAACCAAATCCAGAGAGGTTTCTGAGAGACCATAAAGGGACACTTTTGATAGAGGTGACATTTAGCTGTCAGATTCCAGTCTCTCTTCCAAAGTACATGGCAAATCGTTTCACAGAGATGTACTTATTTAATGTAGACCAAGTTGTAGTATCTCCTGGATTAATTCCTAGTGATGATCGAAATATTTAAATTAAATACTCCTAGAATGGGGACATGCAAGTACAGCAAACATCCAGCCATGAGAACATCAAGCAGGATGATTTATATCCACCAAAGCTCTCAGGGACTGGAAACAGGACTTTTAAGTGAAAGGTGTTAGACCCCTCCACTGTGGGCACAGTACCTGTGTACTGCCCGTTTCTCTCTCTCCTCGAGCATCTGTAGCCACTTCCCTTACACTCTAGAGAGGCTGAGGAGTGAGTGCTGATCTCCTCCTGGCTGTGCCATCCCCATGTCACTGGACAGAGCTGCGTGTCCATGTTTGAGGCCAGTCTGTGCTCACACCACTGCCAGCTCTGAGCGCTCTGCGAGGGCTGAGGCTGCCCCTGTGCCCTGCCCGCAGTGCCCGAGGGCTGCACACACCTACAGCAGGCACAGCCACAAGGAGGGTGTTCTGACACACCAGATGCCACTCAATCAAAGCACTGATATTAAGAAGCCTAATTAGCAATTTATATCACATAGTGGCAAAGATATTTTTAGCGCATTGAACATAAGTATTTGGAACACCAGTAGGAACTGCTGCATGAAGCTGTGTGCTTCATGTGAGCAAAAGTTACATCTAAATGAACAAATACCAAAAATGGAGATAGATACTGCCACCAGATGAGCCCGATACTCGTATCTGATCACAGCATTGCTGGGAGAAACACGCAGTTAAGAGACAACATAAAACAGGAGAGCTGCACTTGCAATTATAGGGTGACAAGGCTGTAACACCACAACATTTACACCACATATAAATCAGCTTCTCAGATGGCCCTTGCTTGTAAAAGTGTCAGTCAGTCAAACCACTCTCCTCAAACTACCAGAGTTTTTCAGAATCATTTCCCCGTGCATTTGGACACTCCTGTTGCCACCTAAAGAGCTTCTCAGTCAAACAGGAAGCAAAAGGCACTTGGAAAGTTTGCTGGCTTCCAAAGGGAAAACCCACAGAAGCAAACCACGTGTTTGTGCTTTGCTGTGATCAACTGTTTCATACTCTCTGAACAGGAAACTTTTGGAAAAACAATTACACAAAACTGCAAGTCAAAATATTCTTTACATTTACAAATAGGACTATATTTGTAAAAACGTGTATGTCTGGGCTTAGCAGGAGTCTCCAAGCCATTTTCACGTTTGGTTTAGGCATTATAGTACAAATATCCTTAAAGCAGACAGCATTTACCAAGTTTGATAGTGCTATGCGGAGTTTATTCCCGAGTTTCAGATTAACCCCATTTCCACAACTAGTTTTATCACTGTGTCCTGATAATTGAACTTATATTCTTAATACTCATTTGGTTCTCCAGTCTCCAGAGTACTTGATGTTAATAATGAATCCTATCCTGAGGACTGTTGGTGAAAACAAAAGACACCACGGGCTCTGAGAGGGCCCTGACAAGTGACGGCATCTCCTGTGGCTCAGAGAGCTGAATTAATTTGTCCACGTTGACAAAGGGAGTTCATTAGACAAGCTCTGCTGAATCATGATGGGAAAATCTAAAAGGTTGCTGCCCTTGTCTGTTCGCCTGACTCCACCCTATAATTGATGGCAGCATGAGTTAATATACCCTGTACGAGCCATTCCCTCTTACCAAGCGGCAGGATTAGGTAAGGAGCAGAGGATGTGACCTCCGTGCTCGCTCTCAGGGTGACAGGCAGAGCTCACCTGCCACAATGGTTTGCACTGCCAGGAGTTGTCCCTTTCCTGGCTCCTAACACCCTGCTCAGCTCACCCCACCTCTTGAACATAATCTTGTTTTTGCAATATTAATAGACAACTCGGAACAGAATGTTTTCCATTATTCTAGATTTCCATTTGTTGCATCATTATTCATCTGAAGAACCTAGGATACAGTGCACAAAGCAACTAAAGCAATTAAGAACAAATCTTTGCATCCCTTTAAATACCCTGTCTGAGTGTTTTCAGGGCAGTAAGAAGGGTAAAATGACAGGCTGTGGACAAGGTCCCAGCCTTGCATAGGTACACACCCATTCATAAATGTGGAAAGTAGAAAAAAAGTTCAACAAGCCCTCTGCCAAAACAAAGCAGAAACTTAATAGTATTCCCCATATTTAGTTTTATTTAGTCACAAGATAAGCAAATGCAATATTAAACAAAGATTTAGGAACAGAAGACGAAAAGGTGTCACAGTCTGGTAACACAACATTTCACCCAGGGTAAAAACAGCTTCCCATTATGATATCCTCATTTATATTGTTATTTATAATCACAAGCATAACTTAACCAACTTTTATATTAGTCTTAAATCAAAGGGCTCTTGACCATCCAATGAGAGACATTTCAAGAGTGAAAAATACAGTAGATACACATCTCAAAATAAAGTCCAATTAGCTTAAAGGAACAGAGAGACAAACCCATCCCTCTGCAATGCTCTCAGTATTAGATGAGACAACAGAGCCATTGTGGAAGCTGCAGTTGTTCCTGCCCCAGCTTTTAAATTCCCATTTTATAGGGGGAGCAAAACCCATCACAACCCATTCACGAGATTAGCTCTGACCAGGTTTGAAGCAACTCACACCACACAACTGACCAGTCCAGATCCAGTTCCCTGCCCTTCCTGACTGTGCCCACAGGACCCAGTGCAGATGCCTGGCACCTCTTCAGTTCCCTGCAGCTGGGGCAACTCCTTGCATTGATTATTCCACAACACAACAAGAGAAACCACCTCCTCTGCTGAGGTCATTCTGTTTCAAAGCACAGCAATGGGTTGCCTGTTTCTCTGGGGTCAGCACCATCAGCTGCTGCTCAACCCAGCAGAGATGCTGCAGGAGCTGATCTGAAACTCTGAGCAGGAAAACGTGGACACAGGGCAGCATCCTTCCATTTCACTCTGCATATCGGTTTTTCCTAGCTCATTCTTCATACCTGTGGTTGATGCTCCCCAAAGAGCTCACTGTGAGATCCTCTGCACGTGGCCAAGAGCTTGTCTCCACAAGGCTGTCCTTGACAAAGCCCCCCACCTTCAGCAATGCACCCACTTTATATCAGCCAACCAGCTGCACTACACAAACCACCTCTGTAAGCTGCCTCCACCCCTCAGCTGGGTCATTTGTATTTGTGCCTTGCACATGATCTTCATCTCGTTACATGCTTGCACCTGCACAGGCTCCCACCCTCTTTGAGGCTGACCACCACACTCCCAGTTTGATGAAATCACATGTGGGGAAAGATGAGCCTAATTATTCCTACTGTTTCTTATTGTCTTTATGCATAAAGGGGGAAAAAAACCCTAAAATTGTGCTTTACCCAGGAAAAATAACCCAAAACACAACAAACTTTATTTATATAGGGAGAGAATGAGAAAGAAGGTCCTTAAGACAAATGGCAATAAAGGGAACTCCAACAAAGTATCCTAGTCTTCAGGAATGGAGAGTTTGACAGCTCATTAAAGGTGTAGCAGTATGGAAAACCCACCAAAATCAACAGAAGTCTTCCAATTTACTAGAGCAGTCTTGAACAAGGCCTCTGGAAATTAGGCTCACACACACACAGCTGACCAGAGCATCATGTGCTCTGTCTCCCACCAAGTACTCTGAGTACTCTGTATTAATACTCCTTTCATAACAGGATGATAATGAAGGTGCTGACACTATTTGCTGAGTATTTTTTTGGCTAAAATCAATCCGTAACACTGACCACAATAAGCGAGTTAGGCTTTTTTATAAAATTCATACTTAAAATAGCCATGAATCTTCTTAATGTGTCTTTTGACATTTGTTATTACTTGGCCGTGGACTGGCTTTGAATATTTTATGAAATATTTATGGCAGAAGGGGATATGGGATTCATAAGAGCAAGACACACACAATATGTGGAACATTAGTGACAATTACCACAAGGGTGAAATTAATATAATCAGCCATCACTTTCTTATGAAAAAATACAGACTTAATTGGTGGCAGGCAGATATTTCTTCCATTTTAAGACTGCAATTTTTTAGGACTGATTTTCATAGTTTTCTTCACTTTTGCGGGATTAAATAAAATTCTGTTTAAATGTGAACTTTGGCTAATTAACGCATGGTAAGCAGAGAAATGTTCTGTTTTCTTTGAAGAAATATTTTGCAAATTCCCTTCTCGTCCCTAATAATTTGTCAAAAGGAGAGAACAGTAATTATGTGCATCACATCCAGCTAATGGTGCAAACATTTTGAGCAGGTGAAAGTGGAATTTATGAAAAAAGATGTTTCTGTTGTTACGTTTGTTGGAAAGTGGATTGAATTCAAAATCTTAAATTAAAAATTACCGTAAAAGTTCCATGATTAAAAAATACTCCTCCAGAGTGTTTTGACAGACCCCATTTTAGGAAAAGAAACACTGAGTTGTCGCAGTGTCTCCAAAGCAAGGCGTGTTGGGACTTCCCACAGGATATTCTGCACTGGCTGTCCGCATGTAAAATCCCACCCTGTCCCACCTGAGTGCCATAAAATACCCTGTGCACATTGCCCAGGGCCAGCAGCTCAGACCCTGTGAGCCAAACTTGGGCACCTTCCATTGGAGGAAATGTTTAAGCAGTCGGTTGGTGAGAAGATTTCTCAGCCTGGGTGGAAATTCACCTGCTTTTATTTGTGCAGGGCTTGAGACAACGTGCATACTTACTTGGAGGAGATTTTGCTTCTAGATTTATATCCACTGCTAGAGCAGAGGCAGGGAAAATAAGTCAAAACCTGCTGCTCTGTGTGTTGCTGCACCATCCACCGAAGTCATCTATTTAATGTAAAGCTGGAGTTTGCCTTGCATAGCAAATCTGTAGTCAGTTCTCATGCAACGAGACTTCCAAGGAATAGCTGGGGCTGAAGGGCCACTAAATACCTTTCTTTCAGAGAAGTCTGGATGGAACTTCCTCAAATTACTCACATTTTCAGCTTGTGCCCCTTTTAACTGGGTTTAAGAAAGCAACACAGTCAGAAGAAAATTAGTCTATAATTGGCTTACCCTAATTCATGTACCACCTAATTAATAAATGAAAATACAAGGCATGCTGCTAGTTTGACCCGGGATTAGTACTCCCATGGAGGTTTATACTGTTACTTTCCTTGCTATACACTTTTCCCTGAAGGAAGATTAGCATCTTTAGGGTCATATTTATTTATGTGCATGTATTTATTTATATGTATCAAATATTTATTCAATTTTTTAACAATGAGACTCAAAGCCATTTAATACCAATTTTCCCTTGCCCACTAAAACAGTGTTTCTCAGGCAGATACTTGTACCACTGTGATTTTGTTCTCTTGAAATCTCTAGGGATTAGGTGCTTTAACACCTCCTGGGATTATGGCATAAAAACAGCAATGCATTCTGCATAATAGCACCCCATCTTAATGCATTTTGTTGCTTTTATCTAGGAGCAGACCTAAAGAGCTCTCTCTCAGGAAAAAAAAAAAAATTAAATAATAGATATTTAAACAGACAATACAATTCATTTGGAAGCCCCGAGTTCTTCTCCAAGTGCATACGTACGATTTCCATTACCATTTAAAGGAACGTGAAATGAGGAGAGATCTCTGAGCCTGTTTCCTTGGCTGCTGTGAACACCCTGGCTGCAGAAATGTTAATGTTTTTATGTATTACCTCCATCTGCTTCAATCCTGTGAAATTTGGGTGTGCTATTTATAAATATGAATATGTTTGAGTTAGTATATGTTTTGCCTGTTCTGTAGGCACTATTCGTTTTCTTGCAGAAAGCACATCTGTCACTGCTTTCATTAGCAAAGGGTCCTTTTTACGTTCTTTTTGAATTATAATATTGATTTTTTTCTTTTCCCCAGCACTGCTGTTTGGCATAGTGTATTGTTAAACCACTCAACAAGTTTGAACCCTTGAAAATGGGGTTGGTGGTGGAAGTGCTGGCACACCCTGAGCTACCTCGTCACGAGCCCTGATGCCGTGCTAAATGGATTGAGCCACACTGACACCCCCCACCTCAGGACTGAAGTCCCAAACACCTTGAAATACTATTTCAGAAACACAGTTATGTGGTGATACACTGCTTGGATTCAAAATAGATTCTATGAAATTCAAAGAAGCTGTGGGAATGGATAACCACAGCTGAAGTGCTGGAAATGTCTCACAAATCAATCATCCCAGGTGTGAACAGAATTTCCAGGTTGGTTTCCTACATATTTTATTTTCGTGGGTTTCTTTGAAGTTGAAATCTCTTTTTATTTGTAACATCCTTGCTCTCGAGTCTTTCTTCTCTTCTAAATATTCACTCATTCCCCATAATCCCTTTATTCCGTTCTATTTTCCAGCCATACCTCCCCTGACACGCATTTCCAAGGCCTTTTGTGCTCAGGCCCATCTGGATGCACTGTTACACTCGGAGTTTTGTCTCCACTTACCTCCCACGGGAAGTGAAGAGGCTGGAGTTCCTCTGGACCCTGCTTCACCAGCACTTGGGACAGCAATACCCTGATGGGAGTGGAAGTTACAGGGGGCTTTGAGCTGCTCTCGGGCCATGCCCACCCCTGTCCTGCAGGACCCCAACATTCGTATCCCCCACAGAAGTGTTCATCTGAGCACATACAGCAAATCCACCGACTGCTGCAATGCCACACATAAACTCCACATAAAACATCTCTGTGTGCCTGTTCCTTCGGAAAAAGCACCACGTTTCTGCAGACCTCATGACAGGGTAATAGTCCAGTATTTCTAGTGTAATTGTATTCCCTTTACTAGTCACTATACAAGGATGTCTTTTTTTATGGAAGATACATAGACAACATCATACACACTTTCTGAGGCCTTTTATGAAGTACAAAAAAATGCAATCCCTGAGGGCTTGGAGGCATTCTGGCTTCACTAATATTCATATAGTAGAACAAACAAATGTGGATTTTTGGATTAGATCCAATTGAAATATCACATCAGCCTGTGGTTTCCTTCTGAATGATTAAATATTGTACCAAAATAATTTTAGTGCTGCTATTCAGGGGAAAAACATGATGAGAAAAAGCAGAGAAAAATATATGTGTCAGTGGGCTATGCGGCAGATTGCAATGGAGGCACCCCTGCTTTTAAGTGCACTCCCTTCCTTGCTGCAAGGAACTCCTAAAATCTCGGTGGGAGGCCAGGCAGAGTGCCTGTTCAGGTGGTCACAGGGTGGAGAAAAGGTGTTCCACAGCCACGCTTCTGATGGGGGCTGGCTGAGACCCTCTCCTGCACAGTGCTGGACCCACGCCCAAGCCTCCCCTCTGGTTTTGCTGTTTGAGCAGCCCTACACCTGCACGTGGATCAAGGCAGGCTGGGGGATCCTGAACCCAAAATGCCAGGTGGAACAGAGTGTGGCTTTCCCCAAAGGCTGGCTAGAAAAGCCCCATCTCAACTGCTCGCCTATAAAAGCCTGTGCTGGAAGCGAGGGGTTAAAAGTAGAGCCATTTGCAGTTCTATTTCGCTTTTGAAATGCTAGATTTCTGAGATACTCATTAAAAGATGAATTCAGACAGTGTCCTTGAGACAGTTAATGAGATATGCTAATTTAAAATAAATAGGTCTGGTATGAATTCTTGATAAGAAAACATC
Organism: Mohoua ochrocephala; assembly: GCA_013398855.1. Classification (NCBI taxonomy): domain Eukaryota; kingdom Metazoa; phylum Chordata; class Aves; order Passeriformes; family Acanthizidae; genus Mohoua; species Mohoua ochrocephala. The sequence goes on from VZTA01020151.1 coordinate 139,112, forward strand.
TGCTTGGATCTGTTGCTCACTTTCAAGGGAGGCAACTGGGTCTGAAGACAGCAAGATACCGTAAGGAATATGTAGCCATTTTGAAGGCAACAGTTTAAAAGAACTGATTGTTTTTCAGGTTAGCCCTGGAAGACATATCTTCCATCTGACTTCTTTTGGATGTAGGGACTAAGAGAGGCAGGCCCAGGGCCAGGAAGCCACTAAATGAATTAAGGGGAGCCTAATCTGCCATCAAAGCCAGCGGGGAGAAAAGCAGTTCTAAGGCACTCCATGCTCCCCAAACAGCTTTGTCGTGTCTGGCAAAGAGAATGGATTTTGCCTGAAAGTCACCGAAGGAACTGACACTGCGCATCCCCCTCAGTAACTGCAGAGCATGTCATCCTGATTCCCACCCGTGTGGCACAGGGTGGGTGGCAGCCAGTGTGTTCCTCTGGGTGAGCCAGCAGCAAGGGCATTTCACCTCCCCTGGCCTTGGCAGTGAAGCAGAATGACTTTACAATACAGATGGACACGCAGGTTTGTGTTCTGGGCGTGCTGCAAGTTTTATTACTGGGATGGAGGTTTTTTTTGACTCAGTCACAGAAATGTGCTATCTCATTTTTATATAGACATTCCTTGCACCATCCCTGCCTTAGAAGCAGCAGCTTGGATAACATCTTGTGGAAGTCACAGAGCAGCAAAAGGTGGCAGGAGAAATCCTACCGCTCCTAGGATCTTCTTAGCTCTCCTCTGAAAATTAAGAATTGCCATCCCCCAGATGGTCACATTTTGTCCAACAGCACAGAAGTGAAGTGCTATGGAACAGGCAGTCCAGCTCTCTGGCTAGCAGTTATAACAAAGCTTATGTACTACTGCTGTGGGGTTTGAGCTTCAGAGTCGTATAAAGGTGTAGGGTATATGCTACAGAATTTTCTAGACGCTTCAGAGGTTCAATATTCAAAGATACTGACCTTTCAAAAATTTCTGATCCAGACATTTTAATTGTTAATTTAAGTCTATGCACCATACCCTGTTACAGGGTTTTAATGGTACTGAACACTTTCAGGCAGTGTCAAAATCTTCTGGGTATTCAATCCCTGGTACTCAATAACATGAAATTAGGACTTTAATTCCCTTCCACCATGCCATTGCTTTCCAGCTGCACCAGTCAGCCATGAGAGGCCTGGGCTGAGGCTGTCTCTATACCTGAGGGAATGAGGAGATATTGTCTGAGAAGCACTATTTGCACTCACCAGCCTGACTTGGACTGACGTTGTTCTCTGTGGTAACCCGGGATCAAGATATGGCTGAAAGATCCTATTGCATCATGACATTTCCTCACCTCTGCCTGCACCAGCTTTAGGGCTGTGGCAAAAGTCAATGAGCTGCACTTGCAGGTCTGGGCTCAGCCTTTAAGTTTTCCTTCTCTAAAACACTGATGCCTCTAAAATGGACCCAACAGGGTATTTGGAAAACATGAAAGTACCTGCCTGAGTGCAAGTGTCTGAGTGCCAGCTTTCTTGGGTGATCAGAACATGCTTACACAGATTCCTGTTCCTTGATTTCATGTCTAATAATAGTAGTCAATTCTTAATTTCTGTTTCTGTCTGGTAAAATCTAACTACTCAAGAAGGTAAACCAGATTATATGACATAAAATGTCTGTTCTTCACCTCTCATTATTGTAACAATCACATTACATGAATATTTTTTTCTCTAAAACATTTTGTTGAGGTAATTTTTTGGCACAAAGATTATTATTATATAATCATAATAATATAATTCACTACAATTATTGTCAGACACATCATCTTTCCTTATCATATTTTTTCTCTCCTGTTCCTGAGTTGCTTTGTTCAGTGCTGTGTACATGTGCAGTCAGCATCATGCTGAGTCACTTAGTAAGTGAATCAGATATTTTTACAGCCCAGACTTTTATGTTTGGACTGGGAACTTACAGCTCCTGGTAACCTGCACTTCAAATTCACTTTACTTAGAGTTTGATCCCTGAGTTTATTTGTGACAATAAACAGAGAATTTTATAGCAAATAGCATGCACTGATGGTGCTTGGTTAGTTGTAATTATGAAAGATGATTGCCTCCTCAGTTAGTGCTGCTGCTGCAGATGGTTACTGGACTTCATGAATAAATGATCTCTACCAATTCAGCAAGTTCTGTTACCCCAAATATTTTGTTCCAATGGTGTGAATGCCAGTACTCAACATATGAAATGCAAGGAGAAATGGTCCAAAATATTCTGTACCATTAGTGTTTACCAAAAGTGTAATGCTGATTCCAAACTCTTGCATATGGATAATGTAAAATGGGAATATCCGAATGTGTTGCATTTGTCTAGAAGGTTTGAAATCAGGTCCAGATTTCAGCTTAATTTGTATTAACCAAGCTTTCCTTAAGCCATCTCCTTTTTATTTAAAAAAACACAGAATCGTATCTCTAGCTGATATAAATCAGGACCACTTCCAAAGCTTAATTATAGAGGTACAGTGTCTCCATTTCCAAGTCATCTAAGTTTGAACTTTACTACCTAAAGGACAACAGAAGTCAATTTATATTATGAATGCTGAGTAATTCATGAGAGAAGGAAAATCTAGGCTGCATTATCCTTCACAGTGGATAAATTGCTTTCTATGTCTTTAATAGGGTGGGCTAATGGTCAGTCATTAACATGTTTATATATTTAGCAACTAGTCTATTATATAATCTCAAGATTAATTTTGAGGAATATCCTTGTCATAATTCCCTTTGCTACAGCTTAATTCAAAGGTTCCACTTGCACTTTCAGCTGGGTTGCACGAGTGCTAATGAAGCACACACAAAGTCCTTGCTTTCCTGCTACTTGTACCTCGCTTAATCTCCTTTATGAACATGCCACTCACTCCTGTAAAACATCTTAATGGAGTGTCTGTGCCGTGCTGGGAGCCAGCTGGGAGCTCTTCATGCACCACGGTGGGAATAAAGGTGAGCAGTGCCTGACTGGCAGCACTCGCCGGGCTTGCACCGCCCTGCTCTGGTGACTTAGGCTTTGATTACGAGGGTTAGTAAATATTAATAGCATTACTTGTGTTGCCTGGAAGGCTCTGTGGAGATTAGAGCTCCATTGCTCATTCTGCTGCACAGACACAAGGAGAGACAGAGCCGCTCTAGAAGGGGTCGGAGGGGGAGAGGAAATGTGGGGGACGGGAACATGAGGCCATGAGGCCCAGGGCTGCAGACTTCTGTGGGCCAGGGAAGAACGGGACCCTGCTGCCCTGAACTGTGTAACAGCCTCCTCTCTCCTCATCCCTTCAGCCAGCCCCTCTCTGGACAGCCAGGGTGTCACCAGCCAGCCCAGAGGGCTCAGCGCCCGACCAAGGACCCAAGGCAGGCCTCCCCACGTTATTCCTGGGTGACCGCTCCAGGATCACTAAGCCTCGCGGATACCTGCGGTGCACGGACATTTGGCAAACCCTGCTGGTGCCTGTAATGCCGTAATAAACTGACATATTTATGTACATTTTATGTCTTTTTGTGATGCATCTTGGGGATATGATTTTTCATTGTTGTCAGAATCAGTCAGTCAGAGAACTGGTACCTTTCCACAGGCAGAAATAATGCGTTGACATTGCCTGACTGCAATATATTAAAATTTAAATTACCCTCTGGTCTGATGTAGGAATCATATTAACTGGTCCTAAACACACAAAAAAGGCAGAACAATAAAATTCAGAGAATGATAAATTACTGATATTCTTTCAGATTTCATAAAGAAAAGATTTTATATTAGTCTGAAGTTTACTTACGAAATGTTTATAAATGCTAAGATGATTTTTTTAGAAAATCAGTATAATATTCTAAGTTAAGAAGACATTCCTCTGACATTTGGCAGCTTCACAGCCTGGGTAAAAAAAAAATTTTCAGTAATTATGAATTGCCATTCAATCTGGGGGCATGAACAGCTTAATTGAGAAAGTGTGTTAGAAGCCAACGAGCCAGAGTCACAAGTACTAACTTGAGTTCCCCGTGGCAAGCCCGCCATGATCTAAGGATCAAACTGTAGCACCTTTGTTTCAGTAATTAAATGTACAGTGCCAGCAAAGACTATGTGTGTTCCTGTATTGAGCCCCTGCAATAGAAAGCTGCATGAGCTATCATACTGAAATGTACGTGTGAATTAATTTGTGTAATGGTCCAAGAGACATTTTGCAGATTTCTGTTCCTTTTCTAGATACTTTTAAATCTGAAAAAGCTTGCATTTTTCAGTACATATTATTCTAGTCCAATTGCCTGGGTCCTTTCCATTCTGATAATTTCAGTAACTGTGTATGTAACATGAAACCAGTCCCTTGTTGTTAACATATCTATTTTAGTAGAGAAAACGGAGAATTTGTGGTATTTTTGTTACAGTTTATCTTCATATAGCTATGTTTGGGATCAATCTGGGGTTTGGCTATAGAGAATCAAATAAAATGCATTTTAATGCTCACATGAAAGAGCAGCTGTTACTTCCCAACTCTACCTTTTACGTGTGCCTGCTTTTCCATCTCCCCACCATGGCCAATATAATGTCTCTGGCCTGTTGAAAAAGAAATCAAATCTGAGTTTGGCTGATGGTTTTTTTGAAATGTGTTTAAAAATCATCAGTGCTGGCTTTAGTTTTGGAAAATTATCCAACAACCTCTTGTGACATTTCTAAGGTTGTGGGACAACACTAAAATCTTCTTACTACATTGAAGGAAAGACTGTTAGAACAGGTAACTTCCATTACACATAAGTCTTTTGTTTCCTCCTCTGAATTCCATTAAATTGTTTCTGTTAGAAAAAAACAAGGTTCATAATGGGGCCCAAAGACAAACTGCTTTTGCAATGGGCAGGGTGGCACAACATGTCAGATTTTTTTCTCTCCAGCTCAACCAACATTTCTCCTCAATCATTTTAGTGTTCCTTCACGAGCTCAATGTGTTTCCAAAGTATTTGCTGCAAACATGTCTTAGGCATTTGCTTGCTATACCGAGCTGCTTTATTAAAACCACACTCAGCAAATCACTTTATAAGGAGCAAAATCATTAAGAGACTCCCTGGCGTTTCGTGGGAGTGTCTTGATGCATATCTACCTCTCACACATGGTGTGCATCTCAGGGTTAAGGGAAAATTGCAAAAAGCTGGCAGGACACCGTCTGTGTTGGCATCGCTGCTACAGTTTTTGAGTTTTGAGTTACAGTTTTGAGCTAACAAACCACAATACTGCCACATGAAAAAAAAAAGTAAAGGATCATGGCTTGAACCCTGCCAGATGGAATATGGAGACAGCTCAGGAGGACTTGCCAAAAAAATGTGTGTGTACATGCATGTGTGTGCACAAATCCCTTATAAAATTAAGCAATCTCTTGAAATTCCCCCACTTCAAGAAGCTTCAAATCAAACGCACTTTCACTTGCCAACACCAAGAGAAAGTTATCACCATTTATATTCATATACACATAAGTTTCATCCAGATGGTTTTACACACTGTTTCCTGTAATCTAATGCATTTTTCTGCTTGTGAATTACAGAGAGATGATCCTGGTTATGACAATTATATTCACACTTGTAACTGCCTGATAAGGGCACAGGTGAATGCTTTAAAGCCAACACATTAGCTTCAAACTTTCCACTTTTACTAATTATCTGTTCTTTGTAGTTGGTCACCTTGTCACAGGACATTATTTCTGTTTTAAATGTGTGAATAAAACTTTTTAGAACAGCAGAATACGGAACAAAAAACGTGTCATTCTCGCAAAAATACATATTAATTTCCGAAAGACTGGAAAACTGATTACACAAATGTTGCTGGATAGGGAATCATTCCTTCCATAACTGACACAAAGCTAAGCCTCAGTTGGCACTCATCTGCATAACGCCAGCACCTCGTAGGAAGATACAGCAGTTTACATAAGCTAAGAGGATCTGAACTTTTGCTTCTTGTGTCTCTGCTGTATTCTCCTATTGTCATGGCCTTTTTACCTTGCATAAATGTGTGTTAATTAGCTTTAATTAGGATAATTGCATCATAGCTATTCCACTCACACTTTCAATGGCATTAAAGAGATTCAGCCCCTTTAGATTTTTGCTAATGATGCTAGTTCACATGGAGAGCAGTGATATTGCCAGGTCTGATATAAAAATCTTTTTTTTGGAAAGAATTGGGAATTTGGTCATGTCCTAAAGCTGAATAAAGGTCAAAATCTCAAATTTTTACAAAAACAGAGATATAGCTAGGTATATAACTAATAAAATCATGAAACAAGACACATAAGAAATGTGCATTAGAACAGGTAACAAGAAAATGACAATGCTGTTGAAAGACTTTTTCCAATGGATTACTTTTTCAGTAACGCCAGTAACAATATTCTCTAATCTCATTTGGTCATGTGCAAATCAACTATTTTTAACAGAGATAAAAATTGTACAGGAATAGAATAGAATAGTTCAGTTGGGAGGGTCCTACAAAAACCATCTACCCCTACTGCCAGCTTCCAGACTATAAGAGAAATCCTTGGCTGCCCAAATGTTTGCTTTGAACAGGCTGGGTGGGCAGGAGGCTGTGCTAAGCCATCTTTTGACTCTGCTCACTGTGGCTGTTGGAAATCAATTTGAGCTTTATTATAGAGAGCCATCTCAGGTCTGATCAAATTTGGGTTTGCTCCAGAAAATCCTTTCATAGCTTTGGGCTTTTGCTACAGTTGGTGTCCCATCAACTGAAATAAATAGAAGATTACCTGTAAGCAAGAAATCCCTGAATGTCGGGTTAGAGCAGTTTGGGGGCTGTGGAAATGAGGCTTAGCAAGAACCGTTCACCCTTAGTCAGTAATTAATAATACACAAATGTCCTAATGACTTCTGCTCCTGGTTATATTATTAAGCAGTGCGGTGTTGCTGTGTTACAAAGGGGCCCTGCACTGCCCTGCACTCCTGCTCAGGCCTTACCCAGTTCATAGCTCCTCTCACACTCTCAGATGTGGGTTCACCAGCCCCACAGATGTTTCACCACTTCAGCAAAACCAGCCCTGAATTCATCACTGCAGCAACATAATGTAGCTTGGCACAACTGTGTTATAGTATCGCATTCTTGTGCTGTAGTTAAGGCCTGTCAGCAATTTCATTATTGAGTCCTATTTTTAGCCATTTGTAACTTTAAAAAAAATAATAATAGAAGCATTTACAGTGCAGGCTTAATCTGAACAGTATTTTTTCTCAGAGGGAAATGTAATGACATACATTCTACGTGTGTATGACAGTACAAGTAGTTCCTCCATCTACATAAAAAATCTGCTGACTTGTGTTTCCTTATATTTTTTCTGTGATTTACTGTTATTCTCAAATGGATTCTAATAAATTTGCAATTTATTGCAAAACTTTCATAGTGGCCCAGTAGTACTAATGTGGAATAATGTTATACATGGGCTCCATAAAGCTGAACATTCACAGAGTGCAGAAGTCAGTGATACAGGGGATATTGAGCTGGCAATTATTGAAGACATTCCCCTTGACTTCATGGGTGTGGTGTATACCATGACAACCTCTGGCATCATGAAGAAAAGTTTTCTTGTGCCAAAAAATAGGAGGGATTTTATTCCTCTCCATAAAAACACAACGTAAATCCAGAATAATCCTTGGATGAGCTCTGAAGATGTGCGTATCTAAATTGATTAAGAGCCACATTTTCTATTTGCTTTCTAGACAAAATTATTTTACCATCTATTGTTGCATTAGCTGACCAAACAGAAGTGTGGACTGAGTTACCACGGTGGTGGGTCACCTCTCAGGTATGAAAGGCTTTTCTTTATCAAGTTCTGTAAACCCTTATAGGGATGTAACCCAACCCCCTGTTCCCCTCTGTCCTTATTGGCTGATTTTTGTGTAACCGTGCCCCTTCGAGACCCCCTTTTCTACCTGTCCCAAGAGACCCTCGCTCTCTTGGCACCGGGGCCCCTCCAAATAAAACTCCTTTGGGATTCCCTGGCTGATGAGAGGGCCATCTCTCATCTCTAGTAGCACCTAAGTCCGTCAGCCTTCGTGGGTCTGGCTGCACGGGCGAGAAGGGGTCAGCCAGCAGGTACTAAACAGCCCTGCAGGGGCTCCTCTGAGAGAGGGACCCCTTGAACAAGCTGCTGCCAGCTCGCCCTGCCAACCACGTGAGCCACAATCTATTTTGTGTTATATGGCAAATTCTGTCATGAGCTGCCTCTCTGGAAATCCAGACTAACTTAAGGGATCCTGGTGGGCTGCTGCCAACTCAGCCTGGTGTAGCAGAGCTCACCGACTGGCCTCTCTGCCTTGAAGGTGAAAAAGCATTTTTCATGTGATGGCTAAGATTACGAAACTAAAGGCAATTCGCAACTTGTGCAATGAGACACAATTCATCTATATATTGTTTTTGGAACAAAGACTTGCTTTTAAAGGTGGCAGTTACAAGTAATTGCATCTCTAATAGTGATATGTAGCTCAATTATCAAGGCCTTCCCATGGAAGTGAGAACAGAAGTACATGGAATAGCTTACTTTTTATTTATTTGCTAACATTTTTGTTAATTTATTTATTTTGAGCTTTCTACACCTGCTTAAGCTGACTCCATAATGACCTGTTCTAATGCAACACTGATGGGAATGTTTATTAATGGCTACTTAATTGCAGAATGTCCCAAAGAGCATTATAAATGTAAGAAACTGGGATAATTAGATTAAATGTTAAACATTGAATTTATGCTTGATAATATTCAAATATGCAAAATGTGCTCAAAACCAGAATTTCTTCATCCAGCAAGTTCAGCACATTTTCAGGCAAGTATTTGCTATGGAAGCAGCTTCCACGCCTCAGTCACCTCCTTACAGGAGTTCCATTAGCTGGCACAGCTTTAGCTGCAGTCTGCTCCCAGATCACTCTATAAAAGTCAGTGGAAAGAGGAGACTTTTCAACAATAAACAGAGACACAGGCCAGCAGCACAAAACGTGCAGCAGCATCAGTTTGTGCTAAAGCATCAATTTTGATTAGTTACTGGCCAGTAGCTCCAAGATATTTTTCAATCTTAGCAAAGCTGCTTGTATTTTGCACTTTTTCTGCTATTACCCTACAAACAAGGGTTTGTATTCCTCAGATTTTTGTAACCATTTTTATCAGGGAAAGTTTTGCACACCCTCAGTGCTTGGCTTTCTTAGAGCTGCTCCTCTCCGCCAAAACACACATCCTGATGGACTCTGGCAGGTGATGAGAGAGAAAAGACCTGCACAGCATCAGCAAAGTTGATGTTTGAAACGAGTTTATAATTTAGATTTCTCCATTGCTCTCAAACTTCCATTAAACACTTGATGCTTTATGATACTGAGAGACCTTTATCATTTTCCATAGGCACAGTGAGACTGTGGGGAAAATACTGGGCACGTGCTCCCAAAACAAACAAGCTTTGTGTGCTGTGATGACACAGGGGATGAGTTATGACTCCTCACCCAGAGGTGGCTAACGGGGACCAGTCATGCCAGTGTCCCCAGAATAGAGCTGTGTCCCAGCCTGGATCCTGGAGGGTCCAAAGGGACAGCAGCCTCAGCCAGCTGTGCCAGGGGTCAGCGGGCTCAGGCCAGCTGGTGTTCACAGCGCCTTTCCTTCTGTGCCAAAACTACTGAAACAGTTTCATAATTTTGAAAGTATGTTTAAGGAAACTGCTAAATCTGATTGCGTAGATGGGAGAAATGTCATTTTGTGGCCAGTTGCATATGGAGACAAGTTCCATATTACTGTCACAGAAGGAGCCTGTGTGAATGCCACAGCACAGTTGCAGGAAAATAGTGCTGGCGAGTGGGGCTGTCCTGTCATTTTGTGGAGGATGAAGATCTATATGAGTATATTTTTTCTAGGGAAAGGATGAGCAGGCACACACTGTGTTGGCAGCCCTGTACATTTTCAGCACTTTTTTTACCTACATAACTAATGCAGACTCTGATTTGGTGTTCTCATATTTCCATCAAAGCAGCAAGAGCCTTACACTACAGAGCAGCATGGAGCAGCCAGGCGAATATCATCCTGACAGCAAAAGTGCAACTTCTTTGTCTGTGCCAGAGAAACTCCTTTTCCCACACCTTATAAATGATTCTTTTATTTTAATTGTGCCCAGAGATGGAATCAGTTTTTTAAAACCACAACTAAAAATCTATCCTCACTCTAAAAAAGACTTTTCTATGTATATGTTTAAATATGTTACATCATAACATAAAAAATATTTTATATCTCTATATATATATTAAAAAAAATAAGCTCTATCAGACATATATATGCTTGTATCCACATCACCCTATTTACTGGCATGCATGAATTCCTTTTTAAATTATTTTTTTACTTTCTGTCAGCTCATTCACCCTGTGGCAATCAGTTCTGTAGTTTAATTACCTGTTGGGAAGAACAGCCCCTCCTGGTAAAAACAATTGGCTAACATTTTCATGGGGAAATTTATGTCTTCAAGAAGAGATTTTCTAAAATCTCTGCTTTATAGAAAAAGTTGATGATTCACAATTCATTTCCTCAACCTGCTGATAATTTTGTAGGCTCCTGTTAGATCCTTAGTGCAGTCATTGGTTTTCCAACACAGCAAGCTCTAGTCCACTTAGTACTTGCTAGAAACAGATGCCATTTCATTTTTATGGTCATTCTCATGGCCTTCCTGCTATCTTTTCTAGGTCTCCTGCAGCCTTATGAAAATAGAATGAGGAATTCTGTACAGTATACACATTTACTACTGATAGATACAGCAGTATAATTATACATGCTGGTTTAGTTCTCTTTCTGTCCAAAACAGCAATCAAATTGTTCCATATTAGGAAAGAATGACTGTGATATCATAGAGTTCCCCTGGTTTTTTGGGTTTTTTCCCTTGGTGGCTCTAAGTTTGATTGTCAAATTCACCATCTAAGGAAGAGACCCTGATGGTAATGTCAGAAAATTATTTAAGTCACTGCCGTGCAGAGGAAGAAAACTGCAGGTTTCCACAGCTCTGAACCCTGTAACCTACTACTGGACCAGTGTGGAAAAAGATCCTCACAAAAAATTCTCTTCAGGGACCATAAGGAAATCTTTGGCTTTGCCAAAAAATGCCTGCAGGTTGCTCCTTGTGTTGCAGGAAGATAATGTGCATCAGTTTTCAGTACTGTCAGCAGGGCATTTTTCATTGCCACATAATCTATTCATAAATCTAATGATCCATAAATTTGTCCATGGCTTGAACATGAAGTGACTCTAAGCATGAGATCAGACCTATTAACAAGCAGAGATGCTGCCCATGTAGCATGGCCAGGGGGTCACTGCCAGCAGCCACCTGGGCTCAGCACTGACTGGGCCTGACTCTGGGCTCGCTGGAGCTGTCTGCTGGAGTACACAGGCACAGATACACACACTCAGGCATGAATATAGAGAGAGAGATATATTAATAATAATTAAAAAAACCTTCTAAAGGATCAGGATTAGCACCTCACAGGTGATGAAGAACTCATTATCAGGATCACAGCCTTTAGAGCACTCCATTGCCTGTCTGGCACACAGCCAAAAATAAATATGCTGCTGCCTGGGTAAGGTTTTGCAAAATATTAATGGTTTTCATAGTCCATACTCTCCTGGATTCATAACTTTCCCAGGAGTGGACAGACACAGGTATTTCTCATTTAGCCTTTCCTTTCACAACATCCAACAATATTCCCCCCCAGATGCAGAGATGTCGCATTCAGCAGGGCAGGCCAAGGACAGTGCTGCTACAGCCCTGGCAGTTCCACAGAAAAAGTGGTCTCAGGAGGAAGGTTTGGGAATAGGGGCACTTCATTATTTCAGCTAGATGCAGGTGGAGCTAAAGAGAAGGAACTGCAGGTCACCCAGTGAAAATAGATGGATGTGGCTGGGGCACGCACTGTGTGTCCCTGCATGTCCCAGCCCAGCTCTGCCTGCTGGCACAGGGACTGCCACGGGCAAGTGGCTGAACCGACAGCAACGGTGAGGAAAAGCCTGAAAAATGTCTTGTGTCTTGTTCCACTTGGTGAAGGAAATGCAGGATAAATACAGCATCCCTTTTCTTTTGCAGCAGACAAGTGTCCTCTTCACAGAAGACACCAAGATAGGAGCAGTGGTCTCCTAGGAGGAGCCACCACAAGGATGAGGGCAACCTGCATCCCTGGAGAGCCCAGGGAAGGGTCCTGGGTGGTGCCTGTGGGTGCTCGTACCTACCTGGGTGTGCAGTCAGAGCACAATCCCCAGTTTCCTCAGAAGTAATAAAGGAAGGCAAAAACACATATGTACAAATCAATTTATTCCTATACTATTCATTCATTCATGTATAAAACAATATAGTCCAAGACAACACTCCTCCCTTCCCCTTCTGAAGCAAAAATACCACATGGTACATTTAACTTACACTTTTAATGACAGAACTGTACAGATTTCAGAATATGTTTTAAAACCGCCAGAAAATCTGCATCTCACTTGTTTGTCATGCTTAAGCCTAATGTGATTTGAATGAGAGGAGAAATTAAGCCTGACAACTAATATATTTATTGTAATAGGAAATATTAAATACAAGTATTTATATGAGATATAAAACCTGTTGTTTGTATAACAGGAGGGGGGAATGGTGTGGATGAGTCAGGGACCTGTTGGTAACCCCATGGCAAATGTAACTGTATTCTGCTGTTCCAAGGAGCAGTGATGGCAACACACAAGCCAAAGTTCTTTACTAGAGTTTCATACTTCATTAATAATATCCCAGCTCTTGAAAAGGAATCTTTTTCCCAGTATGAGAGGAAATTAGTTCCCTTGCTGTGCTCTATCACGGTGCCTCCCCGATGCATCGTTTTGCATTTACTTCTCCTTCCCTCCCACACTTCAGGGTAACCAAGCAAAGGTGGGTTTGGCAGATTTTCACACTGCCTCACAAGAGGCAGATAATCATGATTAAATTCCTCATTCTCCCAGCTCTACTTTTTTTTTACATAGTTTTTCTAATCATAATTGGATCATCTGAGAATTGGAGCTCTTTCCCCCCTCTCATTTCTAGTAACCAGAATCACTCTCTCTTCTTTTTTTATCCCCAGAGATAATCCCCTGGAGATGGGAAAGGTTTTCTGTTGTGGTTTTTGCTTCCATGTAAGCTTTGAACAATGACTGCTGAGCTGGCTTTGACAGGTGTTAAAATATCTTGGAGCCGGCTGAACATTCGTATTGATTAACTAATACATGGACAGAGGTTTTTAGAACTGATTGCTTTACACTGTTTCAGAAGGAAGTGGAGAAAATATGCTACATTATCACTTTCTTTCTCATCCATTTTCATGTACTATATTCCATGTTCATCCAGTTTAACTGCTAAGCTGTCAAAGACCAGAAAATAGTGAAGAATGTAGTTATGTGCTTATTCAGAAGATTGAATCTAGCTGTTTATTGCAGCTGTTTATTCATGATATAATTAGGCAGAAATATACAGCTTATGGAAAAGTTAATAAATTCCTGAGACAGTCCTAAATGACTGATGAATATTTTTCTACCAGTCTATCTGGTAGAAATGCCTTTTCAAAATAGAGAATCTTCAAAGTTGCAATTATCAGTGTCCCTTTGCCTCATCACTACAGCTAACTGGTAATAATAAATACCAGCCAAAAAGATTTATCTTGCAATCCAAATACCTGATTTTATACCTTCATACCTCCCTTGTGACACGGTCTTCAGTGAAAATGTTCAGTGTAGAAAAGATGCAAGATGAGACCCCTTCAGGAGACAAAGCTGAAATTAATTTACCACAAATGCTTTTTACATTCACAGATGACAAGAAGATAGTAGGGCCTGATCCTCCTACTGAAGGGTGCGTCATGGATTAAAAAGACAAAACTTAATAGCGCTTAAGTAAATTCTTGGTTTGATCATAAAAAGTGAATATTAAATATTTTATTGTAGAGGTACCCTACAGCTAGCCTCTCAGTTTGGATTCAGACAGACACATAAAAGTTTGAGATATTTAGATCCATTTTGCCCATGACAGTAATACATTTCCCTAAAAGCTAAAATCCTAGCATTTCCAGGCTGTTCACATGCATAGCAGTACCAAAGCCACCTCCTTCAGCAAATGCTGCATACACATCTCTAAGAAAATACAAATCGTCTCCTCTTATATGCCGGCACTTGCCACTAATATAACAGCCAATTCCCACTTGGACTGCTAATAAAAAGTGTACAGGTATTGCATGGTATAAAAAAAGAGTGTTATCACCAGGCAAAACAGATGTTGATTTTTTTTCTTCACTTTTGGCATTCTGAATGGCTGTGTGTGCCCAGCAGATAGCCCAGGCCTATGAAAAGACTTATTTTACCTGTACTGCATCCCCCAGCATGGCCCTCACTCTATGGAGGCAAATCCTCCTTTCCTCAGGGAAAATTGACCTTTACCCTTCCTTCTGGGAAGCAGAGTTTCCTTCCTTGCAAAGGTGGAACAGAGGCACTGAATTTTAACTGGCTTCAGGCCTGTGCATTCCTGACTCCTCTTTCAACTGACTGCCAGGATATTCTGTGGAACAACTCTTTCCTTCGAGTCATGATTACTAAATCCAAACTTTTTTCTATCTCTTTTCCTTTAATGCTGCTAATGAGTTCCTATTATGCTTTAAGTGCCTCTTCTAACTCAAGTTAAAAGTTTACACTGTCAAGTCATGTGTGTAATGAACTGAACAGTTCTTAAATTTAAAGAGCATTACTTAATTTTTAACTCAGGAACAATTAAAAGTAAGAATAGGCTTCTTTAAGCCCCAGGGTGTGGCTTCAGATCCCTCTTTTACCTAATTTTGATTGTTTGGGTTCTCCTCTTTTCAGAGTTGATTGAAACAAAACAGTTGGGCCCTTACACAAACCTGTTGTCTCTGTTAATGAATGCATGAGTACATGAGAGTTACCATAAAGTCAGTGCAACAAAGCATTACCTTTTTCTCTTCCTTCTTTTTTTAATTTTATGTATTAAATAATTAAATTATGGGCTCTCCACCCTTTATGACTGCACACGAATCATGACCTTTCAAGACACAAGGGACACATAAGTAGGAACTCCTGCCTGGACCTCTACTGCACCTATATATGAAAGTGAGGAGGAAAATTCTATTCCTATTTATGTTAATTTAAATCTTGAGAAATATCAATGAATTCAGTTCTGTGTCTCTAGATTTACATTGCCATAGCAGATTCATTTTCCCATTTTAGTAAAGGGGCCAACACTGAACCTAACATGAAATTACTATCTGAGCTTCTGAGTTCTATTAAACAGAAACTTATACCAAAGCCTTAAAAAAAATAAGATAAAAAGATAATTCAATGAGTGTTTGCATCATACTAATATTTATTTTATTCACCTGTATTTTTAAAAACAACCTTCTCTTCGGAATACAAAGATTTTTTTCTAGTTGTAATAGATAATAAAGTCATGTCAAGGAAAAAAGGTGAGACAATGCCAGAAGTTCGTTGTTTTTATTTATTATACATTCAGTACACTTAGTTTTCCAATGAGCATTAAATGGATGCGCTACTTTCCAGAAATCCTTCACTTATTTTATGTTAGTTGAAGTTATGACGCTCTTAGCACAATTGGTGGCAATTTTGTTAAGACTAAGCTTCACTGCATTACCCTGTAGGTCTCTTGTCAAGTCTGAGGAGCTATTTGCACAATTTCATGTAGGATTTTCAAAAATAGAAAATAAATATATTTTCCACTTTCAGGGAAACAATACAAGTCAAAGGGAAAAAAAAAGTAACTAAGAAAGCTAAACCTACTCAGGGTGTAGCAGGGAAGTGGTGGAATCACTGTTCCTGGAAGTGTTCTAAAAGCACATGGATGTGGCACTTGGGGATACGGTTTAGTGGTGAGCTCAGTGGTGCTGGGTTAATGGTTGGACTCAGCTACCTCAGAGGTCTCTTCCAGCCTTAACAGTTCTGTGATTCTGGGATCCTATTTAGGCTCCATCTGCAGATAATTAATCGTACAGCGTGTCCTGACCTCTGCACAGAGCACCCAGGACAGCAAGATCCTTGCGATCTGGAGCATCCCCAGCAGCAGCAAGGAGGGAGGGGTATGGTAACACATTCCAGACACCCAGACCTTCCAGAACCTGCAGCTCCCCTGGCTCACCTTTCAAGAAGTGGTGTGGCCAACTACACTGTTGGGCTTATCAGGATGGCACTGACATCCAAAGCAGGCTCCAGCCATCCCTTTGACGCTGGACTGGACCTCCTGCTCACTGCACGTTTCAGCACTCCCTCACCCATGGCTTGGAAGTGCAAACCAGAGCCCACAAGAACATTTTCACTGAAGTCCTGTAATGGGAATAAGAGATGTTAAAGCAGACCGATATTTCACACCTTACTGAGCTGATAACTATGCAGATAATTTACTATAGACATATCTTTATCTTAATAACGAACAATTAGATTGGTGAAGTTCATTTCTCACTTCTAAAAATGTCCTCTCTTCAAACTGCTCGTCTGAGATGGCCTACATTTGCACATTGCGTTATTAGCAAAATGACTGTGATCATTCTAATTTAACAAATGGAAATGCACAAACACCTGCCTTTGTGCTAATGAGCTTGGCCTTTGGAACTCGTGGTGAATGGCTGCAGGTTATTAGACATGCCCAGCAAAACAGTGGCTGCAGCTTCCATTTGCAGCTCTGTAATTCACTGAAGTTTTCTCATTTTCCCAATTGGGTCCAATTACAACAGTGATGATAAATAACCTTCCATTGTTGATACACTTAATTCTCTGGAAAAGTAGCTGGGAAATGGGTCTGGAGTACTCACACGAATAGGAAAGCGTGTGTTGTGCATCTCGGGGGTGGGGGATGTACAAGAGAGAAAAACAGTTTTATAAATTTACTAAAAAACTTCCAGTGGGCAATTTAAATGTGAGATTACGAGTAGTATAAGATTCTGTAAGTCTCTACAGCATTCTCTGTATATTAAAATAGAAATTTTTCTTAATAAGAAAGCCTGGAAATGTTTATCTCCATTTTCATGTGCATCTCTGTTTGTCCCCAGACAGGTTTCCCTTCAGTCATATCATCATAAACCTTTGCCTTGTAGATGACAACTCCTTGCCTTACAACACTTCAAATCAAGATTACCTGACCTTAAGGAGAAGAAAAACCTTGATTTTTATTTTATTTTCTACAACATATTCTTTATTTCAGCCCCCCAATACCACCTTTTCTTTTTTTTGAAGAAAAATATTCTATTTCGTTCTTTCAGACTTTTTCCTAGGGAAATCAGCCTGTTTATCTCAGACTAAAGTGATACTTCAGACAAATCACTTGCACTGGAGAGGAGCTGTCCTAGGCCCCTGGCTTCTATTCACCACCTGGGGCTGTCATCTTGTAACTCAGCATTATCAGGAAGCCAGTTTTCACCAGACTGTCCCAGTATTCCAGCATTTAAAAAAAAGAAAGACAGACAGACAGACAGGTTATTTCTCATAGCCAGGGCTTTCTGCTCCCTGCACTATTTTGTTGATGTTCATTTTGTATTTCTATACATTCCCCCTGAGCACTGAACTGGAAAATAAAACTGAAGCTATTATTCCTCTCTATAAAAATAAAAATCTCACATGCTGAGCACTCATCCGGCCTTCATAACACTCCTTTGGTTTTTCCACATTGTGTGACTGGATGCAAGAAAATAGCTCAATTATCTATTGGACATGGGCACTAATGAGGCCCGGGTCACTCTGAGCTAATTAGAAGCAGCCCAGTTTTTTAATGATTGCAGTCTTAATATAGCTAAGAACCAGGATGGCAGCAAAATTAGTTGGTGCCACTCTTTCTATGCTTCCCATTTTGCCCATTCTGGCATGTAAATTCTTCCTTATTGTTGCTCATGGCTGACTGCCCCACTAACGAACGTGATTTCTCCAGTCAGATGTTTATGAAAATGTCGTGCCACTCCATGCAAGATGCAGCCACTGAAATGACCCTCCTTCAGAGCAAAATTGTTCAGTCCCGGGGATTCACAAACAGAAAGACTAGTAGGAAGCTGAATCAGTTGTGATACTCCAAATTGTCCTGGTCACACAGAGCTCCTCGGATAATTGTTGCTATGTCCTGTTTGATTTTTCTTGTAACTCTTGAAGCAATGCAATTAGTGGCGATAGGAACATTAATTGACCTAACCACTGAATCAGAAAGGCAACCCCTGGAGAAGGACTGCAAGAGTGACAACCCTGGAGGAAAAAGCCTGACATTTCTAGTTAGTGTTCCCACAAGCAGGTAAGCAAATGAATAGAAATTGGACTGTGTCACCACGTGTAGATGTCCCATTAACAGGCCCTGGGGAAATATTTTCTAGGAGCATCAGCAAGTGTGCTTTACATGGCAAGCAGGCTGCCATTCTGGGGAATTGATGGTTTTCATGCAAAGTCAGGAATATCCCTTGTTTATGCACTGCCAGGCTGTGTCCCATTCCCAGCTGTGCTTTAATGCCTTCAGAAACACAACTGACAACTATTCTGCTCCAGAGAAAAATACTGTTTCAGAGCTCAGTCCAACACACTGAGGGACATCTACCTGCTCAGCTTTAACCTATTGCATGTGGAAAGAAAACTCGTTATTTTCGCGTAAACCCTATTAAATTATCGTGGGATTATATCACCATGTCATGGAATCATAGAATGGCTTCCTAGCTGGCAACATCAACCATTTCAAGTCTTAATGGTCCATAAAGTACAGTTAATTATCATGGTGCAATTTTTTTAGGGAGTTCAGTCCTTTTAGGTCTCATTTGGGGTTTTATTCAGAGCTCTCCCCACAGTTTCAGCTCCCGAGGCAGCCTGTCCAGAGGAGCAGCTCCTGTAAGAGTCCCTGTTTATCTTATCCCAGCTCTCAGCCTGAGAGCCTCCCGTCACCAAGTCCTGGATGGGTCTGAACAAATGACAGATGTGCAAATGTCCTGCCAGAGAGGACAACTGTGCTCTCCCACATTTTCACAGCTCTTACACACCTTCACTACGAGAAGCTTGATCAGCTCTACCTGTCACTTCTTACAAAACCTTTTAAGCATTTGAGACCACCTTCATTGCCACACTGACAATGCAGGGAATTTTTGTGGTCTAATATCTCTCCTGTCTTGTAATTAGGCAATTTGGAGGACTGGACATTCCCACCACCACCATCCAGATGAATTATGAGGGATTTGGAAGTGTGAGGTTCAAACCAACCCATCTGTGCCATCCTCTGCACCCGTGGCAGGCAGCAGAGGTCTGGGACAATCTGCTATAGCCCCCCTGCACAGCTCCAGAACTCCTTCTTGGTCTGTCTGGAGGGGTCTGTGGGGCTCTTACAAGGCCCTGCTGGCTGCCAGAAACTCTCCACCGTGCCAGAGGGGCTGGCATGTCCTTCCCACTGCCACCTGCCTGGTGCAGAGCCCTTCTCATGCTGCTGACAGGGCCCAGAGGAAGGGGTGGCCTGAAGGCGGTCAGGGTTTTTCTCCTCCTCTCCAGTGGCAGGGACAGGAGGCCAAGGGGCTCAGGGAGCTCTCCGGGCAGACCTCTCTACCCTCAGACTGTGGGGGAGCATCAGAGCAGATGCTCTTCCCTCACCACCTTTGCCATTGCCCTGCCCTTTCCGTACCTGAAATACATCTCCTGCCTGTCACAGACTTTTCCACTGGATATTCACACCATCAGCTTTAGGCACCTACTTTAGCTGGCTAATTTAAGAGCTTGGGTCCGTCTCATTGGGTACTAACAAGAAGTTGTAATTAAACGACATTTTCTATGCTATATTAAACTCTTTCAGTCAAAAAATATCTCATTGAAAAATCAGGAAATAAGTCCCCAGGGCTATCATTATCCATCTGCTTTCCTACCAAGTTTAGACAACTGCAAATTTTGAAATAAATGCATACAGGATGCCTCCTCCTCTCATGTTGTTCGTGCTATGGACCCAGCTATCTTTCATGTTGCCTTCTTGGAGAACACAAGTATCAGAGATATTATTTTGCAGCAGAGTGTCCCCAGCCAGCCATGAAGGCAGCACTCTTCTTCATTCCCAGGTGGCCTTTGACTATTTACAACCTAACACTGAGCTGCTCCTCAGCATCTTACAGACACATAAAGGAGGGAAGATGGTTACATCCGCTTTGAACGGGCACATCAGAAAATAGCTGACAGCTGATATTCAATTGAAATAAACAGAAAGAAATCAGTTTGGAAAGTCTGAGAGATCAAAGTGAGGAGGTTCAGTTTTGGGGAGGCTGGTAGGAAGGTGAGGGGTTTTCTATCATCTAGATAGATTTTTGCATGACCATCACATCCTTTTGTTAATTGCAAGCGGTGCAGAGCTTGGGTTGGAATGACTGTTCTACTCACACAGGAATGCATGAAGCACCCCAACACTGCTTAGGAAGAAGCGGAGAGGCTGGAGAGGGAGCAAGTCAACAAATTTTGGGCAGTTTAGGAACAGATTAAATCATCCAAATAGTCATAGTGTGTCTCTGCATTGTGTACACAGACAACCCCCCATGGCAGCTAGCCAGGTTGGCTGCCTAAAGCTGGGAAATAGGAATATTCCCTCACAGGAGCAGCCCACAGCTCATCAATAACAAAGAAACCACCACCCTGGGAGCGGAGCAGGAGGTTTGCAGGAGCAAACTCAAAGGACTGAAGGAACCAGAAGTGGGTCACTGACATCTGAGCACAAAACTGCTAAGCCTGAAAATGCTTCCATTTGTTCAGTGCAAAGCACAGCGGAGTCCAGATGTTTAAATTCAATTCTTTAGACAATGAAGATGACAGCAGCTACAATCCCACAAAGTTTCTTTCATCTTTCAAAACGATACATGGATATGTTTCAGAAAAACTTCTAAAAAAAAAAAAGGAACTGTGCCTCATTCCTATTATGCTTTGTGGTTACACATCCTCACTCACCTCCCAGCAGCAGCCGCCTCTTGGAGCTGCATTGTGGCAGGCTTTCCATGGTACAGCTTAGGGCAGTGGGTGATCATTAATCTTTGTACTTCGGCTACTTAGTCCTCAGTCTGAATTTAAGCCAATAGAGACCGTTTGTTTCATGCAGGTATATCAAAATTAAGATTCGAACAGCACCCACTTGACATTATTAAACTACAAATTTTGCCATTTAGCTTCAAACACAACCGTGAATATAAGTTATAAATAGACACTTAAATATTCCTATCAACTGCTATTAATCAAAAATCATGAAAGGTAAGTTTTACCTCTGGGTTCAGGATGGAAAAGCCTTCCAGTTATTTGAAAGATAATTCCATTGCCACGTATCTTCCCCACCTCTTTGCTGTGTGCCTCTCCACGGGGTGTGCAGTGACATCAGAGCCTGCAGAAACTGCTAAACTTTCCCCGCACAACTTTCTGGCCTTAATTGCAGCCTATAAAGAGTTGGAGCTGCTGCCACCTATAGACAAACATCAAACACAAACGTGGATTTGCTACTGGAAAATGGAAGTGTGAACTGACACAAAGTTGTTAATATTCCCCTGTAAATGTAGTGTTCACCCCACCATTATTAATGCCAAGTTTGTGCTAATGAGCCACACTAAATGTTTATGGCACAAGACAGAACCTGCAGAAAACATCCAGTACCTCTTGTACTGGTCCTTCTGTTGTCAGAGCTAATGGAGAATAAACCCCAAATTTCAGTAACATATTGGTTACTATGCTCAGCATGTTTAACCCATAAAGAAAATGAATTACTATGTTTTAGCTCTGTCAAATAACCAAGTATGGATTAACCTTTGATTTAGATTTTAACATGCCTGAATCTTGTTGTCTAAGGACTTAGCAGGACAGAGCAACATTTTTTGATTGACTCACAGTAGCTGTACATAGATTATTTAAAAGTACATTACAACCTCTCAGGAAAAAAAAAAAAAGCAGCTAGTGTTGTAAAATAATGCAACAATCCTGTCCTTTTTTCCTTGCATATTATACCTGTGTAATCTAAACAAGTGCAGAATGGAGCCATTTACAAGATGAAATAAACACAATTCTCAATATTATTGCCAGACAGCAGTAGAATAAATTTCACTGTAATTTCCAGTGCTGTTGTTTCTGGAATGCAAAAAAGTGATAAATGAGTATCTATCTCATATAAA
Organism: Mohoua ochrocephala; assembly: GCA_013398855.1. Classification (NCBI taxonomy): domain Eukaryota; kingdom Metazoa; phylum Chordata; class Aves; order Passeriformes; family Acanthizidae; genus Mohoua; species Mohoua ochrocephala. The sequence goes on from VZTA01020151.1 coordinate 161,242, forward strand.
TCATTGTAGGATCATCTAGAATCACTAAATCTAACATTGTTAAGAAGAATTTTTCAAAGTTTTATTTTCCTTTTCTCTACATATTAGGGAGTTGGAAGGTCAAAATTTTCAGTGATTATTTATCTTGTTTCCTGACAGACGCTGAGTATCTAACACTCCTTCTGGGTTCCTGGGTTCAGGGGCCACTGTATTATCTGTAAAAATAAAATCTGAGATAGCTCAAGTAGGGCATCCAAAACCCCAAACCTCCCAAACCACAGGCCATGTTCACAATAAAGGTCCTCCTCCTTTGCCACGGAACACAGAACTGGCAGAGAGCACAACGTGTTTGCTGAGACAGGGATACACCTCACACAGCTGAGCTGGTGTCTCAGATCTGCTGAAAAGAGCAGATCTTAAAAAATAACAATAATAATTGTGAGAGATGAAAAGATAACTTTAAACATGCTGTAGACAAGATTTCTTTGTCGCAAATTTAAAGGTTCAAGAAATCACAGTCTCCCAAGCTCTTTGAAGAACACTGAAAAGGAAAGGAAACCAGGAATTGTTTCATCTTCCAGTCCTTCTGAAATGGAGATGTGCTTGGCTATGAATAGCTCCACTTTCCCTCTGTTGTTGGAAACATTCCCAGCCTGTGACTTATTCTGGGAGAGCAAAGCAGGACCATCCTGACAATGTTCTAAAGAGCTTATTTTGTCTGTGCTTGAAACAATAAGAACACTGTTGGTCAGTCTGTGTGAGGAAACTAAAGGAGTTGGAAAATAGGGAAAAACAGTTCCTCAGAGAGCACGTGGCAAGGACTAAAATACATATAAACCAAAAGGCAAAACTGTGAAAGGAGTTCCCCAGTCTCAGGAGTGCTGGATGTGCTCTATCCCCTCTCCAGGCAAAATATATTTTCCCTCTATGTCTTTCTGCCTGTCCTACTCTGCCTCCACGAGGGTCTGCTCCTCCCCAGGGGCATCTCTGTCCCACTGAAACACTGGCACCCCAGGGACTGTGGCAATTGGCCCAGAGCCACCTCCCAAAGCCACCTCCCACACTGTGGCCACGCTCATCCCAAACCCACGACTTTACAGTGCGTTTCCATGCAAATGTCTTTATTTTGGGAAGTTCCAGAAGTATATTAAAATTACACTGATCTTCAGCAAGTGCATAAAATTGTTCATCAGAGAACCCTAAATTGTTTCAGTAGCTAGAACTTTTTTATAAGCATACATCTAGTTTATTTTGGGTTAAATCATGCGTTTTCCTATGTTATGACAGAGATAATTCCTTTATCAATACACTAAGCACACATACAAGTCTGAGTCATTAACAACACCACATGTTCAGTTTGTACAAACTCAATGTGTGTTAAAAGCTATATTCAGATATTTCCCAGCACCTCCACTTTAATGCAGTACCAGGACATCATCTTCAGAATTTTTATTTTTGGCGTTTTAGGGACATAATTACCCACCTCATTCATCTAGTATTTTATTAAGTGTCAGTCATGTTCTCAAGCTCCTCCTTACTTCAGCTGACAACAGTTGAAATCCATTTTTTGGGACTCCACAATATTAATAAAATATAACATATTTGTTACCAGAACACACCTGGCATGTTCTAGTGTATTTCTAAGAGTCTTCTTGCTGCAAGCCAATAAAAATTGGCTTGAAAAATCTCTTTAATGCCTGTTACTTTGTGTGCAGGTTTTCTGCACTAATATATCTAGCAAGTTTGGGTAGGCTTTGAAAGTTGAAGTTTTGAACATCCATCAGCTCAAAACTGTTGATGATCTGCTTGATACAATCATTGATGTGTTCACCATGGGAACCAAAAGAAGAATATGTAGCCGAGCTTCCTATTTATGAAGGCAGGATAGCAGAAAATTTTCCAGTTGTAGGGTTCAAGCCTTTATTCTTCCTTCAGTCTAGCCTCCTGTTGATTTAAAAAGCAGTTTCAGTTCTTTACAAAGCAGAAAATGAGGATGTAATTGTGGAAAACATTATTTAACTGCAAAGCCACTAGCACAGGACAAACACAGTCCAAACAAATCTAGAAAATAATTAAACGAGCACAGTTTTTTCTTTTACAGAATATTTTTATACTATTTATTTCATAATAATAGATAACTGTACTGATAACAGTGGGATTATGAGCAGTTTGTTTGGTTTGATTATGTGCAGAATTGTAGCTAAAAACAGCAAGAGGTATTAACATGGTGTGTTGGTTAGGATTAATTAGAATGAATTTTCTGTTCCAGGGAATGGTATCCTGCCTGCTCCAGGCCTATTGTCTGCAAACAGAAACCACCCCACAAAAAAATCAGTTCTTGCCCAGGAGACAAGAGGCATGTCCCTAGGGAGAAAATGGAGAGAGCAATATATTGATGGAACTGCCTCCTAAAGTAATAGCAGAGCACAGGGTGGAGCAAAGATCATGACAGAGAAGAGATAACAAAGAGGGAATAATTTCCTGAGGGTAAGAGACCTGTTTAGATTAGTCAAAGTCAAAGAACAATATTTGCAGTTAGAAAGCCTATCAACTTGAAAGGGAAAAAAACACAAACTGCAGGCTTAATTATATAGAGAATTCTCAAATAAAGCAGTTACAGCTAAAGTACATTAAATAAAAGTACACAACAAACTCTTCCTCAACTTCTGCTATTACTGGGCCACATGGTGTTTTTAAAAGCACTGAACATCCCTACGTTTCACTGCACAAATGATACCTTTGCAGGAAAAGCAGGATTAAATAGCTGCCATCCAGCAGGTACAGTGGGTCCTTCTGTCACAGGGTTAAAGCACATTGGCAAAACGAGAGTGGTTGGGAGAGATTCAGGGTGATGCACAACAATGTGAATTCCATTTTATTAATCCCAGAGCTCAGTCCTGGGAGCTGCTGTCACAAAGGGAGAAAAATGCAGTAAGAAAACTGAATGGGACTAGGGACCTGTGATTACATGAGAAAATAAAACGAGTTCCCCTTGTATGATTTATCAGCACAGCTACTGAGCAGCCATTTCTAGCAACTTTAGCGCAAACTGCTTAACACTGGATGTTTTTCTCAGATGTCCAGTGGCTGAAGGCAGCTACCTGCAGGATAATCCCAGGGTTCAGCACAGAAAAGAACAAAATGCACTTCTGTGCCTTGGGATTGCACAGAACTGTGGCAAATACAGTTCATCCAGCCTTGGGCGTGTTACAGTTGTTTAAAAATGTCACCTGGCTCCTGCAAACTTGGCTCTGCATGATGTTCCCAACGCCGTGAGTACAACGTGATATTTTCTTCTTCATGGGCAAGATGAGATTTGTTCAAACTGTGCCTAAAATTTCACACATAGATAATGAAACAATCAAATCATGGCCTCTGGAATAGCTTTGTAAATGAGGGGGTTTTTGTTGTTTTCTCGGTTGGTTTTTTTCCCAGATATATTTTCATGCTAATTCACATCAGTGAGGAGCACCTTGAATCAGAGCCACTGACATCTCTGTGCTCACAGTTTGGCAAGTTAGAGCAAATGTTTCAGTGCCTTAGCCCTTAAGTTTTTTCCATTTTCTAAGAGTGCAATTGCATCTAATTGTACATTTTGAGCAAATACACATAATCACATCCTTATGACATGTAATTACCTTATTGTGTTGTGTAATTAAGTAAATCACACAAGAAATTGTGCAGAACTTTAATAAAATTTTCCAAAAAAGAAGTTAATCTTTTCTCCAACTGACAGAAGAAGCCATTTTCACTTCTAATGATCATAATCAATTTAGCATTTTCTACCCTAATTAGCGGGCACTCTGCAGGCACATGCAGAAGATGCACATTCAAGCAAAGTGCTGGGTGATGACATTTGTGACTTTCATGAGCATTTGCTATGTGGAAAGACAAACATCCTTATGCAGAATTTAATGACCAGTTGCCACGGAAAATGCAGTATCAGGAGAATTCATGTATATATTGAACATATATAACCTTAAAAATTCACTGCAATAGCTGGTTTTATCAGCACGGTTCAAAGCATAATGCTGTTAATGCTCATACATATGTTTCATTACATAGCATAGCTTAGGAGCTGTCCTTTGAAGGAAGGAGACTTTCCCTTGGCAAGGGAATTTATTTATTATCATAGCTGATTTTTGTTCTTGTCACAGGAAAAGTTCGTGTATTACCCAATTATATATTTACATTTTATATACACCCAAGAAGAGAGTTAGGAACTTAATACTGGCAAATACAAAACCACACAAGTCTCTTTAACATCACACAGTCAAGCAACACAGGACTTGAAAAAAAAAAAGTGACTGGTGAGATTTAAAAGAGATTCTTGAGACACATAAAAGGCTTTTCCCAAGTGTTTTGGTTGCATTTTTCCTGCCTGGTATACAACACAGTCATGCCCAGTATGCCAGATTAGGGGCTGTCTGTAGACACCTCTATGAGAGATTTACCTTCTTCCCTTAGACACTGTTCAGTGCCATCAAGGTAAGCTCTGGAAAGCAGTAATGGTTCCTAAACAGGGTTTTCCACACAAATATAGAAAAGATCATAAGTAAAGATGACACAAATACGCCTTTTAGTCACAACTTTCCAGCTCGCCCTGTTGATATTGACAGTGATTTTAGGAACAGCTCATTTATATCCAGGAGTTGGGAGCTTTATACTCTGTACTCTTTATGCTCTTTATGTTTCCCGAAGGCAACAAAACCCCAAGCTGCCCAGAAATAAATTGAATCCACGTGCTCAGGAGCTACTGCCTCCAAACAGCACGTTTCATTTCGCAAATATTTTGGGAAGTAAGGTCCACATAGATTGAGCACTGAAGAAGTGCTTTAGAAGAGGCAGTAAACAGAGGAGAGATACACACAGAACATTCGACAGAGCAAATATGAAAGACCTCTGAGCTCATCGAGTCCGCACTTTTCAAGGCATAAAAATTGTGTTTCTTCCTATGTTACAAAAACAAACTGCAGCTGAAGAATAGCACCAATTAAAAAAAATAATTTGGCACTGCGTACTTAACTTAAGAGGAAAATGGGTATTTTCCGTACACACTCTGCAGCTATCTGAACAAAAATTGACACCCTCATTAGAAAGCATGAAATCTAAGTTGTTGGCAAAACTGTCTGAAAGCAGAATGAAGAAAGAAAGAAAAGAATCTGGGGTGACAGTAAGAATGTTACAATCAACCAAAACAGAGGCTGAAACTCGAATTCGCTTTTGCAGTTTCCAGTTATCAGAAATTGACACCTCTGTCACACCAGTATCCCAGGAAGAAAAAAAATTAGCACTTCAAACACCTCCACCCACACCATCAAACACAACTTCTATCCACAACAACTCTTGTCAAATGTCTTTTTCTTTTCTTCTTAATGGTATTAACTTAAACTAGATTGCCCTTGGGGGAAGAAACACCAACACATAGGTCATCTGAAAAACCGAGATATGGCCACATATCAATGTGGTGCTATAGAAATGGATCTTTCCATCATTTTCTAATAGACTCAGACCATTAGAAAAATTTCAAGAAGAGTCAGAGAAAGAATTTGGCAAGAGTAGTTCATATAATTATCCCTCTTAGGGGAAAAAAAGAGAATAGAGGGGGAAAACGTACATATTCTGCAGAGACATTGAGATTGTAGCTGGGCTTCAAGAGAGAAACACTTAAAGCTTTCAAAAGACAAGCAATCAAAAGACATTTTCTAGACACTGGTCTAACTGGTCTTTTGTTTAATAGAAACACTTTCAAAGACCGGAATTAATCCAGATTTGTTGGTTTAATAAAGAACTGAATCCGGCTCACTGATTTAATGCACTAGATTTACTGCTATGTTCTGGCCATGTGAAGAGCTGTAAATTGGATTTAGTGAACATGAGCAAGTCAATAAATGCCAGAAAGCAGACAAGATACCAGTAAATCCACACCAAAATCACTGCAAAATATCTTAACCAAAAGGTACTGACCCTGATTTTCCACTCATGCAATATTTTTCAATATTTATGCCTTCCTAGATATAAAGAGCATAAATCAATGAGTTCCACTTAAAACCAGATTTTCAGGCAGGTAGGTAGGTCTACACCAGCTGAGAAACCTGTCCCCACTCATTTCTCTCCTCAGAAGAAAATCACAGAATCGTTCAGGTTGGAAAGACCTCTGAGCTCATCGAGTCCAGCCATTACCCCAGCACTGCCAAATTCAGCACTAAACCCTGTCCCCAGGGGCTGCATTTGGCATCCTGTAGGTACCTGCAGAGCTGGTGGCTCCACCACTGCCCTGGTCTCCTCGCATATTTATTTCAATTCATCCTTGCCAAGAGTTAATAAACATTCTCCGTGGAAAATGTTGCCTGATCGTTTTCTTACCTTCCTCCACAAAGAACCATACACAGCTGAGATCTCTCCTGTACCATCAGTTTAACAGAAGTGTATTTTCGGTTGTCCCTGATAAGGAATTTCACAGGGAAGTATAAAATTTGTTGCAAAAGTACACAAAGTACTCTAAAAATTGACAGCTAAGACTGTATTAAACTATTATGTACACAGGTTCAGATGCCCTGCAGATACATTTTAAGGCAAACAACTGCACGTGCTCATTGTGTGATACCTCCTTTGTAAATGAACCTTTCCCCTCATGGCCAGGCACCAGGAGAGCATCAGCCCACCCAAACACTCAATGGTTTCTTGCTCCCCAAGCACACAGGTACCCACCAGCATTCTCTACCTGCTGTAGAGAATGTAGTCCTTTCCTTTTTGAAGGTGCACAATTTCACCGCAACAAACCATAAAGTCACTTTTAGTGGCAGCCTTATACTCTTGAAATCTATGAACATCCAAGACAACTTGGTAAAATTCAAAAAATCTCCTTTTCCTCAATGATTTGAGGAAATTGTGACTCCTTCATAAACTGTCATGCCCTCAGTTTTGAGGCAAATTTCAAGCAGTCTCACAATTTCTTATAATGTGACTCCCTAAATCTACAACGAGTCTGGCCCTCTCAGCTTTCTCATGCATGTACCCAAATTTAATTTACACTTACAAAACTAACCTATTGATTGTGTCCCTCTATCACACTTTTCATAAGATAAAAATCTCTATTCTTATCAGTGAGAGCAACACAGACATTATTTTTTCTGAGGATTTCTAAACACAGTTAATCTGGGTTTAGATAGTTACATAAACCTCTGGATTTGGGCAGCATAAGCACTACCAGATCCAGACAAAAATAATCTCTACTTTTTTGCCCTGAGGTCATATAATCCTCCTGAGTGCTCAGGATCCTGCTCTGAACATTCATTTCTCTCTCTCTCTCTTTACCTGAGGCCACTTGCTTTAGCCTTGGCCTGTCTCACAGTTAAAAGAACTGTGTAAAGGTAAAAGAACTAGTAAAGTAAAAATATTTGGACTTTTTTATTCTCTCTGAATTCTTGTGCACTCCTCTCCAAGTTTTCTTAATCATCAAAACTGTTCTGCTACAAGCAGGTGTGACTTAACACCAAGCTTTTATGCTGCCTACAAAGGACCTTTCCAGTTTCATGGAATAAACAGGAATTATTAGTTCCATATAATGAGAGTCTCCAAGTCATCAAAAGAAACTCATAGAAAAAAGCACATTTACTACTGAACAAAACACAAATATATTTTTTAAATCCTGAAAATAGGTTCAGAAAGGGTTATTTATGTGTTGGTTCTTCTGCTTCACTCACACATACAATGATGTGTATTTATTAGCAATGGTACTTTTTTCCCCTAAGTCTCACCAAAGATGCTATTAAACATGGAAAATAAGTTGAAAGCCATAGGCCCCAAACCCTGATGCTAAAGCAGACCTCCAAAACAACCCCCCAGGTCCCACTGAAAATGCCTCTGCTTCTCCCCTCTCAGTAAGGAGAACATGCCTTTGACAACTGTGTTAGTAGATGACAGTGAGAATTAGGGGTTGGGCTGAGGCCACAAGTAAGAAGTCTTTAAAGGTGAATAAAGCATTTCATGCAGCTCATACTCAAAAAAAACCCAACCAGAAGTATTCTAATCATTCAGGGTCTCTCCCATTCTGTGTGAGCTGTGTCCAGTGCAGTGTAAGGCGACAGCTGCAGAAGGGATCAGTGGAGTCAGGATGGGGAATCAGAACACCTGTGGCTAACATTCTACCTCATCACAGTTAAGTGAAAATTTTGTAATCTGTATTCGTAAAAACTTATTAGATATTCAGGACATAGAATAAAATTATACCATGCACTAATTAACAGATAGTTTACAAATCCCAGACTCCTTTTCAGTCCAGTGACTGTCTTGGCAAATACAGATACCAGCATAGACTTCTTTTTCTATGTTTCTATCCTTTATCTGACTTTGCCTTTCGTGGGTTCATTAAAACAGTGTTTTGTAAGTGTGTCAGATTAGTACAAAACCTGAGGTATAGCAGTTTGACAATGATATAGCTGTCATGATGGTTCTACTTTTTGCTTGTACCTACTCAGGCATCATTAGAATCAAATATCTACCTCTCAGCGTTTCTCTTGGGTTCATCCAACTCTGAAAGCTCTCAGGCCATTAAAGCATATCAATTAGTAATGATTTTTTTCCAGCCCCAGCAGCCGCTGAAGCATACATTAAAGGTGATATCTGCAGTCCAAACTCTAATATGGACATTTGAGAATGTCTACTTTGATGAGGAGATTATCAGAGAAACTCATTTGCTTAAAGTTTTAGATCACAGTTATTAAAAATATTTTATTTGCTGAACAAATGCCCGATGAACACTCCTGTATCCGTTAAATAACATTAATTGCACACAGGTTTGGAAAACACAAGAATCATTAAAGGATAAATGAGGTTGTGCAACAGCCCAGAAGAGCTAATGTTATCACTTTCCAGGCTGCTTTTACAACCTTCTGAGTAGGACTATTTTTAACTGAGTCATCATGGCCTAAGGACAGTTACTTTCAATTTTTTTAGTATATCTATCCAATTGAGGAGATGTCACAGAGGCAGCTCAGTACAAGCACTGGAATTAGAGGGCTGTCACATTCCTCGTAGCTAGGTTAGGTCCCTTCAGTCAAGACTGTTTGGGAAAGCAATCCTTTCCATGCCCACAGGCATTTCCAAGCCTGAGAGGTCATTTACCTCGTGTTTCCAACGCAACTCTAAAGTCAGTTACTCAAAGATCAGATTGCAAAGCAAATGTAGTTAATGGATGCAAAACTTCTGGACAATACACTTTGACCATTCTGCCTACATTTACTTATTTTTAAAGACGGCAATACAGTGCTCCTCATGGAAAATATCACAAACTGGTGAAACACGAGGAGCACATCAAAATCCCATTTAATCCTGCTAGCTAGCACCATGAGCCTTACTATGGAGATAGAGATGCAATTGAATTTGTCACTCCTTTGGGTGGCAAAGGCTCTCACTCCTCCTTAAGTGACGTGACCTGGAACGCTTTTTGGAATACAAGCATAAGATTCATTTCCAAGTTTTTATCCTACTGTTATGCCTGTAAAATTGTTTCCACTTGAACATACTTGACATTAGTCATAAATCTCTGGTCAAACAAAGGTGAAGAAGGATGAAAATGCCATATACAACATTCATTCTTACCTTCAGCTGCCAAGAATCTTCTTTCAGTATAATTGACCTGATCATCACTTGAAGCATTCACGTTATGCTTTAATTATCTGTATAATCACCCAAAAAATCTGACACCAGGTTTCTCAGCAGGAGTTTGCAGATTCCTTCTCAGCTAGTTAGTGAGTCTTAAGGTTTGGTCTTGACACAGCACACATACCTGGTATGACTCTTTCAAATTAGGCCTTATTTCTTTTTCATGTTCTTTTTCCTTTGAATCTAAATAGTAGCTCTGCTGTGACCACACATCCTCTTACATCTCCACACAGGTTTCTATGCTAATGGAGCTAATTTTTCTTTCTATGTGGAAATCTCCTCAAACAGACAACATCAACATGAAAGAAGCATTTCAGCAGGTGGCATATGCTCACTTCCCACCTCTTTCCTACTGCTCAGCCACCACGGCCGTTCCTTCACCCTGGGCACGTCTGGCCAGCAGTGCCTGGCACAGCATTTGCATCTCTTCTCCTGCCTATTTAAACTCATTGGGTATGTGCATGCTGGGCAGTACTTCCAAAAGATGTTAAAGGAAAGCATATGTGGAAAGCAGATTTGCAGGCTGAATTTTACGACCAGGATTTTTGAAATTGTAACCAAAAAAATCATATAAAACTTGAACGCTTTTATACTTCACTGGATTACTTACACTTTGATATTAAAGCCTCCTTCCAATCATGAAAAAAATATTTCCAAAACAGAAAAAGAAATACACTTCAGTCAAAGTGCCAAATAATCTATCTAGCCTTATCTACACACATATGCATGCAAGAAATATCTACCACCCAGGCAACAGTCTGCACATCCCCATTCCCTTTCGCAGCTATCGGACAAGTTTGGCCTTTGGTTCAGACCAAAAATCTTCCAACCCATTCATTCTATCTTAAGAAGAGCAGTTTCTTCAGGGAAAGAGATGATAATGTATCTGCAAAGGCTGACTCTTTGTGCAGTTGGAGGGGGGAAGTGCCAGCATAACAAATTGCTCCTGTTCAAACCTATCAATTCAAAACAAGCATCTGGAAAACTTGACAAGAATACTCAAATGACCCTTGTGTTCTGACAGCTGGAAAAGAGAAAGTGCTCTCCACAAGGGGAAGATGTGTGTTCAAACTTTTTGCCTGGATAGAGAAACACATAAAACTGAAATATTTTTCCTCAAAGCTCATTAAATAAAACTTTCAGTGCAAAGCATGACTCACGTAGGCAACTATGTGAGCACCCACAAATCTGTGTTCAACACCACCAGAAGCTGCTCGTGGCGATGGGCACGTCACAAATTCCCCTCTCTCGTGAACCTCCACTGCTGTAACAGATCGTTTCCCCCCTGTCACAGGAACCTTGATCTCCCTCGAGCCCTGGCACATCAGGGCTCCCACCTGGATGGGGAGAGCTTCTGCCTGCTCCACTTGGAGAGGCCACTGAGGATGGTTCCATGAGGAACAGACTGCAATTCTATTCTCTCCAGTCCTGCCAAGAGAAACACCTTGAGGAGGGTGTGGTATTGTAGACATCATTTCAATTTGATTATATCTCGGGATTTCTGATTTGGTCAAAATATGCACTGAGGGGGAAAAAACCCCAAAATCTACCTTGCATCATCAATGAATTACCTTCATTCCGAGTTTCCTGACTTTGGGCTCTGCAGATGAAACATCTGCCTAGTGCATCAAAATATCTTAAAACTCTACAAAATGCAAAAAACCACTTTTGGAACTTTACAGTCCCAAATTCCTCTGTTTCTTTACTGCTGCTTCACAGACTTCCTTTTATTGCTGTGGACATAGTCTGGTCCACAAGCCTGGTTATACACTGTATATCTAGGATATGTGAAATATTCCAGCTTACCTACACCCTGAACTGCTCTGCAGGAGGAAAACAAAATTGAGCAGCCAGATCCATGCTCCCACTGTGCTCAGGGATGTTATTCTTCAGACCTGTTTCAGGGAAGAGCACTCTGAAGTCGTCTTCTTACTATAAGATACTCAAATAATACTTTAATCAAAATTCATTCTTTTAGATTCAACATAACAATTGCCCCGAGTTTCCTGATTGAAACAGAAAATGGCAAAAAGAAAAAAAGACCCTCCAGAAGGCACAGGTCTATTCAGATGTTTAAGCTCCCCAACAGGTAGCAGCCCAAATTATCCCCAAAGCAGATGTGGACAAAAGTTCTGTATTTACCTAAAAATGTCTTGGGAAATGTTTACTAATGTACAGTCTTGTATGTTGGAAAAACAAAGTCATAAGCCTCAGTACTCTGCAATTGCTTTTGCAGGAGAAATGGCAGAAATTATTTAAATTACTTGAGTTTTATTAAGCAAAAAAACACCTGGTCCTGGATTCAAGTTGGTTTTGATTAAAAGTGGCTCTTTTTGGAGGGACTCAGTAACATATTCAGTCTTCAAACCAATAAAGAACTGACACTTTATATATCGCAGCAAACACTGGACCTTATTTTTTTGTGTCACAAGAAAAATTAAACAAGTTACATTAGAAAATGGGTCACAACAGGATTTGCAATAAACACTGTACACAATATCAGCCATTTGTACAGAACACAGCTGACACACACACAGAGTTTTCTGGTTTATGCCTTACTTCTACGATTCTAAATTGATTTACAGCCCCGTGTGAGACTCATAAAAGAGCCCTAGGCAACTCTATCCTGCTCACAGACTATTTGCAACACTGTGAATTTCTCAATTTGCCCATTTAAAAACATTTTCCCTTTTCCTTCCTTTCAATAACAGATTTCTGGAGGGAGTAGGGTGAGAGAGATGAGAAAAGAGATGGTTAATGGTTAGATAAGTTGAGACACAAATAAGTACATCGCCTTCTCCTACTCCTGATCCTAGAGAAGCTCTGTTCTTTGGCTGGGGGAGTCACTGTTTCCCACTCACCTGCCCTGGTAAACACAATGAGACATCTCTGAACAGCATCAGCATCCTGACCACATGAGTGTGACGATGCACAAGAAAGGCATCATTTAGGAACTGGGGGCTGCAGCACCCTGTGTGGGGCACACCCCATCTGTACCACCCCAGGCAATCCCCGAGTCCCCCAGCAGCTGTTGTTACCCTTCTCCCCACATGTGGCCACTTGAATTCTCTCTCAGATTACATTCACAGTCCCTACACCACTCTGCTGCTCTTTCATTAAAACCCCTCTGGTTTTCTAAAAAACAACCCTTCAGTATGGTATGAAGAAGTAACAAATCACATGCAACTGACAATTTTTCTTTTACAGTCAGTCATGTGAGAAACGTGTTGATGGCTAAGATGAAGAGCCTTTTTTTTCCATGAGTCATAAATTTTGAATTAAAAACTGCAATATTTCAGGACTGTGGGTTTTGGGAACAAAATTGCAGTTAATCATAGAATCACAGAATAATTTACGTTGGAGGAAAAGCCCATGGAGGTTGTCTCATCTAACCCTGGTCTCTAAGCAAGCCACCTTTTACCTGGAGCTTATCAAACCTCACTCAGAGCCTTGTCACACAGCTTTGCCAAGCAGCTGCTCTGTTACGTGTATTTTTTCCTTCCAGATTACTTTTTCTATAGGACATGTGCAATAGCAAATTGAAAAGATGATGTATAAAGGCTACTTAGAAGGCTCAAGACTAACAAAATGTCTAATTTAAGAACATTGTCAACATTACAAGTTTGGGCCTTTTCTTTTTTTAATAAAACTCAATAAAACAGGCAAATCTTCCACAAGCTTCAGTATTCAATATACCAGAAAAGATTCTGAGTTAAAGAGAAAATAAGCAGCAACATGAGAACAAAATCTCATCCTTTTTGCCTTGAAGCTGAAGTTATGTTGGGAATCATTTGTAATAGTGCATTCAAGAAATAAATTTGTCTTACTAAAGAAAACAGATCTATGTTAGCGTTGACTTACCAACAAACATCAGATGAGACACTGTTGTCCTTCAGTACCTCACAAGGGTCTTCCTTGATAAAACAAATCTTTTTCTCTCTCATATAAAAATAGTTTATTCTTGTGACCATTTTGAGGAGGAAACAAACCACCCCCCTGAGTGACAGCAATTGCAAGGCTGTACCAGCACATTCACATGTGCAGACTGGTCCATCATGGGAAGGGAAGCTCCAGTGGGAGCTGTGCTTGCCCTGGAATCCAGCTGCTAGGCTAACACTGGCCACTGGGCTGGGTGCTGTGGCTCAGGTCCTCAGCATGGACATGGTCCACAGCAGCCAGGTGCCCTCCCCATGCACAGTCCTTCCCTGCTACTCCCTGGCAGCCACCACTGGGGAGGCAGCCCAAACCTAAAACTGCTCCCAGGGCTCTCAGTAATGGTTGTTACACGCATAAAAGTGGTTTCTTTTTAACACATTTGTATCATATAACAATCTCCATCTCCAATTATTTTTGTTGCAGTCACCACAAAAGTTGTTCTTGCTTTTATCTGTCAGTTAGACCAAGATGGAGCTGTGTGCATCGTAGGCCTGTCCATACATTTAAAAGAGAACCACTGAAAGGTAATTATAAAATATCACATCATGAGGGCAGACACTGCTGCCTGGACCCAGGGTTGCACATGTGCACAGAGCAGCTCTTTGGGAGCAGCACTGGTTTGCATGGAGTGAGACAAGGACTGCCAGGGGTAAGGGTAAAGCACAAGAGGCAGCAACAGAGCCTTGTGTCTCAGCACATCCCTCCTTCCTCCAAATGACACCAGGATACTAGGGAAAATTTATTCACCCAAAGGGTTATCGAGCACTGGAATAGGCTGCCCAGGGAAGTGGTGGAATCACCATCCCTGAAAGTATTTAAAAATGTGTGTAGAGGTGGCCCTTGGGGACACGGTTTAGTTTCCTCGGCAGTGCTGGGTTGGTGGTTGGGCTTGATCTGTAAAGTCTTTCCAACCTAAACAATTCTATGCCTTTATCACTTTAGAGGTGTCAGGATTTCTGGAAAAACCCAATTTTCATAGGAGTCCAAGTGAAAATTGAAGATCTCTGAAAACATCCCTTCACCTCTCTGTGCCTCAGCTTCTCATTTGCAAACCTGTGACACTACTGTTTCCCTTCCCTGCCTGGTAAATGTAGATTTAAAGTTCTTCAGGCAAGAATTATCGCTGATGATGTCCATGTACAATGCCTAAAGCTGGGTGTCCCAGTATGGACTGCAACCTCCAAGAACTCACACTTTGCAAGGAAATATGGGGGGACGAGGAGAGAGGAAAGTATTTCTGAATATAAAAAAGAAGTCAAATACAGCTAATTACCCAGAGCTTCCCATCAGGCTCACAGACTCCCACCGTGGACACGCTCAGTGGTTGTTCTTTATTTCTGAGCTTTACTTTAATCCCTCCTCATTTCTCTTCTTTAATTTTCAGTCAGTTCAGGATCCTAATGTTTTTGCCAACTTATTTTTAATGGGATTGTTAGCATCCAGGAAGCCTTGTCAAATAATCATTATACAACTACTTTCAGGGACCCCTGTGGTTGCTTCCACTTGCCGTGCATTCCCTCCCGCACCCCCTCTCTCCTTACATTAGCAGGGGAGATATTTTTCTTACTGGGAAAGCATCAAATTAAAAATCTGGCTGTTTGACCCTGTCCTGCGTGTTCATCCAAAAGCGAAGCTGCTCTGACTGCCTGATGGTCCTTTTACATCATTACATTGTCTTTGGCAATTCACATTTACACATTAGCCAACAAAAAGGCATTTGTAAATTTTTTTCTTGAGTAACAAATTGAAGTCTGTCAGCTACAGGAAAACCATAAACCCGCTGCTCTTCCTCACCCAAATGGAAGAAAGGTTGCTTTTAAATGACACTTTTAGCCATTTCTGTCTGAGAACATCTCACTGATTGCTCACCACCCACAGATCAGCCTTTTCAATGACTACTGCTTTTCAGAAATGCTGAACAATGTGTGTTACTGAATCTTACTGCTTTGCCCATCTCTGCTAAAGATGCTGCATTATCACCCCACTTTGATATTCTCTGCCGTAAAGCTTACATTGTGGCAGATTTACTTTTCACCTAGTCTCCCAGTATTTCTTTCTAGTTTCATATGTAAAGGAAAATCATCATTGTCACACCTACAAAGTCTTTATGGCCAGAAATTTTAGGGTCCCAAAATTTTTTAAATTATGGGTGTAAGAGCAGAGAGTTGGACCAAAGTTTCAGAAGAGCTTCTCTCCCACAGCTGCCACTGGAAGCTGTAGATTCTGTAGGACTGTGGCCATTAAGACGTTCAGAAAGCTTGTGGGATGTTTTCCTCTCAGTGGCCAGACCCACAGCTACTGTCAGCAGTAGCTCTGCAGGAGAGAAAAATTATGGCAAATCAGTCACAAAGTGCAGTGCCCTTTGTCAGCAGCGCTTCCTGGCATGGGGCAATTTCTCTTTCTTCTCTGGAGCACCAGAAACAAGAGCTCTGTGGTGCTGTGGGCTCTGGCTCACCAGGCAGTGCTGCTCCCTGGAGCACTGAGCACTCGTCCAGGTGCTTTACCCTTTGAGACTGTGTGAGATTCGTTGCCCTGGTTTTGAAAGGATTTTAAGGAGATTCACTCGATTCGTGTCAAAAACATGTTATCTCAAAAAGTTTCAAGAGGGAACTCAGGAACTTGAGAGGGCAGAGCCTAAATCCATCCTTCCAGGACCTGCCGTTCCTGCTAGCCTATTCCCATTAGGGAATGCAGGCAGAGTTTCCAGAGCTGTGATTTTGAACACAGTTTACCTTTTCCAAGTTTATTCCTGGTGCATGACAGGCTTATTAGACTCCTGACATTTCATGAATCAACTGAAAAAGATGATGGTGCAGAACTGCTTTTTATTTTTTTAGGCCTACAGTTTTTGGGGGGAGAGAATCCAGAATGAGTGTGTTACTTCATACATCTGGTCTGGTGCTTCCACAGGGACTCAGGGAGAATCTGCCTGAGACAGTAAATCTGTTGGCAGACATCCATTTTTGGCACTGTACCACTTGCATTTTTCTGACAGAGTCAAATATTGATGAGATCAACAAAACTAGCTGTCTGAAGACAGTTGTCATTCTCAACGAGGATAAATCCAGCATGGAAAGGGTTGACAGACATGCCTGAGGAAGGAGTTTTGTTGCTGTTCTCCTGATGGCCCCACCCAGGCAGAATTAAAATCAGTCTCAAACTGCTCTGCCTTTGAAGGAGCTGAACCATCTTGGGAGGAGCTCAAGCTGGGGATGCAGCAAAGTCACAAAAACACCTTTGTGTGCCTGTTTCTCCTTAGCAGGTCACATTGCTGCATGGGTGAATGGAATAATTTATATTCACTCCAGGTCCCACTTAATTAGAGATTGACCTTGATTTTATTTTTTAGCTTTCAAAACCCTGAGAAATCCTGATCCATCCTAGCTCGTTACATCAAGGAGAGTCAGGTTGCAATCTCTAGCCCTGGACAGCGCACTCTGCATCACACCTGCCCTGAATTTCGTGCCTTTGCCGCCCAGCAGAGGTGCAAATGATTGTACTCCAAGCAGAATGTACATGTACTGCTGCAGTGATACCTTGCAAGGTAAGAACAGCACAGCAAATTGCACAGAACCATATCCTTGACAAAATTCATCCCTTTTTGAGTTGGCAAGTCCTTCGTGAACCACCCTTGATTACTATGTATTATTTACTGTCCATAAATATTTCCCAGTTAGTTTCCATGAATAATTGTCGACACGTTAGTTGCAACCAATTGATAGTTATGAATATTTGCTATTCATTATGAATGCAGTAAGGCAGGTTGCCAGGGGTCTCTGTTGTTGTTTCTGCATTTGCTTTGGACAACTGTTTTAAAGAGAAGATTAGTGAATCCTAATACGAATGATGTAAAGAATAAAGAATCCAAGTGACAATTATCAAGTGAAAAAAACCCACTTCTGTCAAAATTCTTGGCTCAGAGATGGTAGGAGTCCAGGAATTAACAAGTCATAATTAGTATAGCCTCACAACTCACAACAAACAAAACCTTTTTTGTCCGTACAAGTATTCTCAAGCCAATGCCTTTAACTATTGTTAAAAATCTACAGTGCCAGACATCATCCAGCATTCTTTTAAATGCAGCAGCTATTGTTTCAAATGCTAAAAATATTTATGTAGAAAGCAGAATTTGGTAATAGTTCTGAGCACTTAGAAATACACTAATGAGCGTTTGCAGAAATAGCTCTTCTTGACTGGTTATTACAACAGCTTCACAAGAGGATTGCCATCCTGCATAATTTAACAACAATGCTCTTAAACCTTGTGAAGTAAGCAAGTGAAAATGTTTAAAGTTTTTTACACATACTCTCTATCTTAACGCTGTTAGGAATGAAACCATTACAAGGAAATTATCTGTTAGGAGTATCTGGGTTTGCAATTTCACTTGCACAGGCTACGGTACAGATCTCAAAACTATGACAAGCTGTTTTTTGAACTGAACCCTCTTTATGTAACCACTCCACCCTGTTGATCCCTCGAAAATGAACGATGAGAAAGCAGGAGTTTCATGAGGAACTCCATATTAAATATCAAGACTGCAAATCAAACACTCGAAAGATGAAAATGCCACTGATCTCCCTATTGATTTCTCGCTAAAGCTCTCCTGTCCAATCTGTCTGCAATAGTCTCTCAGTTTTGCCAAACAAAAAACTGAAACTTGGAATAGGATGCATCTGGTAACGTCCCAGTGGCAATTCTGATCCCATTTATTATTACCTGGCACCGTCAGCTATTTTGTATCAAAAAATCAAATGCCAGCCAGCATGTGAGACGATGGGAAATCTGCATTGTAAAGGGAGTGTCAGCGTTGGTGTTCCATTGGCCAGGGCACAGGGAATTCTTCCCCTGAGCCTTTCAACCAAAACACAACCATGAAATTCAACGCCCCAGCAAAACCCAGTTTCTCTGAATGGCCAAATGAATGTGAAAGCAGCATGTTAAGAACATCTACAGTGGATAACAACAGCCATTTAAGTTCACTTGTATCATCTTCGTTACCCGGATTATGGCCCAAAGGCGAGATTGAACCCCAGACAGCTCTGCAGTAGATGGGCTGTTCTGTTAAATGGGAACCTGAGAAAATGCTATTATATACAAAGAACATCAGCTCATCAGAGGACATAGAAATCTAAGAATTTAATGCAATTTATGAAAAAAGCTTTTGAGGGAAGAGTTGATAAATAAAGAGCAACATTAGGAGTTAGGTACAAGTCCAAGTATTTCCAAATTAAATGCGCTGCAGTCCAACAAACTAAACAAGGACCAGAGGAGTTCACTTGCTGACATGTAACTGGGATTTGCCCTAATGCTATGACAAGTGCCACATAACTCAAGAGAAAATTAGAAATTTTGAGCAGTCTACAGAGTGGGAAACCTGACAAATAGGGCCCAGTGCCGCACACTGAGGAAAACCAAAACTGAACATCTGTTCATTAAGTGATCTCTGTCCGTACTGTGCACTGAATGGAGCTGGGGCTCAATGTCAGAATAGAATATGCTTATTTAATTAAAATCTCATCATCAGAGACACGACATTGCACAAGCACCCCTGATTCTCTTTGTTAAAAATTCATGGCCTTGTCTTTGGAAACTAGTAAGATTATTTTGTTATTGTTCTGTGTGTAATAATTAGACACAAAACCTTGTGTTGTGGTAGGAGGTCTGAGCTGGAAAAGCAGCAAAAATGAATCTTCACAAAGCTTGAATGTCACAGACTTCACCAGAAGAAAGCTTAACTTTACATCTTTCTGTAAAACCATTCCCATATCACTGGTTTAATCTAAAAGGTATGATTAGGTAATGAAAGGGTAACGAAGAGCTTTAATGTTTAGATTTTAGGTCTGGTTGCTACAAGCACCATAAATTGGCTCTTCAACAGAAAAAGGTGAAGACAGACAATGGATGACTCCCTGAATAAGATGGTTAAACTCAAAGAAGCCCATATAAGTGTACTTTGGCCTGTCAAAGTGAGCCACATGAGGTAGATGGGCTGTAGAAATGTGGGACTCGCCGTGCATTAGCAATCACAGAGGCACTCCAATCAGGACAGCACTTTAAATTTGGACCTCAAAGGCAACAAAAACTGTTGGCTGTGTTTGATTGGAGTGAATGTTCCTTGATTTCGTAGTGTCCTAAAACTTCATTCAAGGTTCTTCTGGAAAGGATAAAATAAAGTGGCATGTGGTAATTGCCTTGACGTCTTTCAGGAAAAATCAATAATGAATGAGTGAAGGGTCAGGAAAGAAACAGACCCACTACTGGGCTAACCTAGGGGGTTTAAATCAAACTAACTAGATTTGATAAACAATGAAGTCTCCCCCATCCATGTATTGTAGGTGAACTTAGTTATGTTGCTCCTGAGAGCAAAGTGCTAATTACACCCTGGCAGCATCCCCAGGCAGGACACAGCTGACGCTGCGTGGTTCCTCTGGGCACTCAGCTCTGCAGGGTCCTGGGATCCAGAGCCATGGCACTCCTGCCCTCCCAAGCCCTGTGTCTCTTCCTCTGCAGAGATGGGCAGTCACAATCAATTATGCACTGAACAGCCACCCTAACCAAACTCTACTGCCTGTGAGAGCAAAGAAATGGTGAGCCAGGAGGGGTGAAGGTGGCGGGGAGGGGGGAAAGAAGGAAAGGATAATTCTGTTGCCAAATGTATGGGCAGGCTGAGATGCCTTCGGTGAACTGCCATTTGTCTTGCAGATGCTGCTGATCCTGGTCTTCAGGTCATGGATGCACTGCTGAAAGCATTTACCTCTACACTGGACATGCAAAACAGTGAGATGTGTGGCCTGTATTTTAAATTCCCCTGAGAAAGGGTAAAATCCTCAGGTGGCAAAATTTCATTCCAGGGCTTCACCCCACCCTATACTGAAATGTCATAAAACAACTGCTCTTCTACTGCTTGATACTCGGGATTACAGTGAGGGGGAAAATATAAATATGGTTACTCAAGATGGTCCACACATCCTTGACCCTTGCACCGAGAGGAAAAATTGCTAGAGATTCTCTGCTCCCTCATTTTCTACTGAGCAAATTCTTCTATGCTTCTGTGCACAGGGATAACTGTTATACACGACAGAAAAAGTGGTTTGTGGGGGCTCCTAATTAATGGTGAATAACATGGGCTACCAATAAAACAAGTCTATTTTCCCAGGGTTCAGATACTGGCAGGAAGCTTTCCCTGGGAGAGTACAAAGCTAATGAAAAGTCTGTTCATTTTGCAGCTCAGATACAGACAACATTTGTTCCTCTAGTTTTCCAAAATGAACATATATTCATCAGATGTAATTGTTTACCAAATTTGATACTTTTATATGGTGTCATTCTGGAGCTCGAATAAGCACAAATAAGGCAGAAATGTAGCGCTCAGAGGAGGAAAGAAATTGCTCCAAATCCAAGCAAGCCTTCATTGTACTTCATGTTCTTTCTAAAACACTGCAGAGTCTGGCTCTGCTTTTTGTACCTTATTAGCACCATCTAAGGGAAGAAAATGGAAATCACCTAAGGCTGGATAGAATTTGTAAACAATGCCGAAATTTTCTCACTGTGGTGAAAATTTATGTCAGAATGTTTCAACTCAAGAGAGACAAAAATCATATTTTAGTTCTCAAATGACTTCCACAAAAAGGACTGATTAAACTTATCAGCGGAAAAAAAATCAGAACATTAGAATGTAACTTATGATTTTCAAATTGAGGTTAATGTTCATATGCAGAAACAAGAAACAGTGAAGGTTTTTTTCCTCTACTAATAGTTCCACATTAATGGAAGAGGTGTAGGACGTGATGGCCCAGAGAAGAATGAAATAATTCATTTTTTTCGGAAAAGATTGCACTTTATTTTCAAAAATAAACCAATATGCACTTTGTGGGGAGGCAGGAAGTGGGAGTTGTTAATGCCTATCCAAAACAAAAACTAAAGACCCGGATTCACAGTAATGACAATTTGGTGTGACAAAGAGTCACCTAATAAATCAACTTGGAAAGCCAATACAGCTCAGCAATTGCCTATAGGTGAAGAAATTTCCATCTGCCACTCAGCGGGGCATTCACTGCCAATCTTTAGATCTCACTCAGTACCTGAGTTAGGGTTTTTGTACTTAACTAGCTGAGAGTCCTCCAGCTTCTGACTGGGACAGGCTGGACAGCTACTGGGAGGTGCCAAGGCATTAAAGAGCCCTGCCTGGGCCAGTGCCACAGGGGAAGCCTTTCTCCTCCTTGGCCGGCCCTGCTGAGGCCACTGCATTCGTGAAGAAGAGTTGAGAGAGAAAACATACTTGGGAAAGACTTTTTGGCTTTGGGAAATGAAGCAAAGACTGACTTCTGAAAGCTGGTGTCTTATTCCAGCTTTATGTTTGCTGCAGCAAGCACCTTGTGCTGCCTTCTCTCTACAGTTCAACGCTGCTCAGCTGCTTACCTTTGTGTTTGCATCATAAATATTCACTGTACATTTGACTCAATTTGTGCCTTTGTGCTGTGTTTTCTTCCTGTCATTGGACTTCTGTTTGTGAGTTCTAAAGTCTTTATTTCTTCAGTTTTAAATTAAAAAACTATTTTATGTTAAGCAATTAGAAATTATTGTAAAGATTCTTCCTTCAGAAAATAGCCTTCCCAGCGAATATAGAAACAATTTATCAGCATGTAAGTCATGCTGGCATCTGCCCCATTTGCAAAATAAAGGGACAGCCAAACACAGAGTGAAATAACTAGAACATAAAGAAAAAAACCTATAAATAATAGGTTCTTCAATGTAACAAATAATAACATATGGCACCAAAGAGAGAGAAATTCAGGTTAGAGAAAAAAAGAAACAAATCTTACAAAGAGGACAGACAACTACTGGAGTCCTTTGCCACATTTTATGCTGGCATCTCCACTATGTTAATTTTTAAAGCAGGATATGACACCTTTCCAGAAGCTCTACTCTGCTTCAATCAAGAAATAATTAATCCAAGTCTCCTCTACCATGTTACAAAGGAGGTCAGACTAAAAGATCACAATGATAAAAAAAAGTCAACTCACTCTTACCTGGACTGTGAATAATTTGTCGGATATCTTTCCTCTTGTTCAGTCATTAACATTTGCACATGTTAACTGCTTGTCCTGTATAACACAGTAAATAGTGCTTATTGAGCAAAAACCTCACAATAGGGTGATCTATTACTTACACAATAGTTTCCTATTTTCTCAAAAAAACTTTCAGAAATTAATCTCCATTTTTAGTGCTTCACAATTTTAAATGCAAAATTTGCTTCGTGTACGCACTGTAAAATATTATTTTTTAATTAGATATTGCAACAAGCATTCTTTCCCTAAAGATTGTGCACAGAATACATAGAAAAAACACAGATGTGAATGTAATCTGAGTTTGTTTAGAAGTCTAAACTTTTGTCACAGATTTTACAGAAACAGGCTCAGTTCAATTTATTGGCTAATTCAGCATCCCTATAACGGAAAGGAAAAGGATGCAGGAGCTTTCACAGCTAGTCAGAGAAGAAAGACCTGAGAAGATGTCTGTCTAAGCAGCTTCTGCAATCCTGTGCTGCAAGTCAACCCATTAATTTACTTGCAGTCATTTTAGCTGCCCCTATAAACAGATGCAGATTGCAGACAGTCAGCAAGTAGAACAAAATGAAACAAAACCGAAATGGAATAGGAAAAGGCAAAACAAAACCAATGCAAGAAAAAAGCAGCTGGTTCAACACGACGATTCAAGTCACCCTCAGAAACAATTTTCATCTGCCACGGGAACCACAGGGCCTGCCTTTCCTCTTGCAACAACACTCACACAGGGTTTATAGGAGTCGAGAAGGAGAAGGAGCATGATGACGAAGAAAAACAGTTTGGTGGATTAAAGGTTCAGTAATTGATTATCAGCCTTTGAATTTTCTGCGGCTTTAGCTCATAGCTGCCTACACAGAGTGGAAAACACAATGACAATGCTGAGGCTGCATGGGGAGCGCATGAAGAACACACGCACTGAGCCAGATGTGGAGGAGATGCCATTATCGGGATCAGAACCTGCTTTTGTTTCCCTGCAGAGTGGGAATAAGTGACTTGCTCTTTCTATGCATTAAACCTGTTTGATGTCCATCTCAAACAGCCTTGCTGCTTCTATTCCCTTTCCCTGCAGTGCCACTGGAAAGAGCCCATTACTTGGGTTGAATGTTTTCTGATAGTAAGACAAGAGTTTTTGTCACAGCATTTGTTGGCTGAATAACTTTTACTGAGGTCTGTTTACAAAAGCAAGATTTCAGCCAAATTTGCAGCTTGAGTTGACATGCAAACCCATTATTTTTCCTCCTTTCCCCAAACGAAGGAGGGGACAGAAGTCTTCCTGTTGTCCCAGAGCCGAGGACAGCCTGTGGGCTGTACCCTCACAGCACAAACCACAGCACAGTAATGGAAAGCTAAACACATCAATAATGCGTGTGACTGCCACCCTTTCTGGACTGCCAGCTTGGCAACCTCTGCCAGCACTGCAGAGCCAGCACAGGGCTGAGGCTCAGGGCCCCCAGTGGCCTGTCTGCCATCACAGAAAGGACAGTGTCTCTCCTAGAAAATACTGCTGGTTCAGGTTCCTCTGCTCAAGGAAATGGAAGGTACCGTGGGATGTACAGGAGCCGATACAGTGACACAGGGAAACACACACTAGGAGGTCTAAGCAATACAGCAATAGAGGAAACAATAAAGATTTTCTCCCTTTTGTATCCATGCAGGACCTAAGCTCATTACTAGAGCACATCTCTGCTCAGTATGCTGTGTGCTGCACAACATACATGATATTCTTTTATCTACAAAGGTGTGTATTTTACTTTCTTTGGGGAACAGCTTTTAACACCTACCTGCGAATTACTAAGAACATTGCTAGTGCTACAAAAACAACAAATTGTTGTAATAACAGTAAATTGTATTTGTGACTACACTGAAGACTGATCAACCCAAAGTTCACGCCACAGCAAAGATTTCATTTCCACTGAAAAACGTAGTAAGATGCTCCTCTACAATGGACTGCAATGTCCTTTTATAAACTATTTTATATCTTTCAAAATTATGTTAGTCGTTCAAGAATTGCATTGACTTCAAATCCTCAGGATGCTCCAAGAGCACATTAGCTTTATTACTTTAGATTAGCTTTTCAGATAGTACTCACAGTGCATTTGAGTTAACAACTTAGCAACCCACATATTGAAACACATCATTTCACGAATCCCCAGACTTTCAGAACCGTGTTCTCCTGTACCTTGACAGGACTCCAGTGAAGTTAATCTATCTTTAATAATTTGTGCCAAAATATAAGGATTATTGTGAATTTATGACCCCATCAAAGTCAATGAAAATTTCCACTGGTTTCGACAGAGGCAAGTTTTTGCCTCCAATTTTTAGAACTCCTCCCTTTTTCTCTGCAGCGTCTTCTTTATGCATAACCAGAGGATCAGCTTCATCCAGCTAATTTCACACATCCAACTGATGCTCAATAAGCTCTATATATGCATTTAAGGGAATGAAAGGGGTTGCCTTAGGACAATTCAGGAACTGTGGCATCCCAGCCATACTTAGGAAATCTTTTTCTCTCTGTAAATAGAGAACGTCTGCTGCTGACTAAACTGAGGAGACTTGAGAGAGTGGAGAAAGGTGAACACTAGAAAGAGTGTATAAAGGTAAAAATTCTGACAGGAGGGTGACTCAGAATACGTGGTCCGGCCTCTGCAAGCAAAGCTGAAAACAGAAATGCACAAAAGTTGAAAGTTTGGAGATGAAGATTAGGCTTGAAGGACCTCCTTCAACCATCCTGCTGGTGGCTTGCACAGCAGTGCTGGTGCAGGTTCCTGGGGCTGGGATGCAGAGGGGAGGGACATCCTTGCCCTTCCCAGGAGAAAGAGCCCCATTCAGCAGCATTTATTTACCCAAGAGCACAATGTGACCTAATTCCATTACTTAACTGCACTTACTACTAGAAAAGGTTTCTGAAGTGTAATCTAAGTATCTCTGGCTGTAGGCATACATATAAACTCGGCCTATTATATCTTTTCACAGTCCAGTGAGCATAAAGGAGTATTTTTCTCTTTGTCGAATCTTTCTATATATTCAAAGATGTTGAAAACCCTCCATTTCCTTTTCCCTAAAGTAGACTACACTAGTTCTTCCATTGTTTAACATCTTGTAAGCAAGAAAACAACCTCAGCAAAGAAAACCCCTTGTCATTCTCCCTGGTTGAGATCTATTACTTTTCTTAGAAAACTGTGATAACGGTGCCATAGAGGATGGAATGAACAAATTCTGTGTCTTAAATACAGTTCTTGGTTTGTCCCAGAGTTACCTTTGGCATCGTAAGGTGATGTTAAATCATGTTTAGTTTGTGATGGAAAACCTGTAGGCTCAACTAATAGTGTGTAGCTAATTATTCCCTATTTAAACACTGCACTCTGGGATTTTTTTCATCCAAGGTGTACATTTGCATACGTGTAAGATATTTGCATAAGTGTAAGACCTGACCTTATTTATTGCCAGAGTTCCCAAAATTATCAAGAATTCTGATCATTTTCTGCAAAGCCACTGCAGTCCCTTCTGGATCTCTACAACCTACAAAATCTATAAAATAAACTCAATTCCAGCAGCCAGTGATGAAAATATAGAAGTGAACAAGACCAACAACTAGAGCTGACTTAATATATGTCTCTGACATGACTTGGTTATTGACATCCGTGACTTACTTCAGTGCAGTTTTCAGTGCAGCTCTGGACTCACTACAACAATTTTGTCTGGAAAACACTCCCTTTCTGCTTCAGGACTGGCATGCTGAGATATGCTGCTTACCTCCCATATCCATCTGACAACTGAGAGCATTAATTTGTCATGACAAACAACCTTGTGCTTGTTTAGATTTGCCTCTCTCTTCCTGCAGTCTCCTTATGCAAATTCAGCCTGGCTGAGCATCAGATCCTCCTGTCCTGAGGTCATCTTTAGGTTTTTTTCTCTCAAAAAGCTCTCACATTTAGACCACAAAATACAGTGATTCTGACTGTCTACCAGGTAACAGCATTTTCACATGATCCTTAAAGAGGACTCGCAAAAGCAGCCCAGCCTGACTGGTTTCAGGGGATCTACTGCCTCTTGGATTAAGATACAAGTAGTTGCCCGTCCCCTTCTATCAAAACCTCCACCACAGCCACTTGTAATCTCCATCACAGAAATCCCAAGACATTTGACAGGAACAACTGGGTTTTGCCTGGATGTAGAAAGCAAAGCCACATGCAAAGCACAGCCCCCGGGGTTTTCCCACTGAGCTGAGCTGACACACTGCAGATCACAAAGGAAAGTGCTGAGGGCAAAGAGAGGGGCTGAACACTTCTGCAGATTTTCGGAGTATTTCCTGGGAACATCCACTGGTGCTCTTCAGAAATATTGCACAAACTTGGAGGGAAAATCACCTCTGTGTCAGGAGGTTATATAGCAATATCTATGGAAAGAGAAGGAAAAATCACTCACCTCACCCCATTTAGTGGGAAAAAAAAAAGTATCCCCAGGAAAAGTACATCAAACCCGGTAAAGGTAGCCTGTCACATTGTTTCTCCATCTGTTTGCTTCACACAAATATTCAGTTAACTCCATTTCTCCCTCCACATGACAAGAACTTAGATGAGGAAGGAGCCTAAAAAGAGCAGCACAGAGCAGAGGGTGGGTTTTCTCACTCTCTAAAGAAGTCCTTTTCTCTCTGTACTGTCAGTTCCAGCAGCAGAACCATTGTGCACCATCTCAGCTTTTCCTGATTCATTAATTTAGGCTGCAGTCGTTGTCTCAGGCAGTCTCCCTCTTTTCCCATACTTATTGACAGAGAAGGACAAGGAGCTTCCAAACAGCACATCTTTCCCTATTCTCCAGCACAGTCCAGTGTCATATTTGCCCTTCAAGGCCACTCCTTTTGAATTTTCCTGTGGTGGTCTGTAACCTCTAAATGCTCTGAATAGACTTCGATGAAGATGAAAACTGCAATCTCTAACCAACTTATTTCCTTTACAAATATTATTTCTTTACTATTCAGTCTCTCCTGATGAACCTTTGCCACTGAGGAACCTTTGTGCTTAGCAGTAACACCCCTGCTACAGCGTTGGCAGCCTTGGTGGTAGCAGTAGTTTACTCCTAAATTTTTTTTGTCTGCATATTCTGGAATGATGCATTTCTGTTCCACAACTATTCTTTCCTGCTTGTGGGTCACATCCTGATTGTCCAGAGACTTCAAAGCACATTCTTGCCTCGCATCTTGTTACTCTAATTCTCAGTAGATGGAAGTCATTGTTGCTGCATAAATTTCAGTAGTTTTATTTTCTACAGTTTCCTTCATCTAAGACAAGAATAGAGATAGTGTTTTACTGGTCCAGAATGGAATCCTAGGTTCCTAAAATCTGTAGTCAAAAACCAGCCAAAAGTAGATCTTAAAATAGGTTGAAAAAACTTCATTAAAGTATCAAGACAGGTTCTTCCAAAGCACTTTTCCCTCAAAATACACATTTTACCCAGGGCAGTGTGTCCTCTCACTGAACTCTCACTGTGCATTACACCCACTTCTCGAGAGCTGCTTCTCTCTCTCCCACTGTGGCTCTCTGATGTGGCTGGTGAGGAAGGAGGCAGCCCCTACTCAGTCCAGCCTGTTTCAGCAGGTGGCTTCTTTACGACAGCCATTGTGTTCTGTGCTGCAGCCAGCCAGCCTTTTTCTTCATCGATGTATTTATACGACTCTTGTTTTGAACCCACATCCTCAGAAATCAGCTGTAACTGGGCACTAGGGGACATGGAGCACGGGCACAGTCTCCAGGCTCCTGCTCGGCTCAGTCCAGGTGCTCCTGGTGGACACTTGTGCACCAGCCTGGCAAGAGACTGCTCCATAACCTACACACAAGACCCCTGCATCTTCCTCACCTGCTGAATGGGAGTTTGTTTCAGCTAAGCATGCAGAGTGCCTGAGGCCACCCTTGTATACAACAGAGGGAAAACAGGAGCTGGAAGCTGCTCCCAAAGTAGTGGGACCTTTATAACAGGGTTGGATCACATACCATAACAAGTAGGGGAGAAAAACACACTGAGATAGAAGAGGAGACTAGCAGAGCATATTAAAGGAAGAGAAAATACATTCTTCATATGCAGCTTGCCTGAACTAATCAGCATTTTCCTCTCAATTTGTATTAATTTTGCAAAAATCCTTTTTTTTTTCTCATCTGATACAAATTACTAAAGAATAAGCAGCTTGGGTTCTACTCCGTGGACTGGCAAATAGCTGCTCTGCTCTTTAGCAGTCTGCACTTTGCAAATGGTTGAAGCCTCCCAACCTTGAAAGGTGTGTCTTCATTTCTGAGACTGCCACACAGTGATTCTCCTGACTCATCTTCAGAGGTGTTACCAGGCTGGTCAGAGCAGGATGGCAAGTGGCTCTGCCCCAGGCTCCTGTCTGCACCTGAGCTCGTGCCTTGCTGTATTGAGACACTCATGAGTGCTGATACAGCATTTCCCAAACTAGAAGGGACTCCAGAGGCTCCTAAGGGCCAGAAGGAGAGCTAGAGAAAGGTTCAAGGAATTTTTCCCTTCAGAAACCTATGTGAGGTCCAGCAGGGAGGGAAGCAGCTGCCGAGTTCACTTGCAAGGTGAACACTGATCAAATTTTGCCAAAATCTCTGTGTTACGCGAAGCTTTCCTTTTCTGCGAGGAAGAAAAGTTCACGCTCTGCAGGCAGATACTCCTGAAGCGCTTTTCTAGGAGTAATTTTAGTCCTGCTGAAGTCTGGCTGGTCTGATTCATTTTCTCACAAATGTATGGATGTGTTGCTATTCCGATCACGTGGAGCCAAAATAAGTCAGTTTGTGCATTTGGTCCAGGTTTGCAATGAGGTGTGAGGCAAGACTTGCCCAGCTGGCTCAGTGCTGGCACTCCACAGTGTGAACCACACTCCTGCCCCCTCCCCAGAGAGCCTCTTTCTTCCTAGCTCCGGGCCCCGGGAATGTAAAACGGGATCAGCCATGCTGCACGGCAGGATCTCCAGGGGCTGAGCATCAGCAGGTTATGATCTGCCTGATTTTCATCATCTGTCAGATTAAAATGGCTGAAGTCTCGAGGAATTTCAGGTTTCTCTCCTGTATCTTCTCATTTGTTTTCTCGGGGTCTTTGTGATTCCCAGAATATCTAATTGAAAGGCAAATACTCAACAGCAATATCTTTTTATAAAGTGGATGGCTTTTCTACCTAATTCTTCCATAACCTTACAGTAAAGACAAATAAAATAAACTTCTATTTCTCCCTCCCACTGAGTTGCTAGGTTTCTTTCCTCATTAACACTGTATACTATACCCTTGATTTGCAGTCTCACTAAACCTGGAGAATTTTGTTCTGTAATACGATTATAAAATTTGTTTTAAAGATGAAACGCAGGCATTTAACCTGTCAAAAACAAAGTTCGAGCCTGCAGCTTTCTGTATTTCTGGCAATAAAGATAATAGACCTGGCCCTGCAGGTTTTTTTCACTCAAGGAAATCTCTCAAGTTTGAATGGGAATTTTGAGTAAGCAAAGATTCGTGGTGAAATATGCCTTCAAAGCCCTGCTATCCTGTCCAAGGGCACAATAAATTGCTCTCACATTGGGAGTCTAACGAAGATAAAGGGAAAGGAATCCTCCCCTCAGTCTGGCATCCCAGTGCTGTTAATGAGTTGTAAGGATTACAGAAGCAGCCAAAGCACCTACATACCCTCTAAAGGAGGCTGTTTCAGTGGGAGCAAAGCTGAAACAGAATTAAACACTGTCAAAACCCCCATTTTTTATGTACACAGCTGAATATTAACTTAGTGTCAGGTCAACTAGTTACGACCTATTGTAGCACTCTCCCTCCAGAGAGGAGATCTCAATGACAATACTCTGCTGATGACCATGAACGATTAGAGGGCACATCCAGCATAGCAGAGTCTTGATTCCAGGCAGTTCTTGCAAAACTCCTCATTTTTTGACTTTTTCACTTCTGAATACACTTTGGTGTCACCAAACAAGTCAGAACTTCTAATGCAGATATCATTTTTTCAGGGTGCACGCCATGCCAACTACGCTGTTATTTATCTTCATTCTAAAAGTGAACACAACCCATGTTTCTCCAGCTAAGGGAACCCTATTTCCCTTCCTGAACATCCCTCCCAACCCCTTACACACTGCAGGCATGCTCTTTTGTTGATATGCTCCAGGGTAAACCACCATTCATTTAAAAGTAGTGAATTTGTAGCAATCTGAAACTGGTGAACTTAAAAGTGGCCCTTAAATTTCTAGTGCTGATCATCTCAGCTGTGAACTGATTCAGCACTGAAATTTTGCTGTCCACTTTCAGCTCTCCAGGTCACTTTTTGTCATCAGATGACACAGTTAACAAATGCCCTATTTATTATGGAGCCAATTACTGCAATCACCAAACATCTTGTGTGCCTGGATGTTCTCTTACCATGTGACATTTTACTATTAACAACAGGCCATGGGTTGAAAAAGAAACTAAGTGAGGAAGGCCTCAATATACATAATCCGTAGAGCAAATGCAGACAGAGAAAGGAAGCGGTTATAAAAATGTCCTAAAAGCCTGTTTTATAAAGGCAGCATACAAATATTATACTCTAATACACCTGAAGATAACCAAATTTAAAATTGTTCCCCCTGTTGGGTTGCTGAGGAGACAAACACCCTTGAGCTTCAGGGTTCATGTAAGTCTAGTCACAAACACTGACCCAAGTGTTAATTTAAAAAAAAAAAAAAAAAAAAGAAAAGAAAGAGAGTGGAAGAGCAGGAGAAGCAGCAGATAATGAGGATATTTTGGCGCATACATTAAGTGGAAGTCAAAGTTATAGTCATGGCAAATCTGCCATCAGGTTGCTGGGGGAACATAATAAAAGGGCAATCCAGCTAGAGAACTTGAGTATATCTAATATGAGAAGCAGGGCGGGTAGTGATGATGGGGCACTGGTTTTGTTCCATGTTAAATTTGACAATAGATAGCATTCAGAATGAGGGAACAGCTCAATTAAACCAGGAACAACAGGAATCACTCCAGAAATGTTAAGACATATGTCAATCTATAGGTCATGAACCAGACACCAGCAAAGAAATACTCAAATATCTACATGCTCTAGATGTGTTTCTACCACACAAATAAGGTATGCTGGGCACATTGCTGATGCCAAGACCCGTGCTAAAGCCCCTGTTACTGTTTGCATCAACTAATGATCTATATTTTACAATAGTCTATTCAAAATGTTACCGATAAAAGAATCTCCTGCTGCTTTGACAACGCTTGGCAGACTTTAACTCCTTGCTCCTGCTGTCTCCTGAATCTTACCCGGCCCATTTCCCACCTGCCAAGGGTTTCTTCATCGTTCTGTTCACTCCCAGTCTCTTGTCTCTAATTTGTTGTTCCCTTCTCTCCCTGCTGCCTTCTCTCCTCACCTTCTCCCCCCATCTCCACAATACCAATCATCGCCCATCCCCACTCTTTTTCCAGCCTCCCTTCTTTAACACCTTCTTATGACAGATACAGCAAGTCTAATTTCGTTTTCAGAAAAGAATTGGAATAATGAGCAAAGCCCTCTAATCCTTTGTGGATCTAGCTCAACTAGAAAAGCATCCCAAAATTTCCAATTTCTCTTCTTAAAAGTCTTGAAAACAAAACCTTACCACTAGAAAGGGAAATGAGCAAGAAATCTAATGTCCTTCACTGTGTTCATTGTTTTTGCAACATCTTTGGATTACACAGGCTGGATACATTTCAGGAAAATGACACAGTCTTATTAATGCAAGTAGTGTATGGTTAGTGCAAAACATGTAAAAATGAATTAGTATTTAAAATGATAGTAGCAGTTATACACATTTAGAGAATTGGTTCTTGCAATCATGAATGAAATATGGCAGCCACGTGCTTTATGCCAGCAAGAACACTGGAGGAAAAGCTATTGTATGATATTACTAGGAGAGACCTCTAATGATTATTAAACCAGTGAGGAGACCCAGAGCTCAAAGCAGAGGTGATTCATCAGACTCCTGCTGCCTCTGAAACTACAGCAACATGTACTGACCCCCCTTCAGATTTCCAGTTTCCAGATCCACACAAAACTCAGTCAAAAAAAAATCCCTGGACCAAGGGAGTATAACAAACACATTTCCACCTGAGTGCATGCAGTGGCAAAACACCAGGATAAAAAAAAATATACATCAGTCTCACATTGCAAACTTTCCTTTTGCATTACCTGCATGGAAGGCTGGCCTTGGTATCTGGATGAGAACTTTATACAGACAGCAGCACCAGTACAGCAATACAGAGAATTGAAAAGTCTGTGCTACCAACCCTTTTAGATTAGGGACATAAAGAGGATTGAGACACTTACGTAGGTACCTTCAGGACAAAGTTCTTTGCAGACAAAAGGAATTACTTTTCCATTAACAGCATGTACTTAAAGGTAACAGAAAGCAATTCAAATTAAAGTATCTGCCATACCATGATGAGAGCAGCCTTGTCTTCGCAAACACCTCCTTTCCATTTTGGTTGACTGGGCAAGTGCAGCCTAAGCTGTCCCAGGTCCCTTGGCAGGAACATCTACACTTTGAGTCAGTGCAGGTGATCAGGGAATGAAGCAAAAGCAGTGCCCTGCCATCCTCATTACACTAAAGCCCAAATGAATCCAGACCACAACCAGACCTTGCTCGGTTTGGTCCCTGAGAACACACACTCCCACGCACAGCAAATTGTACCATTTCCCAAACACATCCTGAAATTTATCCTCATTGTAATTTAAATAATCAGAAAGGTATCATCTTGGTGCACCACAAAGGCAGCCAAGGAAGAAACCAAAGTTGTTGTTGTTTTGGGTTTTTTTCCTGTTAAAGCTTATATTAAAAAAAAAGAAAACAGAGTTTAAGAAAAATCACTGAGTTTCTCCCTCCTTCCAAATATTGTTTTCTACTTTTAAATCACTGTGTGCCATCTGGATGAGCACCTTATCACTATCCAACAGGGGGAATTCAGTGTTTGTATTTATATTTGCATTTATATGGCATTCTCATACACTGTATCTCAAACCACTGACAGAGCAATGAATCACAGACCTGGGGAGTGGTGACACATCGGGGCAGCAGCATCGCACAAACGGTACAGCTGGAAACACTTTGGGTGCTAATTAATCTTGGCTGCTAGTAATTCAGAGAGAGGAGAGCCTGGCCTGACAGATTTGGCTCTGCCTTACAGTTTGGAGGAGAGCTCAGAGAGACAGCATTTTAAAAAATTGCTTTGGGAATGCCTGACATAGCATTTCATTGAGGGAATGGGACCAGCACAGCTCTCTCAAAACACAGCACGTGTTGTAGATGCCTAACTAAAATACTGTGCTATAGTGTGGGCTTCAAGTAATTTCTTCTCTTATTCAAAAACATAAACACACTACATCTGAGATATTTGGGAACTCAGAAGATCAGTTCATTTAGCATGAAAGAATTCAGAAAAATCACTGAGTGTGTTCAGGAGGAAAAAAAAAATCAAACAAATAAAAACACCAAAAAAAACCCCACACCAAAACAACTCAGCTTTCAAAGGATGACGAAAAGAATGTAAAATTCAGTCTGCTCGAAGTCTGGCTCAGGCTATTTGCAAAACCTGGAAACGGTTTGCAAAAACAAAGGGGTCATCGTTTTTTAATTTGCAATTCAAAGCTACAGGCAATGCAGATCTGAGACCACGGTTAGGAGCAGTGAGATCTGTCCTGCTATAGGGACCAACCCAGTGATTCTGTAGCCAATAATGCAGCCACTTAAGATGTGCACATCTGCCTGCAGAAATTTCTGTTTCCCACAGAAACTGTGACACTTCCAGGGTCACTAAAGCAGGTCCTTCCTGTGCTGCCAGCAGGAAGGAATTGCTGTATTCATGAGAAAGTCAGAATTCCTGCAGGACAGCCCCTTTCATGTGATGGAAAGGAACGAGAGTGTCTCCTAACAGCCTCTCTCTGCACCTTATGCAAAAGGTTGCTACATCAGCGCCCCAAATAATTCATATTTCTCATCACTCCTCTCATTCAGTCCCCCTCTCACCAGCAAACTCAGTTGTACTGCTGAGGCTGCAGACTGCTCTGATTAATTGCTCTCATTACAAGCTCATTTTTTAAATTTCCCTTCATTTTAATGCAGAACTTTTCTCTGGAACCTGACTTGTAATAAGCAAAAAGCAGTAATAAGTATGAAAACAGGCCCCAGTGGCTGGCAAGAAGTGACGGCTTCACCAAAGGGAGAAAAATGAGAAGGCAGGCCCTCAGAAGAGCGGAGCTAATGATGAGCAATCACAAGCCAAGTGACCTGCAGACATACACAGCAGGGGCTGGCACCCAGGAGAGGAACAGCAAGAAGCAGCACTGCAGAAAGGCCATGGGAAGTGCCCTACAGCACCTGGATAAACCCTGCAGCCCCTGCCCTGCCGTGGGTGCTGCTGGAGAGGCCAGAGCAATGACAGGGGCTTCGCTCCAAATGACAGGAGAGGCAAGTTTCTCTAAAAAAATGGCACATTTCCAGCAGGGATTTTCTTTGAGATAAGTGAAAAGTAGATAAAATTCCAAGCAGTTCTCAGAGGTGAATCAGAGGACTTGCTGTGGACTTACTATAAGCATGGAAAAACAGCAAATATCGCTCTCTCTTCACTTTAACACTGACAAACATTCCCTTTGAAACGGAATGAATGTGAATGTAAACTCGAGAAATGAGAGGGACAGAAATACTTTTTTTTCTAAATGGATGAAATGTTGAAGTTCCTGAATACAGCACTCCCAGGCTGTTATTCAAATGCACTGCCAGGAAAAGGGTGCATGATGATTGTTCTTTATGGACTAGTTTCTGTAAGTTCAATACTCAGAAAAGGAATATCCTTCTACATCAGGCTTGAATACTTAGACTTATACCTCTATCACAACAATTCAGCTGTACTGTGGTGGAAACGATAATTTAACTTGCCCTAGCTGATTCTGGAGTCATCCTGTTTCTGTGAATGTGTTCAAAGTTTCAGTGTCACAAATCAAAGGTTCTTAACAACCACTCTTTACTATGGAAAAGAGAGAATAAAGTCTGTCTATTTTATTGAATAATATACTGTTTGTTACTGAATACTACTTGCTGTTTGAATAACATTAACAGGATGAGAACCGTCGCAGCAAGGTACTGCTGTAAGTCTCCAAATACAAGGAGGCAGATCAGGAAGAAGTTTCCATTTTCTCCAAACAACATTCCCATTTCATCACTGGCAGACACAATTCAAGGCAGCCATAGTGGGCTATAGGCATAATACAGCTCCTCTAGCTATGAAAATGGAGTTAGGAAAAAAACACCAGATGCAAAAACACAGGTCCTGCATCTAGTTCTCCTTACATTTGGTGTTCTTCCTATTGTAACAAAAAAAGAAACGATAGTTTGCAACACAGGCCACGTGTAAAGTTATGCTAATTTAAAACACAGGAGCACCTAATACGAGGTAATTTTGCAGTTATTATGTACTTACTGAACTCTAACTTCAAAACCAAATTTTCTGCAATGCATAAAGGATAGAGTATTCCTGTATTTAGTGAAATGGATAATTAGCTGAATGTTCAGTAAATAGCAAGCTTGCCCTTGACTTTCCTTGCCACTGTTTGCCTGCTTAGCAGCCATTTATGGATGCTTGACTAATAACCAGTTCAGCTCTGTGTTCACTCCCTGACAGCTCAGGTTGGCTGACATTTCTCAGTTGCTCTACACTGATGTCTGCTGTTGAAAAACAAACTGATGTACCAACTCTGGTTCTTTGTGATTATGCTCTGCATTTCCCAGTCCCTATTTATACCAATTAAAATTACTTCTTTAAGATTTACAGCCCAGAAATCCCACGTTCCCTGGCATCTCAGGCTGCGGTGCGGTGCAGAGAGAGAGGCAATTCCTCCAGAAAGCCCAGTCTGACACAATCAAATACATCTTGTCAAAGTCCAGCTAATCACAACCCTGCACTTAATCACTTCAGCTTTTTCAGATAACTCCAGACAGCATTATGTTTGAGGATTCTTGAAAAGCTCAATATAACCCAATATTCAAATAACCCAGATCACAGCTTGTTCATCAACTTGATGCTGCTTTCTACACATATGTCACTATTCATTAAGAATGGTGTCATAATTTGATATACAAAGTTTCTGAGAACTTGCTTACATTCTGCAAGTTGCCTGGATAGAGATCAATGTCCTGGGGACATTGAAAATGCCTCTGGGTTTCTGATGTTAATTTTTCCACATGTCATTTAAAAATAGCATTCCTCAACTGTTTAACCATTAGCCATCCATGCATAAGATCAATAAATGCATCTCTACTTTTGAGAAGGTTCTCAATTTGTGAAGCTTCTTGAAGAACTAGCTAAAATTAGGGACCTAACTATTTCTTTTGTTTGGACAGGATCTAAGAGTTAAGTATTACTGCCCATTGTTGCAGCTGCTTTCAGAACAGAAGGCAGACTGAACAAAGAGCTAAACAAAGCTTAGGCAACCATCACCCTTCCTTCTACAAATATCCATCCAGCCAAGCTTCCATTTCATTGAAAGTCACCTTGGCCCTAATGTTATACTACAGCTGCAGTGCAAATTATTGCTCCTTTTCCCTGCTTTTCAGAGTTATGAATGAGTGGAAGACATTTTCCATTAAAAATTTAAACCAGGTAGAATGTCATGACTGTGAGATGAAAGTGAGGTGGCTCAGAAAGTAACTGAAGTAGATGAGAGAAATCTCCTTGCAGGAATGCCATGCCCTGTGGAGGGGAGTAAGCAATATCATGGCACAGCACTCCTTTATTTACAAGGCATGTGGCCACTTCTGAAGGAAAGCAAATGGGGAATCTCTGCAGTCCCTCAGCAGGAGTTTCTCAAAGCCACCAGGGTGTTTTGCAGCTCCAAGAGCCGTGTAAATGCCATCCTCACCCAGTTCAGCAGACACCCAGGGTGGCCAGGTTGGCCTGTGCTGTTCAGGGCTAACAGCTGCTTCCAGCCACAGCTGCCCCCACTTTCCAGTTAGTGGGAATAGTGCAAATCCCCACACATTAAATAAAATAAAAGTGGGGTTTGCTGGCTTTAGCCATTAGTAGCACTTTAACTCCTGCTTTCCAGCAGTCCTGCTAACCAAACAGCAAAATACAGGATAGGAAAGCCCCCAGATGCTCTCATTTTAAATGACTCCTATGATTTTAACATTATTTAATGGAGAAAATAATTTTTTAAAATCCAGCTATTTTCAGTTTATTCTAACCTTCAAAGCTTGCTTGCCTTCAAAAGAGAAGTTCCACTTCTCCTGAGGATTATTATTTAAATCAAGTATTATTAAATAATATTAAATCAGTTCATTTGCAAAGAAAATAATTAAAGTCACACTAGGTATAAGAAGAGGAGCATGACTGATCTGACCTTTTAATTAAATGATTAACACTAGTCAGCAACAACACAGTGAAATGACAAAGGAAAAGTGACCTTTTTATATCTTCACTAAGAACAGAAACAGGGCACCATCAGCATTTAAATCTTTTCAAATTGCAAGTTATAGAACCACTCACCTCAGAAATCATTCATAATTACAACCTTCAAAGTTCAGTGTATATATGGAATACATACTCTGCTCAGTGCATGGAAAAATAGCTATTCTCAAAAGTGACCAAGAGGAAAAAGGTCAGCCTGTCATATTTTACCAGTATTTGTCTTAAAGTCTACAAAATGTGTTCCTCTGAAATGGATGGACTCTGCTTCAGTGACTCTGTCAAAGCCATTATAAAAGTAAGTTACCAAAGTGTTAAGAGATAAACTGGACTTCAGTGAAGCCACGAACACTTAACACTAAAAGTGAAAGACAGCGTAGGGCTTTCTTGCCTAGCTGTAACTCCACTCCTACAAAAATAAGGTTAGAAATAAAAAAAAAGGGGAGGGGGCATGTCTGCACATAAAGAAAATGAAAGCTGACTAAGACAAAGAAAGTAGTTTTTCTTTTTTAAAGACTTCTCTAACTTTCTATATTTTGAATTATAGCTTTCAAATTGAATTAATTCCAGCTTGAACAATAGGTTAAGGTCTTCATGTTATCTTAACACAAGGAATTTACAGGTTGTGAGTGTTTACACCCTGAATGAAGCAGAGATAAAAGAAAATTGAAACAGAGTTGGGTTTTTTTCTGGCTTTGTGGGTTATTCCTTAAATAAACTATATAGGCTTCAGGCACACAATGACACTCAGGTTTCTGTGTTAGCTATATAGCAAATAGCTCTGAAATGTATACTACCAAATATATTGTCTGCTTCTGCAACTTGCTTGTAAACCAAGTAGGAGGCAAGAGTATATCACCTGGTGAGCTGCATTTTTATTCAGATCCTCTGATCCAGTCATATTCTTCCCAAGCAGCACATCTAATCTGGTAACTGGAAGTTTGTTTTACGCTTCTCTCTATGACTGAGGAAGACTGAGACTATAAGTTCTGGCAGTATTTTTGGACACGCACACATTTCTCAAAGAAGCCTAAACCACACTTCTATTTCCTTTGCTAGCACCTGGCCCTTTGGCTGAGATCAAGGGCAGCATCAGCTCAGTGCCTGAGACACCTCCTCCCAAGGGGCCTCGCTCTGCATTAACAGAGAAGGGGACTCAAAGGTACTGAAACTTTTCTATCACCTCTTATTAATAACCAAGTCATTCAAGTGCAAGGCCTTGCTATGGATCACCTGGAGCCTCCTTAGCCTGTTTTCTTGTCCCAGCTTTTGGCTGTATATGGTTTGGGCTCCTATGTTTATTTTGATCACCTATTTTTCCATTCTTTATCACACGATACGTATGTACCTTCCCAAGGCTGAATACCAGTAACACAACTACAGGAAGCTGCATGCACATCTTTATTTTTATAACACTTCATAGGCTACATTTCATGGTTTGCTTCCTTCTCTGTTTTTCTGTCAACACAGAAGTAACTCCTGCTTCATTAGAGTAATTTCAAATATAGAAAAATATATGCGGGGAAAAAAAGTTTTCATTTTTATTTCATTTAAACCATATTCTTTGAAGGCTGCAGCACATACTTAGTTGTACGTCTTCACAAAACCCATCTGAACACAAGAGTGAAATGAGCTGTACAGATGTTCCATATAAAGAGAAATCAGTAAAAGCTCTACTTGCAGAGCTCTGCTACATCTGACTTTG
Source organism: Mohoua ochrocephala (assembly GCA_013398855.1). Taxonomy (NCBI): domain Eukaryota; kingdom Metazoa; phylum Chordata; class Aves; order Passeriformes; family Acanthizidae; genus Mohoua; species Mohoua ochrocephala. Next base: position 201,051 of record VZTA01020151.1, read on the forward strand.
AGTCTTATTTCCACTGCCACCTTACACTGATAAAGCATTTTCAACTAGCACAACAACCAATTCATTGATATTTTGTATTTTTATAGTTATTTCCTCCTAGGACAAAACAAGGTCAAAAATATAAACAGTACAGCTGAAAATGCAAAAAGCCCGAGGGATTCTCTTAAGTCAGACGTTACAGCATCAGACTCACAACACATCTCTGTTTAAGTGAGCTCACACGCAGACATTTTGTTTCTCAACTGTTTAACTGTTAGGACAGTAAAAAAGAAAAAGCCTATAGTTCTTTGCTATGTTAAGATTATTTCCAATATGCTGCTTTGAGAATTTGACCACGATGACAGCTTCTTGCCAGTGCCGACAAGTTATTGGCTTTTGTGGATTTTTTTTGACCTCTGCAACAATTATGCGTGAAGAAGAAAGAAAATAAACTTACCTCTTTATTTCTAACTTATCAGGTTTTTGTTATCTAACCCTGAAGTGAAAGAAATTCTATGCACTTTCCCACATTTGTTTCTCATCTTTGCAAATCCCAGTGGCTCCACAGTCTCAAATGTGAGATAATCTGCAGATCAATGAGGGCGGATGTAAAACTCTTGCTAAGCCATGTTTTCCCAGCTGGGGGTAAATTCACTTGCCTGTATGTAAAACTTCCTAATTAGAAATGTCAAGTCTCTGTTAAAAGCTTCCAGAAATTGATGCTGAGCTCTATAAAAAGTTAACTATTACATAGCTGTGTCTTCTCTGACTCATCAGGAGAAACTTTCCCATTTTATTCATAATTAGGGCTTGAGTAGCAGAAGAATTTCAGAATTTTACTAGATGGGGGTTTCTGCCTCTCAGCCATAACAGCCCTGGGGGTGTGCCCCAGAAGGACCCGAGCACTGGCACCGGGCACTGCCCAGGCTCTGGGCATCCCTGGAGAGCAGTTCCTTAATTCCCAGAGACTCCCCACAGCCCGAGTACAGTTTGAACAGAGCAATCAGGAAAACCTTTGATTACCAGCCCACTGATATGAGCTGCAATATTGCTCAGCTCAGAGAGGAGCAAAGGAGTCCAAACTATGTAATCTCCCCAGGTTATAGAAATTAGAACAAAAATCTAGGGTTCTTTCAGTGCTTAAATTTATGTCCTTACCATTGGTGATGGATCCATTGAAATTCTGATTTCTGTGTGAGACTGATAAAGGCAATATAACATATTTAAAATTTATATCCTGTCCTCCACTTATGATGGACTTTTCATCACCATAATACAGCTATGCTCTGGATGGGTTTTGGCAATGTTACTTTATTTCCTGGCTCTCAGTATAATTAGAAGACATTTTAGAATAAAGGCACCATTACGAGTAACAATTTTCCTATGTTAGAACTCTCTTATTTGGTAGAATTGCTGAATGTTGATGTTGGTGGAGGTGGGAAATGGCTTTAAATATTTGCACAGAGATAGAGTCCTGACTCTGCATCCCAGCTGATCCCACTTGTGTATGTACAAACCATTAACAGGTTCATGGAAGCAAAGCCTTGAGTAAGCATGGTGTAATGCCAGAATCACGGCCATAGCACCCATTTTACCCTTATTTTAACTAAGGAGTTTTTGTCATGATAAAACCTGATGTGTTAGATAAGTAGAGACAAATTCAAGACAAAATAGTCACATTCTGCTTCTTCAAAGAAAAAGCAAATTTGGATTTGTGTTCTCAGTTAAGATGAAAATAAATAGGATAAAGAAAAAAAGAAAATGTTGACGAAGACCTACCACCATGCTCAGTCAGATATTTTCTGGACTGCAAACCAGAAAGTGGAACCTGCTAATATAGGCTATATTATGAGTTGATCTTGAACATTTGGCCAAATATTCTGAAACTTGGACAGATTCAAGGCTCTCAATAAACATTGAGAGAAAGCTCAGAACCCAACAAGAGCCACCCCCTGCCCCATACTACTGCCAGCCTCACTTCTAACACCCAAGAAACCCAGCAAGAAACCTTATTTCTACCTGATTATCCAAAGAGAAGTAACGGCATCTACCCAAATATTGCCCGAAGTCACCTGCACCTTTTTTTGTACATCTGAGCTTGCTCATATAATATCAGTAATTGTCCTCCCTGCTTAGGCTGATAGCTATGAAATAACCTGTGTTTCACTCCTACTTGCAGAGTTCCAGTTCTTGCCGTGATTAGATGGTGAATAAGTACAGAGCTTCAGGCCTCAAGTGCCATTCACTCCTCATGAGCAATCAAACAGCTCCACTGCATTCTTCATACCATGACTGCAAAGCTTAAACTTGGGCTCCTACTTTCTCTCCCCATAAGAAATAAAATTTTTGGAGGAGAGGAAGAAAAGTTGAATCAGCGTGGGTTTTTTCACACTTTAAATGAAATAACTGGCTGAGATGTAATGTCTCTACCACATTGTGAAATAGCTTTCAAATAATGAGAAGACGTGAAAGTGGATGCTACAAATAAGTGAAATGTTTCCCAGGAAGACAGCAGTTTCATTACAGGAAGAAAAAATAAACACATCTCAGAAAGGCAAATACATTTGGGCTGTAAACAGAGGTCTGAAGGATTGTTCAAAGGCTCACCATTTGATTCCAATGCTCACACATAACAAATATCTTTTTTTTTTCTGTTTTGTTGTACATAATGGCTACTTAGGGGGTTTCAAAGAAAAGTAACAGAATAATTGAAGAAAAAACTGAAATGGGTTATATCATCGGTGAAGTTTCCATTTAAGAAAAAGCTACTAAAACCTGGTTAACCTGCCCTTAGAAGAACAAAAGTTAGGTGGCCTCCAGTGACAGTAATTAAGATTAGGGGAGACCCTTCCTCTCTCATCATTCTAAAAGCAGATTACGGTTACAGCAGAAAAATAAAGAAGTGTGAGGAAGTATTTCATCGCAGAGTGCAGAACGAACCTGTGGCACTGGCAGAGCAGGGCACAGTCACTCCTGGGAGTGGCAGGAGGGAACATCCACCTTCCCACAGCAACAGCCAGGAGGGGCAGGTGCTCCCTGGTGGCTCTGGGTGACCGGTGATTACAACAGGATCCCTCCCTGGAAGAGGGAATCCCCCCAAGAATGCTGTACAACAGCCTCTGAAGCACCAGTGTCAGATGTCTGCCAAAGCTGCATATTGATGGTGTTATTGTTTGTGTCATTTCTGGTGATTAGATTACTGCATGTCTGATGTTTTTCCTTTAAATGGGAGCTTCCTCCAGTCCCAAACCCCAAATAAATGAGAACAGAAAATGCTCCTTGCTGAGAACTAAAGAGCTGCTGAGTCCAGGAAACGATCCATTAGTTTGCTAGGAATAAAATACTGCAGAGCAAGACATAATTACGTTTTCATCCTTTTCTGTGTGGGGGATGGAGTGCCAGCAACACTCCTCTCCTGCCCAGCACATGGCCTCAGCGCAGCCAGCTGTCTGGAGCAGCAGTGGGCAGGAAGCTCAGCAGATGTTCAGCCTTCTTGGGCACTCGGAGTTCAAAACACTCGTCATCTCCAGCAGAATGAAATCAGCAGGTCGTACATTGGTGCTGGAAACAATACATTGTGCTGGCCAGGGGCTGAAAGAGCTACCAGGGCTCCCCCGCTGCAGAAGGGATGATGGATTTGGGCATTGCTGTCATTCAGCCAACAAAAGACTAATAAAAAAATAACTCTTTCCTCTCCATGTCCAACAAAAATTCTCTCCCATTCTTTCAGACTCCCGTTAAACTAAACCATGACCTGCTGAGGTGAGTCATTGTGACAAACAAGAGAAAATGCCACATTGTCAAAAAGTAGTTCTGAAACTCGGGACAAATTTGCAATTTGGGGAACTAATTCTCATTTCTCACAGACTGCACTGTTCACAGATTTTAATTAGATATCTATCATTCTCATAATCACTACTGTAATTACAGGGAGTTATGAAATGATGAACGTGGTTCTTTGTTATTTGAAGTTAAAAGAAAAAAAAAGAGAGAGTTTTTAGAAGCCTCAAGTTCTTGTACTGACAGCAACCACTTGCTGTTTTAGACCATGGGCAGTTCTGACAGAAACTCAGCTGTGACCACGTTGCATCTGCACAAATCAAGATTTGGGATGGCATTTTGCTACTGCAAGAATTAATCCTACCCAGTGAACTCTTCCCCCACAACAGACACCCCACAATTTACCTGCAGGTACACACTGCTGTTACTTTCCACCACTAAAATACTGATGGTTACGTGACGTGTGTTACCCACAGTGTATGGAAAAAAACAGAAGAGAACTCTGATCACAACCATATTTCTTAAACACTGCTAAATTCAGAAAAGAAGTAAAGGCACACATGTGATTTTGCGCTCACTGCTAAAATGACTCATTTAGATTGGATTTAATAATAAACAGAAAACAAACTTTTTGATAGGGATGTGCCTACTCATCTCACCTTGCACATGACAGACTGGATGAAAAATAATCCTCGGTTTGCAGTGTACAGCCACATTTGCTGTAGGTTTCCAGTATTTATGCAGACACATCCTTTACTTGACCTAAATCCATCCTCTGGAAGCAAACCATACCAGCCAGTCTACACAGAAGTATGAAATGAGTATTCTCATTAAAGGCTTTAAATAACGGGTGTTAATGAATAAGGCCTGCCCTCCTACCACCACACAGAGAATACTTTGCAAAACTTTAAACTGCACAGGGAATTTTGCATTATAAGGAAAAAAATAGCTAGTCATTCTGGCAGTATGAAAATAGCACCGTTCTTTTGATTTTGACATAATTGTTGTGCTATTAAATAGAATAACAGCCCTAAGTTAAATAATGGAGGTCATTTGAAGGGTACACATCTTTTGCTTTTCTTCTGGGAAAAAAATAAAAATTTTGAAACCCTGTGCCTGACTATTCATAGAAACTGAAAATCGCCCTCATCGCCATAAGGGAGTCAAAACATCCAGGGTCATTACTTCATTAATTTTGATTTGTTTCTAGCTAATGGAACATTAAAAAATTTTACCTCCTACCACAATATTCCATACCAGTCATTCACTCTCAAAATCAGTGTGTCACTAGGCAGAGTTTTGCCATTTTCTTCCTTCCTTTACCCACAGAGCTCAGAGACTGTTTTTCCTCTTTCATCAGAACTGCAGAGATTCAGTCTGGTGACCTAAAAACCTAAGTAAGCCTAATAAGAAAATTAAAGTTTTCCAGAACAATGACTAAGTCACTCTAAAATATTAATTCCTGTAACAGGAAGCCTATTCCAACACAAGACATTGAGTTTGAGTCAGCATTGAAGAAACCCAGTGCAATATCTCTCTCCAACCTAAAATCCAACCTGCTTCAGTGAATTACCATCACCACACATTATTTGTTGCATTGAGAAGCCTTAGTCATTAAATGGCCCAGACCTGCTGCTGTGGCAACTCTTAGAGCGGGGACCACTCACACACACAGACCTTCTGACTGGGAGATAAGGTTATCCTCCTATTACAAAAATGCAAAAAAATCTGAATATAATTATCCTAATGAACAGAGACTGAAAAATAGGAAAATAGCCTAGATTATCAGGTGTGAGGCACTAATGTGAAGGTTATTATAGCTTCAACTCAGGATGAATATCACTTCTGAAAATAACGCATTTACTTCATTCTAGTCCATGCTGGGAAAAATGAGGAGCTCTCATGGTCCAGAGACATTTGTTTGTGTCCTTCAGGCCATCTGAGCTTTGGGGATACACACAGAAGACTTGAGCTCAATACTAAATATTGTCTCGGTCAACTGTACAAGTCCTATATTGTTCCTGAAGAGAGAAAATAACAAATGCTTCTCTTAAAGCAGTCTCTGGGTTTTTTATTTTTATTCCCTTTCCTAAGGGAGCATGATTAAGCAGATATTATCCAATAAATTTTCAAATGAAAAATGCGGCAAATTATTTAACGTAGATGTCGTAATATTTCTTTTGATATAGTGTATTAGAAAAGAAATATTATCCACATTTATGCTTTAACCAGAGTTCAGTCGCTCATGCTTCCTCTAAATAAATGCATATTCTGGACTTAGCTTTCTATATTCTTACCTTTGTCTGGCACTGTGCTGTGGAGGAAATAGATTGAGAGATGCAGCAATACACATAACCTTTAGCTTAGCTCTTATCACAAGGAAAATAGTTACTGTTGCTATGGTTGTTTGGTCAAACTGTCACCCCATATCAGCATTGTTAGCATTCACACCTGATAAAGAGATATCTTAAGAAAAGGGGGGGGGGGGGGGGGAAGAAAAGCAAAATGCTCTATAGAAGGCAACCCAATTCTCATCTAATCTCTTTTAAAAAATCTGCTGTGCTAATGCTATCCTGTACACCTATCATTGAAATCATATGAGACTTCAAATAAGGGTAAAGATAAGTAGAAAATAATGAAAAATAGAAATCTGTGCAATTTTTCTGATTACAGTGATGTTTAGATTTTTATTTGTAAACCACCCATAAGGTATTTTCAAGGTCAGGAAAATAAAAAAAGTTTTAAAAAACAGGGATGGTTTTCAAGTACATCTAAGCTGCATTAAATCTCTGAACTATTGCTCTGCAACCTGAAACCAATCCCATATGACACTATTATTTCTCAGCATCTTGTTAGTCCTACTTTGCACATAACCTTGTGAACTACTAATCTTTCTGAATAACTACACTCAGCCCTAAAGGCACACCAACAACTTTTACAATTAGACTTGAAAATTTAAATTAAATTTTGTTTCAGACACAGCTGTACAAGGCAGGTGTTTCAAAGTATTCCTGCAAGGTAAACTTTCAGAAAATTCAACAATCTAAAGAGTGAAATATGTGAGCCTGAACAGAATGAAACAGCCCCTACAACAAAACTGAGCTCAGACACAAGCATGAAGTGGTTTTTATTCCCAGATTTCATAGCAGTGGAGATGCCACCCCCCTCAGTGAGGATTACATAAGGCTCCCATTAAGGATAAACACATTACAGACCACCAATACATACTGACAAGACGCGTTTTGCTGCTCTCTTTCCTCCCTTATCCATTTTTCACACAACTACTCAGAGCCAAACGTTGGTTACTCATCTCTGCTCTGAGGAGGGTGAAGGCACAGCACAGCCCTGGGACCTGTCCTTCCCGCTAACGCCTTCTGATGCTCACCAGCTCCCCGTGCTCTCATAAACTATTGTCTTTACTTTTATGGTCCAAGACCTTAAAAAATGTCAGCAGACCTGGTCCTGTTTGCTGGGAAGCTCCAGAACCTCCCAGATGTCCTCCCTGTGGAGCTAATTGCAGTGATTCACTGTGGGTATTTACCCTGCAGCTGTTGCCCATCACCACAAAGACTGCTTGCTAAAGCAGGCACACATGCTGTGCTGGTAAATAAGACAAGAAACTTTATTGCTTATTCTAAAAGCCCAGATGAGAAACTGGCACACTCCTACCTTCAGCACCAGCCTTGCTTAACGCCCCACTAAAAGCTGCTCACGGGGAGCAGGAGTGTAGTGACGTTGTTCTGCGACAAACGTCAGCGGCTTCTCGGTCTCCACTGCGGCCCAAGCCTCCAGAGACTTCTCTGAACCCACAAGTCAGGTACTGATGCTCTCTGCTCATCCAGCTACCTCCGCAGCAAGGCACAGATGGCTGCTAAAGGAATCTATTTTCCAAAATATTCATTTGTTCTGCTGTCTTCAGGAAATAGGATGCCTGTTACTGCCCTTGCAGGTGTAATGGAGCCAGTATTTTATCTGTTGGCTTCAATGTGAAAGGGTGAGAAAGGTTGTTTTATTCCATCCTAAGGATAAGGCACAAAAACTCTGCATGCAAACCACTGATTTGTGCCTATTGCTGCAGATAAACAAGTACACATGTAAATAACAGTGGAGTTGTTTAAAACTGGTGACAATGTGTGCTTTCTGGTGTTTTAAGACAGACCTCTTTTGTTTTACATAACTAAAACTAGTAGTTTCTTTAAACACTTTCCCAAAAATTCAGCCCAAAATGGTGTCTTAGGTTCAGTTGTTTCCCACATCAGAAGTGACAGCCTATTACTTGGCCTCTGCACACTACTGCAATCCAGCTATCCAGCTCATAGGTAGATATAGATTAACGTATATCCAAGCAGCAATGAAACTCAAAAATAAGGTTGCTATTAAAAACATGGATGTTGAAAGCTACAGGGTGTCATCTTATCCTGGTGATGCACACGTGCTGCTCAAGTCTTCAAACATTTTGGTAGTCTTTTTTGGCTCCATCCTAAAGCTCAGATTTTAACTTGGACAACTCTCAAGCTTGGTTACTACAGCACATAAGTTGTCGCTTGCATGTTTTGGAAAGCTAAGAGAAAAAAGAGTATGCTGGCAGTTAAAGATGTTTACAGTACTTGTAGAAGTGAGGGCTAGGCCATAATGGGTTCTCTGGAAGCAATCACAGCACAATATATTTAAGCATAAAGAGAATAATCACTTATATCAGCAGGGTAGGCAAGACTGCCATTTGCTGACATCAATGCGTTTATTGAGTTAGTGTTCCTGAACTCAGGATACTAATTTATTTTTTACAGCAATTAGACCCCACTGGGAGACAAGTAGAGAGAGGTGTGAGACTGACCACCTCTCTGATGAGCAGTGCTTAAGACAGTTTGCAAAAACATTCTTCTCTCCGTCACACAGAGAGAGTCAGTGCCACTTAACAATGCAGGAAAATCAAATCCCAAAGAAGAAATGCATCTGAGACATGAAAGGAAGAAAGTCAAAGCAAAAACCTATTTATGATGCTGCTGTAGATGTCACTCAGACACATCCACCAAGTAGAAGGTTACACACAAGTTTTTTTTCTCAGTTTTCTCTCTCTTTAATAAAAACTTGAGGCTCTTGTAAGCTCTAATCAAATCTCAAAACAATTTCCAGCTATAGAAGAACTGTGTATTTTGAAATGCAACATAGTCAGACTCAAGTATATGTTGCTCAGCTTAAACTACCCCTCTGTCTGAGCTGCCTGTTAGCCACGTCAAACTGAGTTTTGTAAGTTTCCCTCCAAGCTTTTGCAACTTCCAAGAAAAGTAAATAGGTTTACATGTCTGGAGTGAGTAAGGTGAGGAGGAGGGGAGGTGTCTGAGCACACTGGTGTCCTTTGTGCACTCTGAAATCAAAGCAATTATAGCCAATTCTCTAAACTAGGACCCAGTGAGGAATACTGTGCAGCAACAGGAGGGACATAAATTAAGAAGAGACAACACTGTAAGAAATGAAAATATAAAAACAATTATCCTTCTGGGACATTACATATTCAAACAAGGATGAGAAATGGCAAAAGCTAAGTCAGCGTTAACATGTCAAGCCATTAAAATTGCTTTATGCATGGAATGAAGAACAGAGAGTGGCATGAAGTTGGAGGGCAAAGAAGCTGAAACACAAGGGTAGTTGTAGGGTCAGGAAAGACAGGGATGAGCTCTGAACTGTCTGGACATGGCTGTACCATAAATGGGTACAGCTACTGAAGAATGAAATGCTTTAATATAAAGTAATTGGAGAACAGGACAAATAGTCACCCTTGAACCTACTCAGGATCTTTTTCCAAGTCTGTCTGAACATGTTGATTTTTAGAGGGGTTATTTACTGTCAATAAACAGGAGAAAGGCTACATGACTATAAGTTCCATTTTTTTGTCAAGCCAGAAAATTAGTGCCATGGCAGTTTCAGGACTCTCTTCTCTCCAGCTTGCTTTGCTCTGGTTTTCACTGCTCAGCCAGGGACAGTGGGAGCACTGAACTGCAGAACAAGGGGCTGTGGGGCACCTTGTGGCACTGTGCACAGCAGCCAGGTGAGGTACTCTGCAAGCAGTGACAGCCACACAGATTCTTGAGACAGTTTTGGCAACATTTCCTCCTAAAATACAACAGCTTATTCAATTCAACAACAGATGCTTTCTGTGTTCTCCCCTACAGCAAAGAAGTTATTAAACAGCCAGCCAAAACCTCAATCCTAAGGCTGCCCACTGGTGGTTGCACTGAGTTTTGTATTTCCCTTCTACACCATCACTTATCATTTCTACCCTTACTCTTCCTTCATGCCAACTTTTACCAAGAAATGGCAACCCCATTCCACACAGTGTTAAAATGCCATCATTTTCATACAGCTTGAAAAATTAAACCACACTGGACTGCAAGGGAAGATCTCCGTCCCTTTGCAGCCGTACGTGTGAGCCCCCACACCCTCGAGCTGCCTGTGACCATGACTAATCCTCTCAGAGCCCCTCCTTAGCGGGGAGTGGAGGGCTGAGGGCTTCAGCAGAACACAACGGCCAGCCATGGATTGGGGTGAATCGCTCAGCTTGGAAAAGCTTCCGCCGAGTCACGCGTGATGTCACACAGCAAATCCTGCCAGGGCTCGGAGGCGTCCGAGGCACAGACAACAAACCAGCCCAAAAGGAGAGGAATCCACCTGCCAGTGAGGGCAGCTTTAGGATTTAGCAAGCAGACCATAAGAGGTGTCACAGACATGTGCATTTCCAAATTTGAGAAGACACGCATCTTTTGCCTCTTGTTTTACTCTTGATGCAGAAGACAGGATAATAGCAATGTACACAGTAACACAGTCCATGTTTTTCAGTACTTGGCTCGGAATGTTTAAAAAGGCAATTTTTTGCTAGGTGCTTTCCACAGGCACTAGGTCCAAAGGGTGAAAATTGAAATTCTTAAGGCCAAAGCAGAACTAAAGAGCTGTTAACTGAGAGGGAAATAATCCATGGGCCAACTTATAGAGACAGTGATATTGTAAACACACGGAGCAGCTACAGGAATACCAATGTTTTTTGTAAAGAATGTTTCTTCCATTAAGCCACGCTTACTTTGGTGTGGCTTCAAGAACCCCAAATTTAGTAAGGCAACCCTAAATGAAACCCTCAGAGGAATCTCTAACTCTTCTGCTGAGCAGCAAAATCAGACCAGATCATAAAGAGGAACTATCACTTCATTGTTCAGTTTTTAAAGCACAAGTCCCAAAAATGTAAAGTGACAATTTTGGATGACATGTAAACCCTTTTATCCAGAACAATACTTCTGTATAAACTTCTCATCTGACAGGACTACTAGTTCCTCTTTGATTTTATTAAACCAGGATAGTAAGGGCCAAGAGAGACTCTGAATTAATTTTTAAGACTGCTTCTGGTCAACACGCAAAGCCAATTTCAAGGAGACCTTCTGTCCAACCCTGCACAGTAGGAAGCCGAGGTATGAGGCAGATATGTGTACAGATGGGAAAAGAAAAAAAAAAGTCGAAAGATGCCTCTCATTCAGCCTTCCCCCGACCGTGACCTTCTTTCATACTTACAAAAAGAAAGAATAAAAAAGATAAACCTGCCAGCCAGAGTTAAAAACTTCTAAGTACAACTTGTGCACGGGAGATATCGAGCCTTCCCTAGACCTGGGCCTCTGCTTCCCTCCTGGTTTCTCAGCCTCAGTGATGTGCAGCTGCATCTGTCATGAGGCATTACGTTATGTCAGCGATTAAATGCAATAGGAGATACAACTGGTTCTGGCACGTAAGAAAACGACAAATCAGTCTAGAGAATTTGAAGAGACAGTTTTCTGGAGGAACACAGGTGCACAAGCTGGGATTTAACAAAAGTTATTTGAAATGCAGGAAGTAAACAATAAAAAAGGCCATTTTACCCTAAGTAAACTTTAGAAAATAGGTTTTCTATCCAAATGTTTTGCTACAGCTGCAAGTCTCAGATTCAAAAACTGACAAATAAGATTTCTTTCAAACTCCAACATGAAGTGAATGGTAGAAAGTGAAAGACAGAATTTCATATCCATTAGGATCCCAGCACTCCATTTTAATCAGGAATCAGTTGCAGACTATAAGAAATTGCCCAGTCTACATATCTCATTGAGTCTTTTGCGAGAAACTCAACTACTTTGTGTTTGGAGTTGCATCCTCACACAGAAATAAGCAGTTAACAAAGACCTTAGTGAGACTGCAAACCTTTCTTCACAGAGATTGTCCCACTATTATACAGTCACACTAATAAAGGATATTCCCTTCATTATCAGTCTCTTATATTCTGTCTCCAGTGTCCTCTCCTGCAGGTACAAAAGGTTCTGGGTGCAGCACTACAGGAGTCAAATGATCCCATATACCCCATTTCCAAGGTTAAGAGAGGTTTTCACCACCAGACCACACACCTTTTTTACTTCACTGTCTATTGCCATCCATTTCATTGCCTCTTGAACAAAAATAGTGGTTAAAAACAAACAGGAGATTACAGAATCACAGCATGGCTGGGGTTGGAAGGGACCTCAGGAGTTCCCCTAATCCAGCCCCCTGCTGCAGCAGGTTCAGCCAGAGCTGTCTGCACAGAATCACATTGTCCAGGCAGGGTTTGGACATCTCCACAGAAGGAGGCTCCACAACCTCTCTGGGCAGCCTGTTCCAGTGCTCGGTCACCCTCACACTAAAGTTTTTCCTCCTATTCAGATGGTGGAACTTTGTGTTTCAGTTTGCACTCATTCAGTTTGTGCTCTAGACACCACTGAAAGGAGTCTGGTCCCATCCTCTTGACACCCACCCTTAACCCATTTGTGCGCCCTGGTGAGGTCTCCTCTCAATCTTCTCACCTCCAGCCTGAGCAGGCCCAGCCCCATCAGCCTTTCCTTGTATGACAGATGCTCCAGTCCCTCACCACCTTCACAGCTCGACCCTGTCCAGTGGATTCTTGATCTCCTACTGTCAGCCCACAGGACACAGACTGAGAGCTCTGCACTGCAGCTTCATGTGGGCTCCCATCTAAACCCACAGTGCATCCCTCACCAGTCTCGTCACAGCTTCCCAGACTGAATCCCAGGCTGTACGCTCCTTCAAATGTAAGAGCAACAGGAGCAGCCCCAGAGCCACAGCACAGGAGAGGAGGGAGCACATTCTTCTTTTATGCTGAGGGTGGCCTCAGAGAGGCTCCCTTCCATCTGCACGCCTCCCAATGATACCAGTGAGAGCGAAGCATCAGGAGTGGGAAAATACAGAAAAGTCAATGCTAAAGAAAAGATTAAGTGCAAAATACTGGGTTTTCCACATTAAAAAAGCAAAACCAAAATATTTTAAAAGAAAAAGAGAGACACAAACAAGACCTGGCATTAAAAAGTGGGTGCTGACTTCACCCAAACACCCCGGATGATTTTAGTGTATGATTTTTGTACCTCAGTGCAGCCTGGCTCACTGATGTTTCGCCAGTACTAGAGATAATCTTTTGAAATCAAATTATATGTGTGCAACATGAATTATGCTTTTGGCTTACACTGCAGTAAAACTGCACATTTTGCTTATTTTTTTTTAAAGGAGGGGAAGAGAGAAAGAAAAAAAATAGAGAATTATATGTCAAAACCAACTTATCAGAGATGCAAATAACTCCAGACACAAGCAACATCTTAATTCATAGGAAGGATATGTAGTATCAGATACAATTTCTTTTTCCTGAGAAGTTGCCGTTGGCATGAAACTATTGCAATATTTCCCACAGGAATGTAGCGTTGCATGGAAATAACCAACCATCACAGCACACCTACAGCTAACGCTGGCAATCCACCATCTTCTTCCAGTGGTACATGGCTCAAACAGGCTCCCTGTGTTTCCCCTACACCTAAAACACAAGGATTTTGAAGGAGCAAGTTGGGCCCTGTCATCAAGGACGACTGATATATGTTATTTATGTGTAAGACTGGGAAAGAGCGATCGTCCAAATTTGAAAACAAACACCAATTTTGTTTCCTTATTTCCCTGTGGAAAGCATCTGATACAGTCTCTGAGAAATGTCTCAGCAGTACTGGAGCCTTAGTCACTGTTTCTGAAGTTTTCTGGACATAAAAATTACTCGGATGGATAATAAGGAAACCACTGGCCTAACAAGGATTTATTTTTCCACTCACTGGCACACCAATTTAATTAAGACACCAAACCAATTAATAAGCCCTACTAATAAGACCCACTATCTATTAGCATATGCAATGAAAGCAATTTCTGCCTGTGACAATTTATGAGAGTAGTTATTCACTTGGTAACCATTTACATAGTAACAGCACTAAAAAATGCTAAGGTTTGAGGATGAAGAGGATGGGAAATTAAATGCTGTGTCTTTTACATCGCATCATTTTTAAAAATCTATTTCCACTGAGAATAAAAAGAAAGGTGGAAACTCCTGCAAATAAGAGCAAAAAATAAATATGTCACCATGCTTGCCAATGCCCCTCGAGTCAGCCATTCCCACGCACTCTTCCCAGCACCTCGGCGGCCCCAGCAGCCCCTGACAGATCAATAAGACATCAGGGTCACAGCAGTAACTGGCACTGCTAAAACTAAGGGCACATTTAAGCCAGTAAAGTGTTCTCACTGTACTCACCAAATCCACGCAAATTAAGAAGAGTTAATTGGCAGGTGCCCCCTTTAAGCAGGAGAGCCAAGAGCATCAATGCCAGCTCTGCCCACCTGGGACACCTCCTGTGGCCACGAGCCAAGTGAAGATCATTGCCAGGCATATTTCAAATCCACCCATGAGATACCATTTTGCAAACCTCCCTGGAGGAAAGGATCATTATTCAGGAAACCTTCTCTCCCAAGTGGTAGACACCATTTCATTTATCAGCTTCTGTTAATTGCCATCTCCAACCATCTCATCCCACTAAGGCAAGCAAAAGGAAGTTTTCTGGGAAGAGACCCACCACCAGGAGGAAATAGATTCAATTAGGCCATTTAGTCTCTGTTCTTATTTACAGTAATTTCTGGTTTCGTATTCTCACTGAATCTCATCTCAGGGCAGTATATATGTCTCTATCAAGAGGAAACGTGTGCAAGATGCTCCCAAATTTTCCCCAGTTAGCTTAAATGAGAGAGAAGGGTGTGAATTAAGATGCAAAGAGGAAGTATCAGAAACAAAACCTCATGAGTGAGATGAGAAAAGATTTCCCCAGCATTGTAACTGTAGCACACCTGATGCTCACTGTTTGTGCTAGGCTAGAAAAGGCAATAGAAAGCCTTCCAAATAATGAAAAAACAATCTTTCCAGAAGTTTCTGGGCTCCTCAATGAATTTCATCCAAATGTCCTGCAAAATAAAAATACTGCTATATATTTGCAGTAGGAATTCCTGAAAAAGCCAACAGTAAAGCAAGGGGTGTATAACTGACTCCACCTGTGGTGTACCAATCGAAGAAGCAACTCAGCTGTGAAATTTGAATTCAGCTGTTTTTCCAGATCCCTGTCTGGCACTGATTCAATCCAGACAATTAGATATTTATTTCAGATGGCTGCAAACACACTTCTCTCCATTGGCTCTGGCCACCTCTGTGCTGCTTTGCTGAACAATGCAGGTAATATTTCAGCAAATTTCATCTGCAATAAAATATCAAAGCTGAACATGAAGTTTGGTGAGTTTATTATTACTGCTTTCTTTCCCAGGGAGGAGAGAAATGAAAGGCAAGCCAGAAAAAAAATGTAGAGGCTAACCATACTTTTGGTCAAGAGTATATTAATGGTAAGTATGAAAAAAAGTCAGCATCCCAAAGTGATGTGAGAATTGCACATCAGCAAATGGGATAAGAACAACACAAAATTAAAATTAAAATTATTGGAATTTTTGATGGGTTGGGTTTTGATTTCTGTTTTGTTTTTAACCCAGATCATTTTGGCAGTCTTGCAAAATCTTGCAATGAAAAAACGGGTGGGCTTGCAATCTGCAGCAATAGGCTGGAGTGAAAGGGTAAAAACATATGTATGGGACAGAGTAAAACACTTCTAACAAAAAGAAAAAAGAATTAATCCAATTCTAAAAATTTTTTATCATAATTCTTCTTTCTACTCATAAAGAAATTAATTGTTACAGAAACGCACACAACCAAGCAGAAAGTTCCTGGGTGATATTAGCTTCTTTCTGGTAAAAGAAGGAAAAAGAAAAATTGTTGGCAATTGCCAGGAAACTTATTGAATCACCTGCAGTGGTCAATCCCATTTTTTACCTAAGGATGAAATATTCAGGCAATGTAATTTCCAAAGTTGAAGAAAAAAGAAGCCCAACAAACAAACAGCCAGCTGCAAAAAAAACCTTATATAATACAATATCCTGGAGGAGACTCACTAATGGGTGTCAAACTAATTTGTGCCATTATTCACTATTTTAATCATCAAGGACAGGTTGCTCTCTGAATTCCATTTTAAAAAAAGCCAGTTTTAATTAATATGGTTTCCCAGCAATCCCTTGCACCTGTTACTGTGACTTCAACTAAAAAAAAGTCATAATAAAAGCAAATATATAGCTCAGCAAAAGCACAAATAAAAAAAATACGTTTTGTGAAAAACTTAATTTTCCTCATTTCTGTTGTCACCGTTTCTGTTATTTTTTTCATTAGACATTCCACCACCACTGATCTCCCTCAGGCAAAGCTTAGAACACTGATCCCGAGCTTGCAGCACCCGGTGCAATCAGAAAAGTGTCCTTCCTGAAGGAGCTCCAGCAGAATGCAAGGAGCAGCAGCAACCAGGAGGAGGCTGAGAGAATTCTTTATCCCTCTCTACAGCTCAGGCTCGTGCTCACTGAACCCCATGTACTTCTTGTTAGTCCACTTTTCCACCCTGTCCAGGTCCTCCTGCAGGTGACTCTCCCTTCCAAACATCAGCTTCCCCACTCGCTTTGGTACCACCAGCAAATTCAGAGTGCACTTTATGCCACGTTCCAGATCACATATGATGACAATAAATAGTATCAGGCCCAATATCAATCCTCACTGGATGATACTTGCTGTAAAATCTTCAGTCTGCAAGGAGCACATGCAGGTAAACAGGTCACCCAGAGTCACAAAGCCCAAAATTGATTAGAAATAAAAACCTCAGGTCAGCACCTCAAGGGGCTGTTGAAATCAGGAGTGCTTCATCTACTTATTCCACCAGAAGACTTGTTGCAGAAATGCTTCAATATTTATAATAAAAATATTTCTGTTGAGTTTCTAATCTGCATTTCAGTCACCCCATAGCAGACAAATGTGCATTTTAAAATATAACATATCATAAAACTCAATCTCTGCACTATCTCTCCTCTTGCCAACATATTAATTTCCAACGTAATACCATTTGCTTGAAGAAAACTATTCCCAATATATACCAGAGCAAGAAAGAGGGGAGAATACCCCAAATTATGTAGTTAGAAATGAAAAACTGGGGATGTGGAGCTTCTAAATAAGGGATTTCCAGCTAGAGCACAGAAAAATGTTCATGTGGATACATTTCATTTAGAAAATTATTAGAAATCTGATGTGACCCGTGTTCCTATCCGTTCATCTCAGCCCGTCCTGCAGGAAGAGGGAAAGCTGGGAATGCGAGACATATTATGAAATTAATACAATTGAGTTTTTCCTCCCCTAACATTCAGAATAATTTTTTTTTTTTCCTGAAAGGGATCAATTCTCTAATAAGACTGAATTATGCACATCTCATTTACTGGAAGAAAACATGAGAAGAGTGGTTTACAGGAAGGGAAACGGATAAGAAACACTAAATTGGATCTTGAATAGCTGATGTAACTGGGGATTCTTCATTTGATTTTGACATTTTTTCACTTGTCTCTTGAAAAGTATGTTACATGGAAGGGACTGCTGATGAATTTCTGACAGTGAGTCTGGTTTCTGGGGTTTTTTTAAAGACATCCTCTAACATAGTCTCCAAACTTTATACCATAATTGTGTGATATCTCAAATATTCCGGGACTCATGTGAGAAATCAGGCTTGTTTCATGTACAATCTGAAACATTCTCTCGTTGTCAATACGTAACTGCTCAGAAAGGTGTTTTTGTCAGCAGAGTTGCTGAGAATAAAACAGTAGGACGTCTCACGAAAATGTATAAACTCTGAAATTCCACTCAGGAAGGGTGAAGTCAGTCTGTCGTGGGCCCACTTAAAGCATTTTTGGTGGGATTTTGTAAACAAGCCTCAGCATCCATTTACAGGGCTTTTAAGACTCTACTGGAGCGGATAAAACTGTGGGGGAATTTTTCACCTAGTGTAAAAAACTTCTGTCTTTTGGGAATTTTTTTTAAAAATAAAAACCCTAACTAAGATCTTTTAGTTCTTTTTCACATGGGCTGGGATGGAAACAAGGTTACTGTCACTGGCCAGGGAACAAGTGAACACTGTTAAGTGGGATCAGCAGCCACAGAACCTACTTCCCTTGATTTGTAAGGAAGGAAGTTTTGGCCTTAGGTTCAAGTTCACACTGATTTCTTTCCTGAGAGGGCCTGTGTGTCTCCACCCAAGGCAGAATAGGGGACCATGAATTATGAATGTGCTGATAAGCTCTGGAAGGGATGAAACCAACCGAGATACAGGCAATCATTTGGAGACAACAATGAACTCAAACAAAGCCTGCAGCAATTTGTTTCATATCATGCATTGACAGAATTTTGAGTTTAATAATTCTTGCAGAATTATGGCTCATGGAGATGCTACAGCCTAAGTTATGACACGAACAGATGGGAGCACCTCTGCACCATCTCCAGGCGCAAGCTGTTACCCCAGCCCACCCTGGGGTGACATCAGTGATGTATCTTTCCTAGAGCAATGCTTTCAGTGCTCTCCCTTTGCTTTGCACTCACAACGGGGTAAAAACCTGCACACAAACAGCTGCTCTGAGTTCTCACAAATTCATACCCTGCCTTCTCCTGCTCTAATGTAAATGTTTGCCTACGTACCTGAAGGTAGAGCAGGCATATGTCAGATTCTACTAACAGGATCGTGGCAGGTGTCGCTTTAATTTGGAATTACGGTAGTGAATTCTTCATCAGCATTTTGATAATCCTATTTGTAAAGTGGTAACTTTTGCAAGGCCTAAAGACAAGTACAGGCCCACCTTCCTTAGGGACTCTGTGTGTGTTGGGCAGCTGCTGCATACGCTGTTGACGTACACCTTACAAAAAGAAGCTAAAGCATTTTTAAGTGCAAAGTTAAAGTGGTTTCCAACACACAGACATGGCATAAGTGCTATGCAGAGGACAGGACCTGGCACAGGATATATTTTGAAACATCTGTGGGTTGTTTTGGTTTTTTCTCTTTCCCAAACCTGAGAAAGCTTTCATTGCTGGTATGTTGCTGAGAGGCTTTTTTGCCTGCAAGACCAAGGCTCTTTAAAGTGTCTGGTAAAATGCTTCAGTGCAGAATGCATGAAGGGCATGCATTAACATACATTGATTACTTGTATTTTTAAATGTAAATGTTGTCTGCTCAGCATCTGATAGAATTATACCAGTACAGTCAGTAAGTGCCATTGACATTCAGTTCCCTGTTCTGAAGCTTGACAATACCTCTGATTCTGCAGTTTTTATTTGGATAATATTCATCATGGTAAACAGAAAGCTACTCCAAAACACAATAGCTTCTGTTCCTCAGACTTGGGGATTTCGGATGTAATTTCCCTAGGTGTTAGTCTTTGACAGAGGGTGCTGGGGTTCCCTGGCAGTGCTGGCACAGCACTGATGGCCCGTGACTCACTTGTGCATGTCTGCAGCTCCATTTTCTCCTGAAAGTGGCAATTCAGATTCAGCCCAGCAGCACTCCCACCCATCACTGAGTCCTGCTCTCCTCTGAGTGTAGTAGGCCACAATACATCTATTGAAAATATCTTTAGTGAACTCTTGGTCTTAGATGTACCACAGGTGGGGAATCCCACTTTTTGCAAACATATATCCAGTGCCCAAACCCTCACTAGTTTTCTTTCCAGACAGGATAGGGATAGTTTCATGCTACCTGGCTTCTGGAGTCCTCTCGTGCTATCTTCTGTCCTGTGACAAGCACACAGAGCCTGGCTGCAGGGGACTCCACACACTTGGGCAGCCACAATCCTCGTCCTCATCTCTGAGCCCTCGTCACAGACCCTGGAACACAGATCCCCTGTCTGAAGTCCAAAGCAGAAAGACTTTATGGCTTAGCTCTAATGTAATTAATGCAATAGTACCTAACCCTACAAATGGAAAAAATCCAGAAGGGAATAGGAACAAATCCTACCTAACTCTAAATTCTCCTGTTTTAAGAACAGGTGGCTACTGGCAGAAATTGGAATCACATTAACAGAGCCACTTTGCCTCCCACTGTTCATTTCTAGCCTGTGCTCTTGATGACATTGGGACACTAATACATCAATACATTATCTCCCACTGTTCAACAGCTTCAGAGTGTCCCAGGACAGACCAGGCAGACAACAGCTCCACAGCCGGCCCAGCAGCACTCACATTTTCAGGCACTGGTGCTAAAGCTGGACATTTTCCCTCGGTCTGATAAGAGACTGCCCTTTTCATGCCCCCAGGTAACACACAAACACCGCTCTTTGGCAGTCAATAACCCACTGCTCTTTTGACATTCTTTTGAATCCATATAGTTAATTAAGGTATGTATGTCTATCCAAAAATCTATACTGATTAAGCCTGGATTACAGAGTTCTTTCCTTGCTCAGTCTGAATAACCATGTGAAATATGAATATCCAGACAAAGAAAGCTGCTCCAGGTTTCTGTGTATTTATTTGACTTGAGATCTGCCATCAAAGAAAAGAGTGTCATTACTTGAGCACCAGGCCTTAAGTGATAGATTCCAAGTGCATCATTTTTAGAGCCATTAGAGGTTATCAGGCCTATATGGTTGCTAAGATACCATGAATCATGAAAGAAAATATAAGATAATGGTAGGCAGTCACTGCGATGTTTATCAGAGTATGTTCTCTGCATCTTACTTAATAGCATCATGATTAGGATCATTTTCAAGAGTTCCTGTCTATTTTCCAGCTAGGTGCAAGAGTACAACTGCATTAAGTTGGCAAATATTGTTTGTATTTCATGTTTCTCCACGAGTAAATGAATTTGTGGAAGTCAAAATTTGTAATTGCCACAGCAGAATTTATTAACGAGTAAGAGCGTGTGTCTGTGTGCAGGTTTCTTTCCTGGCTATTAAATAGTATCTTCAGACTTGGAATGAAATCATCCTTCATTGATTTCAAGTATATTTTGTGATAACAGAGACTGTGCTTTCAAAGAGTTTTTAAATTAAATTTGTAGCTGAGGTAATTGCTGTTGCAAAATTATGCAACTAAAGTAAAGCGTTCTGCTGGAGCTTTCTTGATATTGTAATTTAACTGCCTCTTTTCTAAATCATAAAAGTGTGAGATGCCAGATTAGGGCAAAGCATTAGGTTATTACTGAATTATTTTATGTTCTATCTCTGGAAGTATCTGGTGAGAAGTAAAGGGATGGATCTGCAGTGCTGTGAGCAGCGCTCACACCCTATCCCCCAAAGCCCTCTCTGGGTTCACTCTCTCACCACTCTAAAATTGTGAAGTCCAAGATGGGAAAATTGCCTGCTTTCCCCGACTTTCTACCCCAACAAAGAGTGTAATTCCTACACCAATGGACAGAGATAGTCAGATAAGCTCTTCTTAGAGAACTGAATAGGTGGTGGTGGTTGTTATTCTTACAATTAGGCAGTGAGGCAGCGGAACAAGTTGCTCAGAGAAGCTGTGGACACCAATCCCTGGAAGTGTTCAAGGTCAGGTTGGATGGGGCCTTGAACAACCTGATCTAGTGGGTGCCATCCCTGCCCATGGCAGGAGGATTGGAACTGGATGGTCCCTAAGGTGCCTTTCCACCCAAAACCACTCCAGGATTCTGTGATTCTTACCTGCCACGCACTGAACCCACAAACCTGCGGACAGATGCCTGCGTGGCATTTGAAGGAAAGCACACAACACAAGTAAGACAAAAGCTCAACAGGTGGGCTTCCCTTATCCAAGCTTTCAAATAAAGCATCTTCCCATTCCACTCTACAGAGGCATTTTAGTATGATTTTGCCTTTCCCAACACAAAACAAAATACAGTTCAGGTGAGAAAAGCTGCTGGGACACAGTCGAAGACACCAAGCAGCCCAGGAGATCAGAGTGACATTATGCTACAAGAATTAACCTGCATCCTCTACAAGATTTCAACTGGATCTCACCCAAAACAAGACCTTCCTGGAACCATCCCCTCCATGTCAGTAAAATTTTGTTCTATGAGCCTGCAGTTCTGACTCAAAGCAAGGTTTCCCTGTCCTTGACAAGAACCACAGACCGCTTTTTAATTCTTTCAAGAGCACTGGAGATTTAGACATTCATTTAAAGCTCAGAGTTTGTTAGAAGAGCCTAAGAAAGACCCACTCACAACAACAAAAAGAGGCAGTAATATTTCTAATTTTCTTGGCACCCACAAAGATGAATACACATCAACATCTGAGTACTGTAACTTTTTTTAAGTAAATGAGCCTTGAAGATTATCTGTCAGCTAAAATGCACCCAAGGGCTTGCTTTGCAATGTTTCTTTTTTAAAGAATGTTTGTTTTAACATCATTGTTGCAACCAGCCAAAGAAAAATGTACAGCCATCATAAAAAATATGAGTAGATACCCAGTTGTTAGAGCTGGTTTAGGAACAATCACAGGAGTGATGGACTGTGCGACCCAGGAGAGGTTCCTTCCAACCCTAATGATTCTTGGAATTGATTTTCTTTTGCAACTCACTTTCAGTTAGTCCTTTAGAAAAAAAATAAAAAGGGTTAGATCAATGCTGGCTTCAATGACACAGGCATTCCAGCTCCTGCAGTATTTTCTCACCATGGCAATCTCTTTATCTTCTTGTTTGTATGAAGACCATTCTCTACTCCTCTGTTCCTGGCTGTACATAAAAATAAGGGGCTGGGCTCATAGTTTGCTGACTTCAGGGGTGAATGTGACATTAATACAAATCAGTTAGCAGATAAAACTCTGACTACACCTCTCAGAGAGTGAGTATACAGTTGTTCTGCTCACAGTTCGGGAGAACTAATCTTTGCATTCCTTATCACACTTGCTAAATAGAGCCTCTTCTAGCTAGAAACTAGAACAGAAATACAAGTATAAGAAATTTGTATCTCCAGAAGGATCCATTCTGTGAGTTTAATGTTACAGGATACCAACGCAATTTCATATAAACTGGTATTTGCACCACAGACTCTTAAGGACAATTTTCCAGCCCTTCCTCGTTTTCAGTTAGCAGTCTAAAAGGAGGACAGCATTATACCCCTGCTTCTTTCCCTTTTCAGTCCACTGACATAATAGTCTGGGCCTAAACAAGAAAGGAAACTCTCTGTAGATCAGAAAAAAAGAAAAATCAGACAAACTCGAGGGATATCTCGGTGTCCTGAGTCACATTTTGCAATGAGATGTAGAGACCAGCTCTAGCTCATCAGCACTGGCCTCTGAGATGACCACAGTGAGCAGAGAATAGTTTATGGACATTCCAAGATCTCTCTTTTGATGGAGCTGCCTATAAATTAATTGCAGAGCAAGAGGCCCAGATATTTCTCAAAGAGCCAAGTTGGTTGGAAGCATAAAGAAATATGGTTAAAACAATAACTAAAAAATCAGAACATCCATAGTTTCAGTGCACTGCACAGTGACATTCTCCAAAGCACCTCTCTTAATCAAGCACATAACAGCCTCCTTTTTGTCTCTTTCCTTGAAAAAGATTTGCACCATGGAAAAGGGAAAGTAGAAAGGTGTAACACCAAAATGGCTCAATAAAGCTCCAATATTGAAACACATAATTTCCAAGATTTGTGGCTTTCTAATATGCTTCCTATTTCTTATTAGGTAGGAGGGCTTCAGGGACACAGGCTGCCTGGAAGCAGTGGGAATGGAAGAGGCAGAGGGACATGAGTTACCCCAGGCATTCTGACGTCCTGCCATGACTGTCACTGACCTGGACCACAGTCTGACCTGGAGGGCAGGCAGTTTGCTGCTAAAGCTGCATGCAATGCACAAAAGCAGCACTTCAAAGGCACAGACAAACAAGACCTCCTGTTGAAGCAGAAACCATTACAGAACGACAGCCCAGATGCATCCACATCGATACATTCATCCCTGGGAGCACTATCCCACTACTTCACTTACCCCAGATGCTTTGTAGCTCATTGCAGACAAGACCTAAGTTTTGAAACCCCGAGCAGCTGGAGGCAGACCTCTCCTGGCAAGCCCTGTGGCAACCTCCCTCAGGCAAAGTTCATAGCAGTCAGTAGCCTCTAGTATTTGTCATGTATCTTATTTTTGCATTTCTCACTCTAAAAGATCTCCATGCCCATGGGAAGGCAGAAGCAAGCCATGCAGACAAGAGCTGGTGTGTCTGTACAGGAACAAAGCTGGCTGTGGTTTTTAAATGGTTTATAGAGCTTTGACTTTTCATATGTCACAACATGTCCCCAGCTAAGAACAGAACTCCTCAGGTATGACCTGACCTCTGGCAGGTGAGGGCAGCGCTGACCCCCCTCCTGTGCTGCTCCAACTGCCCTTGAGAGTTGCAGCCCAGGACACCTCCTTTGCATCATTGCTCTGCTGTGCTGTCCTCGTTTGGGGACTGTTGCCAAGAATGAGCACAAGAAGGTTTCCCCAGACTTGCCTGGTCTAACTCTCCTGTCTCCGCTTATGAATTCCCAGGGCCAGCACACACTATCTCTGACACAGTTTCATTCACCTTGGGCCAATACATTCCTACCAGTTAGTAGTGTAGAACTAAGACTTGCACTATTTTGCTTTTGGCATGTTTTCTTTCCATTCTGCCTTCCAGGCTTATTATCACCAAATGTTTTAAGAGTGTGTTATGATCCAGTTATTATTAAGGTCTTTTAGAAATTCCTCTGCCCAAACTAAGGTGCAAACGAGACCATATGCCAGTGACAATAATATGGATTTTATTGTATAGTAAATATGAGAGAAAGAGCCAAAAAAAGGGAAAAAGAAAAAAGTGGGAAATAAGTGGGGGGGACAGGGAGTGCCAGGGACAGAATAAAAAGAATATCACCACTCCGTGGATCCCAGCAATGCTCTGTCAGTCCTCTCCAGCTGGTGGTCTTGGTGGTGAAGGTCCCTCCAAGCAAGCATAGTATCCCATGAGTTAATAAATCCTCCAGCCAGGTGGCAATGTCCAGGCATGTCCCCCTGGGGGGGAGGGGGAGGTCAGTCTCTTGCAGCAGGCTCTGGATCACGAGCAGTCCTGTGGTGCAAGGCCTGGCACTTTGGGGGGTCTTTGATGGATTCTGGCTCCCCCTCAGCTGCCTCTCACGTGAAAGTCCCGAGGATGTGGCCTGTGGGGTTGGGGGTTCCACAGCTGTGTTTGTGTTTACAGTTTGTGTAAGGGAGGATGGGTGTTTATTGCCTCTGAGCAGAGGTTACACCACACACCCCAAACTTCCTCCTCCTCCTCGCTTGGGGGGGAGTCTGTGTAAACCTGGCTTCTGGGAGCTGTGCTCTTCCCCACCCCAGACTCAGCACAGCTGGTGACTTTGACCTTTTGTGGATGCATCCCTTTCCCTCAGCCTGAGATGACTGAACAATAGGTTTCCCTTTATCTAATCAGCAGTTTGATTTTCAGTCCAAAGTCCCAGGCTTAAGGGGGTTTCTTTGGTTGTAGCTTCTTTATAATGAACAAAACTTTATATCAGTGTTTGAGGCATGAACTGTTTTCAGTCTCTGACACAGTGCAAAGTTACTTCCTCACTGTAGGAGATTTACATGATTCATAGAACCATAGAAAGGGGTTGGAATGGGCCTTAAAGATCATCTGGTCTAACCTCCTTCCATGGGCAGGGACACTTCCCACTAGACACTTCCCACTAGATAAATCCTCAAGGCTTTATCCAGTCTGACTTTGAATTCTGCCAGGATTGGAGCACCCACAACAATGCCCATGGCTTTAAGCACTGTCCAAAATCCCAGAAAAGTCCCTGCCCTGTGCAGTTTTTTACACTGCATTGCCTTTCTAATCCCACACATCTTCTATATCTTTTTGCCTTTTTTTCTTTTCTTCTACTTTTCTCTATTAAAGCCCAGGAAGTTTCTCTCTCTCCCTCTTCCCACTCTTCTTCCACTCTCTCATAACTTCTTGGATTTCCATCAACTCATCATGTGAAAATGTATGCAACACAATTCAGAGAGGTCACCTACTCTGTTCTTGATTTATTTTATCCAAGTCATACTATTCCTTATTGCATTTGCTGTTTTCCAGACAGGCAGTTTCTAGATGACACATGCATGGAAGCGGCACATATCCAAAAAGTATTGCTGCTTCACATAACAGAGAATTTGGACTTGGCATGGTCTCATGTTGCCCTGAAAAGCAGCTTTTATTGTGGGCAAAAGATCAGAGTAAAAAAAAAAAAAAAGATGCAAAGTCAATCTGGTCAAAATTTAGACTTTCAATTGGCCTGAAATATTGACATTGTAGCATTTGTTTAGTTCATATTCAGAGTAAATTGGCATTTTGCCTTCTACAAGGAACATTTAATAGAAATTCTCTTGCTTCAGAAACACTATTTCCAAAATTCATCCTGATACCAGGGGCAGCTGACTGAAATTTGTGTTGTTTTTCAGCCTCAGTGTTCTCACAAACACTTTTCCTGTGTACCAGACGCAGAAACAAGGAGAGTCCCAACTTTTTCAGTTCAGCCGTCCTGGCTTTCTGAACCCCGGTGTTTTAGAAGTGATGCAACTGTCTTAGCTCCAAGATAGTTTGGGACCCCTAGATTCCCTGAAATGAGCTCACTTTGAAGAACAGGTGTTTCAAGTCACTGAACCATAAAATACCAGCCAACAGCAGCTCACAGCCCCAGGAGCTCACAGGGAGCCAAACACCTCTTCTGGCTTTCACTGTGTTTTACTTCTGAATCCTCCTACCTGTACCCCACAGGTTTCCATCCTCCTCAGCCCTGCCCAAATAAATCTGTCTTCTTTCAAATACTCTGTTCAAAGAAAATTTCAATAACAGTACACTATCTGGACATTACAGCATTTTGAAAAGATACAATTTCATGGGTGTGCAAGTAATTTTTTAATTTTCACTAGAATTACATCAGGTCACATCTCCAGGAAGTAAATTAGGAAAGGGCCATGGAAATCAACACAGCTGACTGTACACAGTGCCCTAAATAATTAATCCATTCAAAACTCCAGTGAAAGAGAAGGGAGAGTTTCTTGTAACTTGCCTAACTCCACTCAGTGTGCTTGTCTAATAAATGCTGGTCCCTGGGACATCCAAATATGAACAGCAAATGAGAACTCCAAAATTCACCATTTCTAGTTCTGGGTTAAAAGTGCAGCCTCTAAACAGTTGACCTCAGAAAAAGGAAAATTCTGTCCTTGTAAGGTTTTTTACTGTTCTTGACCAGAGGTGACTGATACACTGTTTGCACCTCACACTGAAAATCAATGTTACAAGACAGAAGAGCTATATTCTGATGTTTCACATGCACCAGCTTTCAAAGTATAGAGGAGGAGGAGCTGCATTTTGACTCTTTCAGTATCTGACTGATGGCTATTTTACAAAATTATGTTCCCATTTTCCTGGTTTACAAAATCAGTAACCCATAAGAAATAGTTTTGAAATGATGAGTTACTGAATGCACAGACCAGTCTCATCTCATTCATAAAAATGTGTTTTCAATAGAGCTTTTCGTGTTCTGTTCCATTTAGTCTTTTTTTTTTTTAATTGCAGTCTTTGAATATTAAAAACAAACCCTACTAATCAGGTCTTTTCTATGTGATAGAAGATGAGAAAGTATAGCCCAGTCAACTGCACTCCACGGCTGGAATATCACATGCATTGTCAGCTTAATTGCGCTCATCACTCAGATAAAATTTCATTAGCAGAAATTTATTGCAAAAGGCAGTGATGCTAAATTCTTTGTACTCATTTCTATGGAGCAAAACACACAATTGTATCATCTGATGTGTGTTTTAGTTACTTTCTCTATACACCTGAAAAGTTCCAATGAAGCTGCACAGAACTGAGTTTCAAATAAGTCTCTTAACACAGGCTGGTGCAGAGCAGAGGTAGGAGCACTGAGAACACCAGCTTTGAAAAAATATTTTGATTTCAAGATTTTGATTTCATCAGAGACCAAGAAGCTGGTAATTAAGAACTGGTAACCTGCTGAGAAAACATCTTCTCTAGATTCCCATTAAATTCAAAACAGAAGTACATACTTATCTTTTAGCTAATAAATTAATCAATCACCTAACTGCACAATACTGGTTTTATAATTTACAATTTTATCATTTTTAGCAACTGCAATCTAGTAAAACGGCTTAAATAATAAGACATTGTTCTCCTTAATAGGAAGTCTTATAACAGAGGCACGCAAACAGCAAATTAAAAAGCCTTAATAGCCGTCCTTCTATTGGCTTTTATTCATTATCATTACACATCGATTACCATCATGCATGTTTAATTATGAGGACAAAGATCTGACCAAAGCATTCTAGCATCTCTAATTGTGTAGGCTTTTAACAATGCACTGTGCAGTGCTTGTCACATGGTCTGAAAAATTATCAAATAAGTAAGAGCTGCCTTCAGCAAACACCACCATTCCCATTGACAGAAGCACTCAGCTCCTGCTGAAGTTCTTTCCCAAGGAGTCTCCAGCCCAGTTACACACTCCTCCAAAATATCTGCTTGCTATTATAGTGAGAAATGTGGCTCTCATTCCCACTACTTCTTTGTGCTTGTGCTTTTCATTAGTTGAAATTCGGATTAATATTGCTAATATTGGACTCTACCTGCAAGGTCTTTTTTGGTTGGTTTGTTTAAAAAGACTCTTAATTGGTTCAATTATGAATTATGGTTCACAAACCCATTTAATTTAAGTAAGTGGGTTTACCTTGACTTACACAGATTTAGTCTTCTGCTAGCAAGGGAGTAAAATCAGGCCTTTTCTCATCAAATTCAATTTAAACTTCTGCACAGGTGTATATCACAGCAGTCTTACCTAGAAACTCTGCAAGCTTTACAGTCCTTACTAAGGAACAATAAAAACTGCCTTCACTTTGATTTTCTCCTTTTACCTTCAGACATTTTAGGAGAGCTCTGGAAGTAGATTAGGTGAAGGAACGAAACAAATGATCCATGTCCTTGTCACCAGTCACATAACTGGTCCATTAGCACTGCAAAACTTGTGAGGTCTCATGCTGTCTTCTACTGCATTTTTCTACTTAAATATAATGTAGAAACTTTACACCTGGCACCCGATGAAGGTCCACATTTCTGGGATTGCAGTAAGCATGGCAAAGAATCAATTTGATTTTACAGAAAATGGAGGGAAATAAACAAACAAAATAGAAAATCTCAAGCCATTTGTGTCCTTGCAGACACCTTTACATGTGGAACAACAATGAAAGGAAGTTATTAGTGCCCTACACATCACAGGACTGTTTGGCACAACCAGCATAAGAGGAGTCCCACCTCATCTTTGCCTGTCTTCCTTGTAAAACTCTCCAAACCAGAATGAAGTCATGGGGAAAGGTTAGGGAACATGCAGAATCCTTGCCCTGGGAGGAGTGGAAGAAGCAATGAAATGTCAACATGCAAAAAGCTGAGAGCTGCAGTATGGAAATGGGGGGAGGAAAGGGAGGCTGAGCTCCTCTGCTCCCATGGCAGAAGACATGATGGGAAATTTCAAAATGTCCCCAGAATAAGAAGGGAGAATGAGGATGCAAGGCCCATGTATGCTTCTTGCAGCCAGTTCAGCCAGCAGAATTAAAAGTGAGGTAAACTACTAGTTTCATATTTTTTTGGACTCAAGCACTTCAGAGCAAGGATTCTTCTTTATTCTTTGTTCAGCACAATGGGGGCAAATGCCTCAGTGCCTCTGTGTGAAAGAACAGAGGCAGTACCTAAAGAACTGCACGTAAGGCAAACAAAGTGGCTGAATGCATTGGGAGAAAAATCCTGTTGTCAATATATTTTTTTCCTTCTCAGTGCTTAATGTTTACTGTCCAGAGTATTTAAGGCTCAAGTTTTGCATTGACTTTTTTAGGACTGATGACAGGCTCGAAGCTAAACACACGTTTAGATGCTTTGGCACAGCAGAGACAATAAACCCAGCACAGCAGAGGATTAAATCTCCACTATAGCCACTACAGCCTTCACAGTGCTTTATTGCTAATTTTTGCACATATGTCTGTGATCAGTTACAGGGCTCTGACATATGGTGAGTGCACCTGCTAAGTTAGCCGGGGCTATTGCCTCAAACAACACGGACACTTATGGCAGGGTCTGCAAGGGTATAAATAAGGGATTATAATGTCCCTCGTGCTGTAGTGCTTTGCATTCCCCAAACGGCACCGTGGCAACGCAATAACCTGAGACAAACAGTCTAAAATGTTTTGTAAACATGCTACAAAATAGATTCATCACTCTCCCACAGTTAAGCAAATTTATTATTAATTATGCAAGATTCAAATTGATAAAGTGTGTTTTCAGGGTTTGGTGCTCATTTGCCTGATTTGAGGTGGAATACAAACAGACCCCAGTCACATTTTCATCTCTAAAATTACATAAATTGCTCAAGAAATTGGCAACCACATCTGTGTGAGGGAACCACAAAGTTCAACCAGTCTTTGTCACAGAGCTGGGCAGCAGCATTCACACGTTCCTGCAGCACCGACACCCCTGAGCTGCTCCCTCTGCGCCTCCCAGGGATGTTCCCAGGCCTCGGAGCGCAGCTTTAGTCCCTCTGCTGCACACCCCTTCCCGCGGGGCTGCCAACACTGCGGTCCTTGATGCGTTTTTAGGTTCAACCAGAGCACAGAACTGGAGCAGCCTCTCCAGCCCGTTTTCCGGAATTTAAAGAGGTCATTCCTTAGCAGATCCTTGAGGCCTTACCTGCGCACCAGATTCTCCAGGCCGCAGCCGTAGTCAGGCTTTGAAAGACCCGTTTGCACACATCTCAGAGAGCCATTCCCCGTGTTCATTCTGCCGTGTTTCACCACGTTTGTTTTGGCACGGGCCTCCTCTGCCAGATTGGAAATGCCGCGACAGCAGCCCTGCAACTGCCCGTACGATGGCTCTCTCTGCGAAAGGGCTTTTTAGGACAAAGAACATCAAAAGTTCAAACCTCAGAGCTTTCATGGCATTTAATATCAAATCTCTAGATCTGGTCCCCAAAAGTAGGTTCGGGATTGTATCTGCAACATGGATTTTTGCAGGAATTCACCTTCTATTTCACTTATCAGGAAAAAAATTGCAAATAATGTATTTCCCTCAAAAATATCACGAAAACATCTTTGAAGATTTGAATACAACTAAATACAAACCTCAAAACCTCATTTTCAGTTTGGACTTGAAACCCATTATTTTTTTTTCTGCGTACCCATGTAATCTTATATTCTAGGAGGTAATACCATATCCTCAGGCACAAGAATAGGAATTGAATTTTTTCATTTTATCCAGTTCTGATTATTTTTGTCAGGGTATTGAATGTGTGGCTAACACCTCTGTAGTAGAGGTAATTAGCAAAGTACCTTTTTTTTTTTTCCTCAGTGTTATTTCTATAGCCCTCTGTACACTCTGGGGGTCTTTTTACAAGGTTTTTTTTTCTTACTCCTCAATTAAATTACTCCCCATGCTTACACCTGAGTACACAGAATATATAGTTCTAGTGACATATTTCAAATTCAGGCTTTTGAAGCTCCCCTGCCCTACTCCTGCTAGCAATTTTTACCTATGGAAGACTCTCCAGAGCACATTACCATCAAAAACTGCCAGAGACACTATGCAATATTAGTCAAGGCATCTTTAATAATGCAAGAAAGGTCAGCAGCTCACAGAATATCAAGCTGAATATCGAAGAATTATGAATCTTTTTCTCTGTGCAGATTTCATAGGTATTCTTTGGGGTTTTTTCCTGATTCATTTTATGCCAGCAGCAGAGGATTTGTTTCATTTTCAGCACATGCCAAGAAAAAAAAAAAGAAAAGAAAGAAAAAAAAAAACTTTCTTATCAAATGAGAGTAAGAATGTCAGTATATAAATCACTTCTTATGTGTCAGTGCATAACAATAGTGTCGGGATCAGGTGTGTAACACACTCTTTACATGAAAAGTGGCTGATTCCTAACAATTGAATTAGAAATTGCATTGTAACTCCAGGTGGGAAAGTGGCCGCCAGAGCTCCTGGCCGCACAGGCCGTGCCCTCTCCAGGCCATTGAACACAAGGAGCTAAATTCCCTATTTTATTCTCTCAATGCCACCAGAGTTAATGTTGCTTTACAACTAACAGGTTTTTCCTGGAACAGCTCAGGATGTGATCGCATAGCAGGGCCCTGACCCCTTGACTACATAATGCTTTTGTGATCAATAGCATAGAAATTAATGTGTTTATCATATCAGAGCATTTTAAAAATTTCATACATACTGTCACTAATTACTTCCAATGCTCATGATACAGCATTTTGAAGTGCTGGTCCAGTGCTTTCAAAATTCTGCACAGGAATAAGTTGAATTAGGCAGTCTGAAAAATCAAACCCAACTAATTTCTTCTGTTCTCCCCAGGTCATTAATCTTCATGGGACAAATTACCACCGGCAGCTCAGCAGAGTGGCACTGATGGACTGGGGAGACAACAAAGCCACTCTGGCATAACTGAGAGGAGCATTTCCCTCGTATCATCTGCACCTTCTTCCCTGAATTTCCCCTTATTTATTTTAAAATTTTTGGTGCAAATTATTAGAATTTCTTATTTTTAATTCACCTATTTTTAGGATTATTCATTCAAGCTCACATTGAGCCATCCTCTGCTGAACAGCATGACTGCTTTGACTACAATTTGACAAAGCAATTTTGCAAGGGTTCTTTTTTTGCAAGTAGTTCTGCAAGAATAGCAGAACTATTCTAATAAAAGAATAAGAATAGCAGAACGAGTCTTATAATGTTTAGAAATGACATAGGATCCTGGTATAGCGTTAGAGGCAAAATATTAATATTAAACTAAAAGGCTGTTAGCTGAATTCAGGGGGGGTTGTCATGATGAAAATGTGAGCTCTCAGCACAAATGTGTAACAGCAATGCAGGAAGATGAGTTCCAACTTGATAAAAATAAGATTTTAAAATCTAATTAGAAACACAATACTAAAAAGTCTATTTCATTTTCCCAGACAGAAATTACACTCTTTTCAGTGTGGTGTGGTGTGATGTATGCACAAATTACCTGCAGGTCACATTTGCTTTTGTCTGAAAGCTTAAGGGGAAAAATACTCCAGCCTTTTTCTTTAACCTATAGCAGTACAGCCAAAGGCACTGATGGGGTCACAACAGTACATAAAAAGTGATCAGTAAGGAAAATGGTGCCATATGTTGCTTTTCCCTTGCTGTACTTAGTTCTCTGGAAAATGATCAACAGTAGCTGCAGCTAAATTGTACCCTATTTTTCTGTTATCAAATGGGGTTAAAAAGTCATGTAAATAAATATACATGAACTAAACAGAAACAGCTGGAAAGTTCCCAGAAGGGACCTCTAACAACCGCCAAGTTGGACAGACCATGGTAGATCAAGGGATCATTATTAAGATTAAAGGCTTACACCAAACCTGCTGTGAAATTCAATCTGCTGAATTTTAAACGTTTATGGCACAAAACAGAAAGTACTAAATGGTGGTATTTATTAATTCTTAAGAAGCGAGATGACGAGAGAGTTGTTACATTTTCTGCATTCCAAATGTGCATGGTGCAATTTGCTGAGATAAAAAAAAATCTGTAGGTCCCTCCTGTGAAAGTCAAATATTTCAAGCAAACTCCTTTTTCTATTGATTTTCTGGAGGAAAAAAAAAATTATCAGCATCATTAGTGCTTTAGGGTTTTCTTTTAAAGGCTTTAGACCGACTTCGTTTTAGAGAAACACACCACAGCAGTGACTGGAGCTAAATCTGAACTCTTGAAGGAAGGAGGTTTTTTACCTTGGCAGACTTGTGCCATTCCAATTGCATTTGATGGAATTACGCTCCTGTGCCTAACAAATAACGAAGATGACAGCTGTCTGAGCCAGCGAGCGTTACTCAGTGTCTCACCACCCTCATGGGATACCTGCTCCCTGAATTGTGTTCCTAAACTAAGTTAGAGGAGTGTTCTACAAGTCCCCTGCAGAGGAGAGGCTTGGCGTCTCTCCCGCGGGGAGATGTTCGCGCTGTGTTTACACCCAGCGAGTGCTCGCTCCGTGTTTACGCCGAGGCTCCACGCAGCTGCCACCCTCCAACTCGCTCAGCACTTCTCAGCTAAGATCTGCTACCAGCCAGAAAGTCCAAATGTTTCAAATCTCAACAATCTCTCTTGAATGAATGAACAAAAGAAAGCTCCCTTCTTTTGAGAGTCAGTCTCGTATCCCCAAAGAAGACAGCGTGACAGTAATTAGTTATACTTGTTGAGATTTACACGGGAAATGTTCCCTCCACAGACAAGCCGTGTGGAATTTATGTATATTTGGAAAAATATTTAGACTTCTGTCATGGCTTAGCCATCTGTATTCCTTGGCAATCGTACTCCTTGGGCAAAGACCTATGCCGACAACGTAAATTAGGTCAGAGTGACATTGGTCCTCTGGGGATGCTGGAAAATCTTCCAAACTGCTGAAGAATAAGTGCATCCTGTAACCCGCAAGGAATGCCTCATTACTTGGGGCTGTATTTTCAAATGATAAGTGTGCCCTGATCCCTTCAGTCAGCACAGCACACAGCCACATTCCATAGCTAGCAATCTAGTATCTAGCACTTGGGCTGGCTTAGTCAGACCCTTGTCCACTGGAAAAGTGCAGGATTTTGCTTTAGCCATTAAAAAATATTTCACGTGGCAAAACTCAACTGTTGAAACACTACGAACAATTTTCTATCCAGAAAGATGATTACAAAGAGTGACAATATCCGTTCTGTGACAAGACACTTCCTTTCTGCTTCAGCCAGTTCCCACACTGAGGCCCGTTGACAATATTTTGGGAGCCAATCAAATAGACTTACAGTTCCAAAAGCTTGAGCCAAAGAGTTTACATTCTCTTCTGGCACAGGGTGGCATATTTCAGTTGGCTTTAAAGCTGCCATATCAACAGGTCTCTCTGAATGTCCTGATACCTGTGTGCCAAAAACCTGGGAGCTGTAGGAAAATCTGACTTGAAACAGGTACTGGCTGAGGGAGGGCTCTATTTATAAATCAGGTCATGGGGGTCCAAGCTTTTAGCAAAGGGAAAAGTTTAGTAAAAGACAGTAAGGGGAAAGCAGAACTTCAATCAGTTATGAAGACGATGTTCTTTAGTTACGCAGTTTTTAAAAGCGCATCTGTTTCTGCTCCATCTTGCTTTAATCTCACAACACTTGTAAGGCATGGCACATCCTATAGGAACCTGGAAGAAGCTGGGCTTCCCTGCAGAGATCCCTCCGTTCTGCCTATCTGGGATACATTCTTGGAAGCTAAACTGATATAAAGGGACAGCAAAGCACCTTTGTGAGTTGATTTGTGAAAATTGTTTCAGTGAGTAAACAAATGTATTTCCTTACTCTTGACAGACAGCCTCATTAAGTTTTCATAAAAGATCTGCATTATTAAAATCCCTGTTCTCTCCTGAGGACTAGAGGTATAGGAATCTCAGGTGTTGCTATAGTACCCACTCAATGAAACTTTCAATATGGATGCTATTTTTAAAAAGAACACTTAGCAATGGAGCAGGTGACCTGTTTTTTTCAGGATGAAGCTCACTCCTACAAACAGGAGAGATAAAAACAACCACTTACCCATAAGTGGAAAAGAGCCTTCCTTACACTAGGAGCCCATCCTGCCTTTCTGGCATATCTTGCTTACAAAAGGTATTTTCAGAAAACAAGAATAAAGTGCTTCAACGAGTGTCTTTACAGCTGTCGACTTCTTTTATAACCATCAAAGTGTAGCATGTGGAAATAAAAAGATAAGAAACCAAATGTGCAAAAATATTCATAACCAGGTGTTTGGACTGCTCTTTTCACCCTGACTCCTGCCTATAAAACATCAATCTGCTATTATCCTCCTGCCAGATAAACAGGCAAGGTAGTTGAAAGTGACCCGCCAAAACTTTTAACTTCTGAGCACATCATCACAGCAGACACAAGAGTTTTCCCTGATGAGTGCAAATTACTGTAGGACTGGTGGGTCTCTGTGGCACACAAAGAGCAATACACTCTACCCTGCATAAAAGAGTGATTTTCACTTTGCATGATAACGAGCCTTTTGTATTTCGAAAGTAACTAACAAAGTACCTCTGCAGGAGGCCCGCTGTGTTAGCCTTCATTAAAGGAGCCAGATCGATAGATTAAGCAAAACAAAATGGTAGCAATTCTGCCTTAGCCTGAAGCTCTTTCTTTGCACTCCTGAGCTTTATGGGAAGCACTGGAACCAAAAGAAAAGTTGCCGCTGCATCAAGCAGTGAGACTTAGGAAAAAAAAAAAAAGGAACTTAAATTTAGAATTCAGTGCTCAAGTAGAAATAAGGCAGAGAGATAAGTCTAGAGATGAGTGTGCTGTTAAATAAAATAGAAGAAAATTTGGAAACCCCTGGAAGCCATTTAAGAGCTGTGACATTGCAGATGCAGCGGCAGCAGGTATCCGGGTGCACCTCTCCTTGGCAGGCTCTGCTACCTTAGCAGCTCCCTAGCAGATCATGGCAAGCAGCTTCCTCCCTAACCTGCAGAAAAAACGCCCCATTTTATTCAACCATCTCCAACAGACACAAACTTATCACGCTTCTGGCTCACCTTTGCATAGCTCAAAAGAAATGTCTGGTGAAACTTGGAACTGGATGTAACTCACCAACTCGGTTCTGCTTAAAATGAATGGGTTGTGGATAAGAGACTATGCTAAATATTAAGGAAACACTGGGAATCCCAATTCAGAGAAGCAGGTTAACCATTCCCTTTTGGAAGCAGCTCTAGTAGCAACTTAAAGTAATCTAATAAAACTTCATCTCTATTTAAGGATGTGAGGAAAGAGCCCCACTACAAGAGAAAGTACTGGCAAAGAAGGAGACCTGAGGGAAAAGGAAAATACTTCTATCAGTGAAGAATTGGGACCGTCTGTAAGAACTGTAGAGCACAGAAGCTTGGCACAGTAAAATCAGAGAATATTTCTGCTTTCAAAATGGGAAGTTATTACAGTCTGCAATCAGAAAGGAGATGAAAGCTGCCCCAATGAACTGAAGCGCCAAACTCGCACTTGAGAAACTGTAGAACTAAGTGCCTATTAAAAAGCCAGAAATCAGACAGAGAAACATGCAAGGGACAAGGTTAAGTATCATCAAAGAGAAGAATTGAAAGAAGGTCAATAACAGCTTGGACAGGAAAGGAAGATGAATAGAAAATTGTTCTGGACCACCTCAAACCCCTGCTCGGCAGAAAGGTATTGATGGGATTTGAAGTGACCAAGAAAAATGTGAAAGATGTGTCCTCCTTTCTCTCACAAAGTGAACTGAAGAAAAAAAAAAACAAGACAGAAAAGAAAGAAAAGCCAAAGTCAGAGAAACCTCCTTGCAAGTTCCTAGGATTTGCTTAGGACAAAGGACAGACTCAATCGGACACTAAAATCACCTTTTCAAACCACCATTTCAGAAAAGTGCTCTGCATATTTACATAATACAAGCCATTGTATAACCATGGGACTTTCTGTGTATTTCACCCTTCTGTGGACTTTAACCATATAGAATCACTTTTTACTATTGACAGAGATATAACTCATTTAAAACCCTTTGAAAAATCCCCAGCAGGTTATCCTGCTTGCCCAGACAAGAACCAGAACAGCAGGTATGTCTCAAACACTGCAATAATCTCATCAAGAAAACCAAAGCAAAGACTATACTGTAAAAACTGTTTATGAAAAGCAAATGGGAGGAAACTGCTCTGGTCAGACAGGAAATAAATCTGGAGGATCTCGGAGAAGAATTTCTTCTGGCACGGGCTACTCAGAGATTTTGGTAAATCCTTTTGGCCTCTTATGCTTCAAGTTCCTTACCCATCTAACACAAATAAAACAAGGTTATCAAGGCTTTGAGGTTTTTGCTCAGGTGCAAACACTTTGGAGCTATGATTTTCTGGTGACCATGGCCTTTACTGCAATGAGTCTCTGCTTCTCAGCATTGCTTCCATGCACAGAAATTTTAACTCTTTGTGTTCTCAGTGGGAGTAAATGCCTTTCCCACAAGTGATGTGAATTTCTTGGGGTGGGAGTTGTCCATGGCTGTGTGTCTTTCCAGACCCTGGAAATGAATGAGGAGAAATATTTGGGAGGGGAAGTAAAACGGCTTCTTGCCTCCAGAAGGCTGGGTGGGATTTGGTGTGTGGGCCAGGGTCCAGAGCCACTGGTGGTAGAAGCTACAACCAGAGCCACCAGCCAGGCAGAGGAGACAGGGAAAGAGCATCCCCAGGCAAAGGAGTGGGGCAACCACACTGAGCTCAGCAGGTCTTTCAGGACTGCCAGGGTAAGACAGAGGGGACAGATCTACAAACTCTTCTGTATCCTTTCTTTCAGATCTCATAACTCTTTGCTTCTCAACACAACACGGATTTGCTCACTGAGAAATGTCTTCTGCAAAGGCCAGCAGTGACCAGCACAGAGATGTCCAAACTGTGACAACCATCAAAAGGCTCGGTCCTGCTCTAAAACCCCTTGGGAAAGCCACATGAATAATGAAGCGTAAAAAAACCCCAGACAGACAAATTCCTTGCAGATCAGTGTGCTAAACAGGACAGAACTGATGGGCAAGATGGGCAGTTGCAAGAAGCAGCTCACTCAGCCCCTGTCCCATCTGTCATCTGCAGACAACACAGAGTTACATTCTGTAATTTTCCATATAACATCTCAAAATACATGTATTGAAAGAGGGTTAGTCAAGATCAAGGACAGTGGTACTCAGCTGTCATGGTGATAAAAGCTTGAGAGATTGTCTAGATGAGCTCTTGATTCGTGCAAGCATGAGTAAAGCAGAAGACAGCAGGCAAGAAAATGGCCCCAAGTCTGAGCAAACTGAGCTCCTTCCGGGGTTACAAGTATTAAATAGCGTTTTGTTAAAGTTTTTGGGGAGGACTGAAGTGTAGGACCTGTGACAAAGCCCCATTTTCTCTAGGTTTCCTTTCCAACAGGGATGATAGGTTCCATATAAGCTACAGCACATGAGAGAGACTTACTTTTTTTAAAACTTGTTCTCCATTGCAGGAGTAATTGTGATGAATTGTCAATCAAGATAAATACAACCCATTGATGAATTTAAGGACGTGAAATTAGAGGCTGGTAGCAAGACAACAACTGTTGGAAAGTACCGTGAGCAAATGATGGATGAGACCAGGAAAACAAATGGATGGATTGTCAAACACGCAAACCAACAGCACACGGGAAATTGATGGCAGCTGTTCCAGCCAAAGCACGGACCTAACACGCTGCCTTAAAGCATCGTTAACTGTAGTATAAAAGCTATGTGCTACACAGACTTTATTAGGCAGAATCACAGGTGTTTTAAGAACTTGATGAAGTATTTTCTCGACACAAGTGCTCTTGTTACACACACAGATGCTGTGGGGGCCTCACGTGTGTACCAGAGTGACCCGACGTGTTTGACATGCAGGAAGCATCTGGGGCACTCTGGTAAATGGCCTGCCTTGCCAAAAATGAAAATTTTATCTAGTCAGGCAAAAATAAAGTCCATTTACAGAAGTGAAAAGACCAACTAAGTGCCCACACAGGAAACAGTGCCTTCTGGAGGAGTGGTAAGGCAGGCAGGAAAAGCAGGAGAGCGGCTCATGCTTGTAGCATAACATTAGTCAATGATCCAGTTTGCCACTGGCATCTGTCACACACAGCCCTCTCTGGGTGTACCTGGCAGGCCTCTGTCTGCAGCACGAGGTGTGCAGCTGCAGGTGAAACACTGCTCCACGATGGTTCCCATTCAGTTGCACTGGTGTATACGCACTCCAGTGTGCGAGACAGAAGAAAGGCTGCTTCATTACATATCCAGGAATTTTTTCTTTAGCCTAGCATTCATTCATTGAGTTCAGTTTAAAATAAACAAACAGTTGATTAATCCAGAGAAAGCAAAATCAAGCTCAGTCAGTGAAAACAAAACTTTCCACGGCAAAGATGTGAGCCGTACAGCAAAGCTGGACAAGAGATGGAGTCCTGCTTGCTTTGTCAGTAATTTCTTTGGCTATTTTTGATAATATCCTAGAAGCTTTTAAAGGACATTCAACAAAAAGGTCACTTGAAGTGTTTGCAAAGATTACAGGGGACCAGGATGCATTCACTATGCACAGTCTGCTACATGCTCAATTCACTGTCATGGAGGAGGAAAACAGCAGAATTAATCCTCGCAGAGGAAATTAGGGTGATATTGTGCTGGGTCACGTTCCTGGATTATAAGATTTCCACCAGTCAATCCTGAGTTATTGCTCTGCAAATACTCAACATAGTTTGATAGATACTCTGATAAAAAAATACAATAAGAAATTACTTTCCTTGTGTTTCAGAATAAACATTTCACAAAAAAAGAGAGGCATTTAGCATGACACCACTGAATGCCCAGACCTTTATTAATGGAGGCTGTATTGCAAAGTAGGTCTCTATCATTCTGTTGCTATTAGCCCTCCTAACAAGCATATTTTTCGCACAGTTAGCACGAATTATTCTAGCCAGGAGGGAACCCAGGCTTGGTTAGATAGAGGGTTGCTCACACACCTGTCTGTATCTTCAAGGTACAGCAAGATGTGAATTAAGGTGCCCAAAGAGCCAAAAAACTTTTCCTTAGATACTGCCTCAGTCAGGTGCTTTTCTACAACTTTCTCCCTGAAATACATGTTTTTCCTTAACTACTTCTCACAAATTCTTGAGAACACACGCAGAAGTGACATAGGTGTAATAGTTACACAGCTCAAACAGAATGTCAAAACATACAGAGATTAAAGATAGAATTTGATTTTCAGCTTCCAAGATGACTTTGGCTCCTAATACAGGATTTTCTAAGTCACCCACACAGATAAGGGCATCTGCACTTCATGCTGTTCGTGGGAATGTAACCCCACTGGGCACTTTCAAATTCCCTCACATGGTTCTGAAAAGCCACACTTCTGAAGGTCAACAGAAAAGAAGCGTTTCCAAAAGCACCAGTTTGGAGCGTGGGAAACAGGCAAATCCTCCGAGTCCTTTTACCACATCAGATACTGGAGATTAGTGGAAATCCTCTCTCTCCTCTGGCAGAAGCATAGGGAGCCTGGCACACTCGATGGGAGGCTTCCAACCAAAAGACAGGCATTAAACCCCTGGGAATCACACGTGTGAAAGGTGTGCAGTGGAACAGGGAGATGCTGTCCTGGTTATGGACAGAAACCAAAACACATCACTCCTGTGTAATTTTTTCATATCCTTTCTAGCCTAGTCATTCATAGTGAGTAAATCAGCCCTTCCTGGCATTTCATAATTGCAGTAATAATACATAAGAACTTTTTGTCATGTCCAAAAGTCCAGGATACTCATGTTATGCAGGGAGGGAGAATGACCCAAAGAGCCCGAGAGAGGCTGAGGAGAACTAAAAGTGTCAAGGCCAACTGTAACACTTCTCATCCCAATTATTCTGAAATGCTTGGACATATCTCATTCATAAATAAAAACTTAATGGACTCTTTTGCTCACGTACCAGGTGAGG
Source organism: Mohoua ochrocephala (assembly GCA_013398855.1). NCBI lineage: Eukaryota > Metazoa > Chordata > Aves > Passeriformes > Acanthizidae > Mohoua > Mohoua ochrocephala. The sequence continues at coordinate 242,572 of VZTA01020151.1, forward strand.
TGGCTCTTCAAGCAACACAGACTTGGGAAAGATCATTTAGCCTGTTACCCCAAAAAAAAAAAAAAAAAA